>CAJQZJ010027953.1:0-12924 GCA_907164525.1 Lophiomys imhausi | reverse complement strand
ACTAAATGAACAGCCAATCAAGTAAAGCCACGTGGTGCTATCTTAGAAGCCCACGTATGCGGAAGCAAGCCAGATCAGCGGTCTTAGCCAAATATGGACTTGTTTACCACCGAGAGCGCTCACCGTCGGGCTGGTGGAAGGCGGAGACCAGCGTCATCTTTAAGGCGCGGCACGTCGCAGCTCTCTACACCCAAACAGTTTTTCTACATCCCAATTCAGCAGGAAGCAGTTTTAAGAGAGCAGTGCCCCATTCCCAAAAGGTGGGAGGATAATATTTTGATCATTTGATATGTTATAGATGTTATTTAGGGGGATCTGGTTACAAATTGTTAAATGGTCTTATTAAGCAAGGTATAGGAGGTTAGACTCAAGGACTTTTCTATTTCTTTTTCTTTTCTCTATCCTTTCGCTCTTATATAGGGGGAAAGGACTTGAAGAGAAAAAGAAGGGGAATATATGTATATAATAGAAATGATAAGATATAAAGATAGATTATTGAATCTGCTCTGAAACTTTAAGCTATTGTTATTCTTAAAATAAGGTTATCTTTTGATACATCGGTATAATATTTTGTATATTGATAAAAAATAAGATTAATTTTGACAGAATTTTACAGTTTGCTTGTTCAAAGATTTGAATAAAGATAAATAGATTTATAAATCAATAGATGTCTTCAAAACCCTCAGATGTACAGAAAATGGCATTTAAAGATATGATTATTTTAAAATTTGTTTGACTTTGAGACAGTCAGCTCCTGACAGCTCCCACTTGACTTGGAAGAAAACCATGAGCATCAAAAAGAAATCTCCCATCCGGAAATAATCCCTACTGGACAAAAATGTCCCTGCTCTCTCAACAGACTATATACAGTCCAAAGATAGACCAGAGCTTAAATGCAGGTAAGTTGATGTCCTGATTCTGCAGAGACAGAATGGGAAAATCCTTATTTCCTGCTACACAATTATGTCTGTGAGATATGCTTGGCCAGAAGGCTGAAAATGATGCTCCAAATGTATGGAGAGATATTTGGGACTGTCTAGGCAGCAAACTGTCATTTTTTTCTTTTGGAAGCTGCTCTTCTATTCTTTCTACTCACTTAAATAATAACTTTATCCCTTCTTATGTCTTTGATTGTGTTAAAGACACAATAGCTATAAAATTTCAATTAAACGAGTTATTTAGGATTTAAAAGAAAATATAGAATATGATAAAAAATATTTAGATTCAGAACTTTAGACACACCAAGATAGATGATTTTTTTCTTCTTCAAGGTTGCCCAATACAAATAGGCTAAACATTATGTGTGTACCATATATATACACATACATATATATACATATATATATGGTTTTCTTGATTGTTTCGTATTTGTTCTTATTGTTTTTACTGTACGAGTTAAAAAATTTTTAGCCTTTTTATTAGACAAAAGGAGGAAAATGATGGGGTGGTGTTAAGCATTCTAAATGTTGATTGGTCCTGCTTGCTGTCTGTTACTTGCTTTGACTCTGATTGGTTAAATAAATGCTGAGGCCTGGAGATTGGGCAAAGATGGAGGTAGGCGGGACTAAGGTGCCTGGGCTTTTTGAGAAACAGAGAGCATCTTGGGAAGAAGAAGCCAGGGAAAAGCCAGGAGCAAACAAGGAGGACACACCATGGAGTAGATTAAGAAAGATCCTTCCGCGTGGCCTGGAACATTGGCATAGTGTGGAGAATAATAATCCAGAGGGATGTATGTATATATGGGGTCATATTTGGGTAATAGAATTATGAGCTAGCTTAGATGAGCTAGGATTGCACAATTCAGGCCTAGGCTTGTTAATCCATGTGGTGTCTGTGTGTATTCATTTATAATGGTGGGTTAAGTATTAACACCGCCAAATCAATTAAAATACAATATAAATACTAATAAATAGCTTAATTAGCCATTTTTTTTTCTACAGGCCTCAGTTTAGCGGTTAAAACAGACTGACTTTATAATCTGGTCACAATCTAGCAGTTGAAGTAAACTGGCCATACGAACTGGCAAAGTTAGGCCAAAGGACACTAAGCTTGAAAGGGACTGCCTGCTGGGATTGCAGTATCCAGAATTGCCATAATTCAAGTTATCCTGCATGGACCTACACTACACTTTTTTTTCTTTCTAGACAGGGTTTCTCTTTGTATCTCTGGCTGTCTTGGATTCACTCTGTAGACCAGACTAGCCTCAAACACACAGAGATCCTCCTGCCTCTGCCTCCTGAGTGCTGGGATTAAAAGAATGCACCACCACCGCCCAGCATACAGTAAGAATATTAATATCCTTTTTAAAAAGTTAAAATAGAGTTAGCTAGATATTCTTAAATAAATATTAGAGTGTTCTTAGATAGGTATTAAGTATTAGAATATAGGTATTTTATAGGTGTTTGTAAGTACTAATAAATATGTTTTAAAGAAAAATTTTTCTGTTACATAGAGCTGTAGATTAGATTGGGCTTGAACTCACAAGGAACCCTTCTATCTTTGTGCTTGTCTCCCAAGTATAGGGACCAAGGTATGAACATAATTATTAAATTATTTTGATTAGGTCATTAAAATCAACTATTTATTTTGTGCTAGTCTGAGTTCCTTCCAGTTCTCCTGTGGAAACTCCACACCTGGGAAGACTGGTTTGATACCCCTTTCTCTATATATAAATTTAAGATTGATGTATATTTACCTATTAGATCAGTAAGGACATTATTATTTATTACTAATCAAAAATCTACATAGTACTTTTAAGAAAAAAATGTAATTTTGAATTGTAGACTAGCATTTGTAAGTGGCTTTACCTTATCAGCAGGAGTCCCACCCTGACTTCATTGTGTAGACCAGGCTGGTCTAGAATTCAAAGATGTGCCTCTGCCGGGCGGTGGTGGCGCACGCCTTTAATCCGAGCACTTGGGAGGCAGAGGCAGGCGGATCTCTGTGAGTTCAAGGCCAGCCTGGTCTACAGAGTGATTTCCAGAACAGCCAGACATACACAGAGAAACCCTGTCTCGAAACCCCCCCCAAAAAAAAAAAAACAAAGATGTGCCTCTGTCTGTGTCCTGTGTGCTGGGATTAAACACCTGTGTCACCACCACCCTGCTCAAATATTTCACCTCAATTCCAAATCATTGTAACTCTGTAATGTACAAAAAACCCAGACGTGAACCGTAATCTCCTATGTCTTAGTAATGTCAAACAATACAAATGTCCTTTCTATTTCCCACTATTAGGGAAAAACAAAAACTTCCAAAGAAAAATCAACCAAAGCAACAGGAAAATGTTAAATTTTGGGCCAGTTGTGTTATTTCATGCTGTAGTGGTGAAGCCTTGTCTATTTTCTTTGGAATTTAGGTGGTATTGTACTACTGTATTGGTAGGCCCTTAGCAGAAAGAGCTGACAAACATCTCACAGCCATGGGGCTCTGAGCTCCAGCTGCCATCAATTTCCTTTTTTGTTTCTGTTGGGAAGAGCCCTTCCTTTCCTCTATTCTTATCGATTGTAATTTAGTGTTCCTCCTCTCGGTTCTCTCCTACCTAGGTCTGTTTTATTTTGACCTTTCTTATAGAGGGCACAGAAAACTTTGGTCATTACTGAATATGTTGTAACTAGCTCCATGACTAAAACAGCTAAACCAAAACTATACAGATCCAAGCACCTTCTGCTACACTGTCTTCCATTTCACCTACACCTCTAGGTCTAGCTCTCTCAAGGTGGCCTGTAGGCCGTAAAATAAATATGCCAAGACCTTTTACTATTTCAATGCCTAGGCCTTAGTCGAGCAGACTCTCAACTAGCTCATCTAAGTTAACCCGACCACCATCCAGCCACGTGGCTAGCTGTACCTTCGGAGCCCACAATCATGGGTCTCTCCTGTCATATTTCCTGGAGAAAAAAAAAAAACCTTCCCCTTTCTTCTTCCCAGAGCTCCTTTCTCCTCTCCCAGGAAGTCCTGCCTTCCACTTCTCTTTCTGCCCAGCTATAGGCCATAGGATTTTTTTTAATTGACAGCTGCTACATCCATAGGACACACAAGATACTTCTCTACACCATGGATTTGTTTCCTGTGGCTCATGCATCCATCTCATTTCTTTGTATCCAAGACATGGACTATAATAGAATTTACTGACACTATCTGATTATTTGAGACAGCCTAAGTTGTACAGCTGTTTCCTCTGAATTGAAATGTTCCCTCCTAGAGGAAGGAAGGAGGTTCCGGAAGGAAGTCCAAAGCAATAGCTCTACAGCTAAGAGCACTGGCTGCTCTTGCAGAAGCCCTGAGTTCAATTCCCAGCACCTACGTAGTGTCTCACAACTGTCTATAACTGTACTTCCAGAGGATCAGACACCCTCTTCTGACCTCTGTGGGAACTAAGTATGCATGTGATGCACATACACACGCATCCAAACAAAATAAAATAAACCTAAAAACAGACAAAAAACCATGCAAGTATTAGGAAGCCCCTCACAGATGAAAAGCCATGCAAATGTTAGGAAGCTCCCCAAAGTAGCAGGAGTCCTCACGGGCTCTGGTCCCCACAGACCTCAGGGAGGAGATTCTTCAGAATGCCAGTGTTCTGGGAGCTCCAGGAATGCAGCTTTCATGCCTGGGTGGGCTTTTTATGGTGCTGCAGTTGTCTTTGCATCACTCACACTCCTGAGAGTCACCCCTCACCTATGTTCCCTAAGAAATCCAGATAATTCACAGGTTCGCTAAGGTGGATTTGGATGGGAATGTTTATTTGGTATGTAGTTGCTACCCTTTCCAGGATGAAAAGACATTTGATAATGTCTTCCCAGGAAAAATAATGAAATAACATAGTGACAAAGTTGTGGAATATCTACCCCAAATAATGAATTTTGTTTCTGAATGTTCTAGGTTGGCCTGGAATTATCATTTCTGTTACTAACTAGACATAAAGGCTGAAAGCCTGTTAGGCCGTTCTTATAGTGTGATGACAGATTTCCTTGTGGCTTCTTCATGTGAGGAATGCTTGTTTCTTCATTGTTCTACTACAAGAAGTTATATATCCTAGCTGATCCCAAGTGATCAAAACATTATCATGTCCTAAGTATAACTCTGAAAGAAAGACCCAAACCATTTCTTATTTTGTTCCATTGGAAATTAACTGTACTCTCTTGGTTTCATAAACTATGGGTCATGCTCCCACATCAGATGGCATGAGTGGAGCAATGTGGAGAATCTGATAATAGTAAAAGGTTGTTGAGGGGGATCCAAGATGGCGGCGGCCTGTGTGGACGTATTTTGATTTCGCAGGACGCTGTACAAACGGCTCGACACCCCCTGGATCTCATCCAACTACCCAGGGACCACTGGGGGTCCCTGGGCAGGACGCTCCCTCCTACTCTTGGCCACGCAAGGAAGCCGATGAATCCAGGAATCGGGATCCCCCATCCCCCACCAGGAGAGACACACCGGGTAAGTTCCAATCTAATACCCACCGGGCAGATTCAGATCCCACACAGAGATAATCTCCACCCTGCTGGGCACCCCCCAGGTCTTGCACAGACGATCCAGCTATCTGGCGAAAGGTTGCGACCCTTGGAAGTGAGCGCAGCTCGGCTGCAAAGTGCCTTCAGGCTGCAGATTGCAACCCACTGCGATGACGTCACTGGCCAGTTTTCAGGCCGTGGGAGCGGCAAGGCTATTGGGGGTGAAGACAGATTTACCCACCACAGAAGCCAACCCCGGGCAAACTGCGAGGTATTTGAAACTGTTGTATATCAGACTTTTTTACTAGTACTGGCCCTTCCGGCGGGGAACCAGAGCTTACTTGTACACAGCTCCACCCCCTGGATTAGTTAGGTCTCCACCTAGGAGGCGGGGCTGAATGACTCACCTTATAGGGGTGGAGTAAGGCAACTCGACTCCTACACCAAAGTGCCCCCTTTGGACCCAAGTCCAGAAGACAGCTAAAAAATTCCACATGGCCAGAGGCTCCAGACCCAAAAAAAAAAAAAACAGAGCGAAATGACTCCAACAAAAGAAAGCAACGCTATTCCATCCAGCCTGAACCACCTCACCACAGCTGAAACACATGAAAACGATGACAATTCTACATTATGGAAAGTGATAGAGTCCCTTCAAGAAGAACTTAAATCTATGAAGGAATTCAAAGAAGCAACAATTGCACATACGAAAGCGATGGAAAACACCATTAGAGAACTTCAGAACAAGGTGAGTCAACTTGAACAAGAAAAAGAGAGGGCAATGGAAGACTTCCAGACAAAGACAAGCAAACTGGAGCAGGAAATGTACAAAACAAATGACATCACTCAAGAAATGAAAATGGAAATGGAAACAATAAAGAAAGCACATTCAGAGTTAAAAATGGAAGTGGAGAATCAAGGGAAGAGAACAGGAACTATGGATTTGAGTACCAAAAATAGGATTCAAGAGATGGAAGAAAGGATCTCAGGCATGGAAGATTCGATGGAAGAAATCAATACAACATCCAAAGAAAATGAGAAAGCTAAAAAATCTCTCACCCACAATATCCAAGAAATCAAGGACTCAATGAAAAGATGGAACCTAAGAATTACAGGCATAGAGGAAAGAGAAGACTCCCGACTCCATGGTCCAGGAAATATCTTCAACAAAATCATAGAAGAAAACTTCCCAAACCTAAAGAAAGAGATGCCAGTAAAAATCCAAGGCTTACAGAACACCGAACAGATTAGATCAGAGAAGAATTCAATTATTATGTGTCCTCTTGCCACATAATAATAGAAACTCCAAATGTAGAGAACCCATCAGAATCACACCTGACTTCTCCTCAGAAACTTTAACAGCTAGAAGGGCCTGGACAGATGTCCTAGAAGCCCTGAGAGAACATAGGTGCCCAGCCAGACTACTATACTCAGCAAAACTCTCTATCAACATAGATGGAGAAAACAAGATATTCCATGACAAAATCAAATTCAAACAATATCTCCCCACAAACCCAGCCCTACAGAAGATCCTAGAGGGAAAATTCCAACACAGAAAACATAACTACACCCAAGAAAACAGAGGAAATAGAAACCTCCACAGCAACTAAACAAAAAGAAACACAAGATGACCAGCTATACCAAAATAATGGGAAATAACAACCCCTGGTCACTAATATGCATCAACATTCAATGGACTCAACTTGCCAATAAAAAGACACAGACTTACAGACTGGATCCATAAACAAGACACATCTTTTTGCTGTATACAAGAAACACATCTCACTATTGAAGATAAAAATTATCTCAGAGTAAAGGGCTGGGAAAAGGTTTTCCAAGCAAATGGACCCAGGAAACAAGCTGGAGTAGCCACCCTAATATCAAACAAAATAGACTTCCAATTGAAGTTAATAAAAAAAAAGACAGAGAAGGGCATTACATACTCATTAAAGGAAATATCCACCAAGAGGACATCTCAATATTGAACATCTATGCCCCAAATACAAAGGCACCTACATTTATAAAAGAAACACTTCTAAAACTTAAATCGCACATCGATCTAAACACTTTAATAAGTGGGAGACTTCAACACCCCACTCACAACTATGGACAGATCATCAAGACAGAAGCCAAACAGAGAAATAATGAGTCTAACAGAGATCATGAACCAAATGGACCTAACAGATATCTACAGAATGTTTCACCCAAACACAAAAGAATACACCTTCTTCTCAGCACCTCATGGAACCTTCTCCAAAATCAACCATATAGTTGGCCACAAAGATAGTCTCAACAGATACAAGAAAATTGAAATAACCCCTTGTATCTTATCAGACCACCATGGAATAAAGCTGGACTTCAATAGCAAAAGAATCAACAGAAAGTCTACACACACATGGAAATTGAACAACTCTTTACTAAAAGACCACTGGGTCAGGGAAGAAATAAAGAAGGAAATCAGAGACTTCTTAAAATCCAACGAAAATGAAGACACAACATACCCAAACCTATGGGACACAATGAAAGCTGTGCTACGAGGAAAGTTCATAGCACTAAGTGCTTTCAAAAAGAAAATTTTGACAGCTCATATTAGCAAATTAATAGCTAAACTGGGTGAATTGGAAAAAAAAAAAAAGAAGCAAACACTCCCAAGAGGAGCAGAAGGCAGGAGATCATCAAACTTAGGGCTGAAATCAACAACTAAGAAACAAAAAGAACTATACAAAGAATCAATGAAACCAAGAGTTGGTTCTTCGAGAAAATCAACAAAATAGACAGACCCTTAGCCAAATTAACTAAAAGACAGAGGGAGAAAACACAAATCAACAAAATCAGAAATGAAAAGGGAGAAATAACAACAGACATTGAGGAAATCCAGAGAATATTTGGATCCTACTTTAAAAATCTATACTCCACCAAATTTGAAAACTTAAGTGAAATGGAAAATTTTCTTGATAGATTCTACCTGCCTAAATCAAGATCAGGTAAACAGATTAAACAGCCCTATAACCCCTAGGGAAATACAAACAGTCATTAAAAATCTCCCAACCAAAAAAAAAAAAAAAAGCCCAGGGCCAGATGGCTTTAGCACGGAATTCTACCGGACCTTCAAAGAGGAGCTAACACCAATACTTTTCAAACTCTTTCACAAAATATAATCTGAAAGAACATTGCCAAACTCATTCTATGAGGTCACAGTCACCCTGATTCCTAAACCACACAAAGACCCAACAAAGAAAGAGAACTTCAGACCAATCTCCCTCATGAACATAGATGCAAAAATACTTAATAAAATACTAGCAAACCGAATTCAAGAACACATCAAAAGTATCATACAACGTGATCAAGTAGGCTTCATCCCAGGAATGCAGGGATGGTTCAACATACGAAAGTCTATCAACATCATTCACCATATAAACAAGATGAAAGAAAAAAAAAACCCACATGATAATCTCGCTAGATGCAGAAAAAGCATTTGACAAAATCCAACACCCCTTCATGCTAAAAGTTCTGGAAAGAACGGGCATACAAGGACCGTACCTAGAAATAATAAAGGCAATATACAGCAGGCCAGTGGCCAACATCAAATTAAATGGAGAGAAACTTGAAGCATTTCCTCTAAACTCAGGGACAAGACAAGGATGTCCACTTTCACCATATCTCTTCAATATAGTACTTGAAGTTCTTGCTAGAGCAATAAGACAACTAAAGGAGATCAAGGGGATAAACATTGGAAATGAAGAAGTCAAATTATCCCTATTTGCAGATGATATGATAGTATACATAAGCAACCCCAAAAATTCCACCAGAGAACTCTTACAGCTGATAAACACCTTCAGCAAGGTGGCAGGATACAAAATTAATTCAAAAAAATCAGAAGCCCTTCTTTATACAACAAACAAATGGGCTGAGAAAGAAATAAGGGAAACAACCCCCTTCACAATAGCCACAAACAACATAAAATACCTGGGGGTAACTCTAACCAAGCAAGTAAAGGACCTGTACAACAAGAACTTCAAGCTCTTGAAGACAGAAATGGAAGAGGCCTTTAGAAGATAGAAAGATCGCCCATGCTCATGGATAGGTAGGATCAACATAATAAAAATGGCCATCCTACCAAAAGCAATATATAGATTCAATGCAATTCCTATCAAAATACCAACACAATTTTTTATAGACTTGGAAAGAGCTATTCTCGATTTCATATGGAACAACAAAAAGCCCAGAATAGCTAAATCAATCCTGTACAATAAAAAAACATCTGGAGGTATCACCATCCCATATTTCAAGCTGTACTACAGAGCAATAGTTGTAAAACAGCATGGTATTGGTATAGAAACAGAGCAGTAGATCAATGAAATTGAACTGAAGATCCAGAAATAGACCCACACATTTATGGCCACCTAATTTTTGACAAAGAAGCCAAAACGGCACAAGGAAGAAGGACAGTGTCGCGTCCCCCTGACCAGCAGGAAAGACACAACCACGATTCTTCTTCAAGCAGTTTATTCAGGAACCTTGTACATCCGCTTCTCCTCAGCTTCTTTCTCCTCTCTTCCCCCAAGCCCTTATATGCCTACTCAAACCCAATCAGATCACGCCACCTAGCGATCCAAGATAGGCTCACAAAAGGTGGAAGCACACCAGGCTAGGCAGCCGCTACCAAGTAAGGCTTGTTTACAGCTAAGCTTGAGCTTTCTGGCATTAAGCCAGGTGCCATCTTAGGGGTGTGGCTCCCCACAGTTCCCCCTTTTTGTTTTAAAACGCAACAGGCAAGGGTAGAGGTCTGATCTCTGATATGCATGTAAGGACATTGTAATGACCCCACGCCCAGTAGCCAACCAGGCTGGTGCCATACCCATCCGGTATCTTTTTCTCAGAGATGGGAAACTAGGATACCAACCCATATGCAATCAAACATGCCCTTCTTGAAGTCACTAGAAGCTGACCCCAAGTGCAGGGCTTAGCCTCGCATCCTGAGCGTGATGATAGCTTAGTCCTTTAGGACAGTCAACCAAGCTTGTGGCTGTCCAGCCTCCAAGGCAGCAAAGGCTTGCACCAGCATGGCATTACTTCTCCTCTGTGAAATCCTCATCTTACAGATACACCATAGGGCAATGAAACTGACTAGTAAGAGCATGCCTCTTAGGGCACCCATTCCCGCCCATTCCTTCAGATGATTCATGGCTCGGAGGATCCATGTTGACAGTCCTTCAGCAACAGAGACATCAACCCGGGTGGAATTCACACGCACGATGGCAATTTTCAGATTCTGTATCAGCTTATCAAACTTGCCAGACCAATTTCCTGTAAGATACTGAGAGAGTTGCTTAGACAAATTTGCAGCTACAGTATAATTTTGATATGGCACAGAGGTCACACACAATCCAGTCATTTTCCACTCACAGCCAATCTGGGCCACCTGACACAATCAACCAAGGCCGTGGCTACATTGGCTGACAAATTATTCAAGGCAGCTGCAGTCTGCACCGTAGAATGCATAGCAATGGCAGCTGTGGTAGCCCCCACAGCAGCAAGACTAACGGCCTTTTTCCATTCACTACCAATTCTAACAGAGGACGCTGTTCCAAATCAAGGGCCACATAAGCCCTGGCGGTGGAACAGAGGTCCAATCCTGCTGAGCCCTGAGTGGCACTCCTCGTTGTGTGGGGGATCTCAGAGTTGGCCACCTCTCTTCCTGAGGGTCTTCCATTGCCCCATATATTTGAGGGCCCTGAAGGCGGAGGTCCCTCTGCCCGTTTTTTAGATGAGTTCCTCCATAACCTTGTGTTAAAGGCTGACCATTAATATCCTTAACAGATCTACATTCATTTGCCCAATGATTTCCCTTCTTGCACTTGGGGCAAAGACCAGGCTGCTTAGGGTGGTTCCCACTTCCTGTTTCATTCTGTCTTCCTTTCTCAGGGCATTGCCTTTTAAGGTGCCCCATCTTTCCACAACGGTAACAGGCGCCATTACTTCTTTTCTTGTTTTGTGTAATATACACTACAGCAGCTGCAAGACCTGCATTAGTCAAAGGACCCCCCACCTCTCTACACACTTTCATCCAGGCTTCCAAACCCTTGTTCTTATAAGGGGTGATAGCTGCTTTACATTCCTTTGTACATTGCTCATACACAAGTTGTTTAATTAAGGGCATTGCCAAATCAGGGTCTCCAAATACCCTTCCAGCGGCTTCAACCATTCTAGCCACGAAGTCTGAGAAAGGCTCCAGGGGACCCTGAATAATCTTAGTCAGATAGCCATTCACTTCCCCTTTGTTAGGCAATGATTTCCAAGCTCTGGTTGCGATTAAATTGATTTGCTCAAACACCTGAGCCGGATACCCAGTTTGTTGTTGAGCAAATCGACCCTGCCCAAGAAGCATGTCCACATCCCAGGCTGGGTTTCCTGCTGCACGATTAGCAGCAGCTTGTTCATTAGCAAACTCAATCAAGAAAGCCTTCCAATCTAAATACTGCCCAGAGGACAAGCAGACACGTGCCAGGCTCATCCAGTCACTAGGAGTCATGCAATAACAATGAAGAGCTTCCACCTGAGCTACAGTGAAAGCAGCATTAATCCCATAAGTGCGGACAGACTCAGCAAGTGCTTTAATTACCTTAAAATCGAGGGGTTCATGATAACGATTTCCCCCTCCATCCTGAAAGACAGGGTAGTACAGCTCATTTCTCACTTCCCTCCAGACATTTGGACAGAATGACCACCCACTAGGACCACTCAGAGGGGAAGTCTCATTATATGAAGGTGGTGCCAACATAGGCAGCCCCGGAGCTGAGGGTTCTATACGGGTGGAGTCAGAACTCTTCCTCAAAGATGACTTCTCCATTTCCCTTGCTAACATTTCAAGTTCCTCTTCAGACTGTGAGCTATCCTCTTCCGAAGTATCTTTCCCAAATTTGACTGAGCGCTCCTCTTTTAACTGCTCTAATGCCTCTTGTCCCTTTTCCATGGCCTTGCAATATCTCTGATCTCCTAAACAACTACGAACAAGTCTCCAAATAGGCCATGCTCCTCCCTGCAATATAGATTTTAATAGCTCTTTAAGAGCGGAAAAAATGGGCTACAATGGTGAATTCCCCATACTTTCGCTTTTGTTTTTCTTCTACTCGTCCGAATCACGGAACTTTATTGCTCCCTCTGGAGACCTTATTGCCTCTTTACCGAGGTCCTTATTGCTCCCTCTGGAGACCTTATTGCCTCTTTACCGAAGTCCTAACCTTGGTCCCACCTTACCTGGGACTTACCAGTCGACTGCCCTGACTGCAAGAAGTTCTGAATCGTTCACCCGCAGAGAGGTTCCCCGTACGGGCCACCACTTGTCGCGTCCCCCTGACCAGCAGGAAAGACACAACCACGATTCTTCTTCAAGCAGTTTATTCAGGAACCTTGTACATCCGTTTCTCCTCAGCTTCTTTCTCCTCTCTTCCCCCAAGCCCTTATATGCC
>CAJQZJ010027952.1:0-10853 GCA_907164525.1 Lophiomys imhausi | reverse complement strand
AGATTTTTTGATATCGAGACATGTCAGCTCCTGACAGCACCCCCTATATTACTCCAAGTAGAAGATGAGCATCGAAGAATCTCCAGTGGGAGATAATTAAATTGGTGGTAAGCCATTCTCTTGACAAGAAAAACCACTTGCTTCAACTGTAGACAGACTTCTGTCCAAAAAGGACAAAACTTGGAAGCAGATAAGTCGACAGCCTAGCTCTGCCAAGACAGGGTAGGTAAGTCCTTCATAATTCCTGCTCTACAACCAATGTCTGTCAGAGAAATGGGGCCAAATGGCTGAAGATTGATGCTGTAATGTATGGAGAGATATTGGGAACTGTCCAGGCAGCCACTGGTATGTCATTTTTTAGTTTTGGAAGCTGCAGGCCCTGCATTTCCTATATAATCAGATATATTTATCCCTCTCAGGTCTCTGAGGTGGTTGAAGAATAGATAGCTAGAGTCTCAGAGTTAAATTTTGAGTTGTTTAGGAATCAAGAGGGTGTTCTGGATCTAAGAAGATATTTTTAAAATTATGAGGCAAGTTAGTATGAAAGCTGAGTTACATATAGAACTTTAAACTCATGGAGATGGTTAGATAGTAGGATGTTAAAGTCAGGTGCCAAATACATATGGACTGGACATTGGGAATGTATGCTAAGCCATATAACTCTTCTAATCGTGGCCTATTTATTTCTGTTGTTTTGTATTGTATTTATGGTTATAAGAAAAAGAACCATTATTTGGACTGAAAGGGAGAGCTGTTGGGGGGAAAAATAAATACCTTAAACTAAAAAAAAAAAAAAAAGAAGGGAAGAGGATGGTGGGGCTGAGGGGGAGGAGGGTGGAAGGGTGGGACTGGAGGGGGGAGTAGGGAGGGGATTGTGATTGAGATGTAACTTGAAGAAATAAAAAAATAAATTATTAAAAAAAATAAAAAAGAAAAATAGAATGCAAGAGATGGAAGACAGGATCTCAGGAATGGAAGATTCGATGGAAGAAATCAGTACAACATCCAAAGAAAATGAGAAAGCTAAAAAATCTCTCACCCACAACATCCAAGAAATCAAGGACTCAATGAAAAGACAGAACCTAAGTTTTATAGGCATAGAAGAAAGAGAAGACTCCCGACTCCATGGTCCAGGAAATATCTTCAACAAAATCATAGAAGAAAACTTCCCAAACCTAAAGAAAGCGATGCCAGTAAAAATCCAAGAAGCTTACAGAACACCAAACAGATTAGATCAGAAAAGAAACTCCTCTCGCCACATAATAATAGAAACTACAAATGTAGAGAACAAAGAAAGGATATTAAAAGCTGTAGGAGAAAAAGGCCAAGTCACATACAATGGCAGACCCATCAGAATCACACCTGATTTCTCCTCAGAAACTTTAATAGTTGGAAGGGCCTGGACAGATGTCCTATAAGCCCTGAGAGAACATAAGTGTCCAGCCAGACTACTATATCCAGCAAAACTATCTATCAACATAGAAGGAGAAAACAAGATATTCCATGACAAAATCAAATTCAAACAATATCTCCTCACAAACCCAGCCCTACAGAAGATCCAAGAAGGAAAATTCCAACCCAGAGAAGATAACTACACCCAAGAAAACAGAGGAAATAGAAACCTCCACAGCAACTAAAAAAAAGAGAAACACAAGACAGCCAGCTATACCAAAATAATGGTAAATAACAACCCCTGGTCACTAATATCCATCAACATCAATGGACTCAATTCACCAATAAAAAGACACAGACTTACAGACGATCCGTAAACAAGACCCATCTTTTTGCTGTATACAAGAAACACACCTCACTATTGAAGATAAACACTACCTCAGATTAAAGGGCTGGGAAAAGGTTTTCCAAGCAAATGACCCAGGAAACAAGCTGGAGTAGCCACCCTAATATCAAACAAAATAGACTTCCAACTGAAGTTAATAAAAAAAGACAGATAAGGGCATAACATACTCATTAAAGGAAATATCCACCAAGAGGTCATCTCAATATTGAACATCTATGCCCCAAATACAAAGGCACCTACATTTATAAAAGAAACACTTCTAAAACTTAATTCCCACATCGATCCAAACAGTTTAATAGTGGGAGACTTCAACACCCCACTCACAACTATGGACAGATCATCAAGACAGAAGCCAAACAGAGAAATAATAAGTGTAACAGAGATCATTAACCAAATGGACCTAACAGATATCTACAGAACATTTCACCCAAACACAAAAGAATACACCTTCTTCTTAGCACCTCACGGAACCTTCTCCAAAATCGACCCCATAGTTGGACACAAAGAGAGCCTTAAAAGGTACAAGAAAATTGAAATAACACCTTGTATCTTATCAGACCACCATGGAATAAAGCTGTACTTCAATAGCAAAAGATTCAACAGAAAGTCTACACTCACATGGAAATTGAACAACTCTTTACTAGAGGACCACTGAGTCAGGGAAGAAATAAAGAAGGAAATAAAAGACTCCTTAAAATCCAACGAAAATGAAGACACAACATATCCATACCTATGGGACACAATGAAAGCTGTGCTACGAGGAAATTTCATAGCAGTAAGTGCCTTCAAAAAGAAAATTGTGACAGCTCATATTAGCAAATTAACAGCTAAACCGGGTGAATTGGAACAAAAAGAAGCAAACACTCCCGAAAGGAGCAGAAGGCAGGAGATCATCCAACTTAGGGCTGATATCAACAACTTAGAAACAAAAATAACTATACAAAGAATCAATGAAACCAAGAGTTGGTTCATCGAGAAAATCAGCAAAATAGACAGACCCTTAGCCAAATTAAGTAAAAGACAGAGGGAGAAAACACAAATCAATAAAATCAGAAATGAAAAGGTAGAAATAACAACAGACATTGAGGAAATCCAGAGAATATTTGGATCCTACTTTAAAAATCTATACTCCACCAAATTTGAAAACTTGAGTGAAATGGACAATTTTCTTCATGGATTCCACCTACCGAAGCTAAATCACGATCAGATAAATAGATTAAACAACCCTTCAACCCATAAGGAAATAGAAACAGTCATTAAAAATCTCCCAACCAAGAAAGCCCATGGCCAGATGGCTTTAGCACGGAATTCTACCGGACCTTCAAAGAGGAGCCAACACCAATACTTTTCAAACTCTTTCACAAAATAGAATCTGAAAGAACATTGCCAAACCCATTCTATGAGACCACAATCACCCTGATTTCTAAACCACACAAAGACCCAACAAAGAAAGAGAACTTCAGACCAATCTCCCTCATGAAAATAGATGCAAAAATATTAATAAAATACTAGCAAGCAAACCGAATTCAAGAACACATCAAAAGTATGGTACACCATGATCAAGTAGGATCATCCCAGGAATGCAGGGATGGTTCAACATATGAAAGGCTATCAACGTCATTCACCATATAAAAAAGATGAAAGAAAAAAACCACATGATAATCTCACTAGATGCAGAAAAAGCATTTGACAAAATCCAACACCCCTTCATGCTAAAAGTTCTGGAGAGAACGGTCATACAAGGGCCATACCTAGAAATAATAAAGGCAATATACAGCATGCCAGTGGCCAACATCAGAATAAATGGAGAGAAACTTGAAGCATTTCCTCTAAACTCAGGGACAAACAAGGATGTACACTTTCACCATATCTCTTCAATATAATACTTGAAGTTCTTGCTAGAGCAATAAGACAACTAAAGGACATCAAGGCGATAAACATTTGTAATGAAGAAGGCAAATTATCCCTATTTGCAGATGATATGATAGTATACATAAGCGACCCCAAAAATTCCATCAGAGAACTCTTACAACTGATAAACACCTTCAGCAAAGTGGCTGGATACAAAATTAATTCAAAAAAATCAGACTACCTTCTTTATACAACAAACAAATTGGCTGAGGAAGAAATAAGGGAAACAACCCCCTGCACAATAGCCACAAACAACATAAAATACCTAGGGGTAACTCTAACCAAGCAAGTAAAGGACCTGTACAACAAGAATTTCAAGCCCTTGAAGAAAGAAATGGAAGAGGCCTTTAGAAGATGGAAAGATCTTCCATGCTCATGGTTACGTAGGATCATCATAATAAAAATGGCCATCGTACCAAAAGCAATATATAGATTCAATGCAATTCCTATCAAAATACCAACACAATTTTTTATAGACTTGGAAAGAGCTCGCCTCAATTTCATATGAAACGACAAAAAGCCCAGAATAGCTTAATCAATCCTGTACAATAAAAAAACATCTGGAGGTATCACCATCCCAGATTTCAAGCTGTACTACAGAGCAATAGTTGTAAAAACAGCATGGTATTGGTATAGAAACAAACCAGTAGATCAATGGAATCGAATTAAAGATCTAGAAATAGACCCACACATTTATGGCCACCTAATTTTTGACAAAAAGCCAAAACGGCACAATGGCAGAAGGACATCATCTTCAACAAATGGTGCTGGTCCAACTGGATGTCCATTTGTAAAAGAATGAAGTTAGACCCATACTTATCACCTTGTACAAAACTTAAGTCCAAGTGGATCAAAGACCTTAACATAAGGCCGGTCACACTAAATCTACTAGAAGAAAAAGTAGGAGAAATCCTCGAACTAATTGGCACAGGTGACAACTTCCTAAACAGAACACCAACAGCTCAGGACTTGAGATCAACAATCAATAAATGGGTACTCATGAAACTGAAAAGCTTCTGTAAGGCAAAGGACACTGTCATTTGAACAAAACGGCAGCCTACAGACTGGGAGGAAATCCTCACCAACCCCACATCTGACAGAGGGCTAATATCCAAAATCTACAAAGAACTAAAGAAATTAAATGCCAAGAAACCAAATAATCCAATCAAAAAATGGGAGACAGAGCTAAATAGAGAATTCACAAAGGAGGAATCCCTAATGGCTGAGAGACAATTGAAGAAATGCTCAACATCCTTAATCATCAGAGAAATGCAACTCAAGACGACTCTGAGATTCCATCTCACACCTGTCAGAATGGCTATGATCAAAAACTCAAATGACAACACATGCTGGCAAGGGTGTGGAGAAAGGGGTACCCAACTCCATTGCTGGTGGGAATGCAGGCTTGTGCAACCACTATGGAGGTCAGTCTGGCGATATCTTAGAAAACTTGAAATATTTCTGCCTCAGGTCCCAGCCATACCACTTCTGGGTATACACCCAAATGCCTCTTCATGGAATCATAAGGAAGTTTCCTCATCTATGTTTATAGCAGCCTTATTTGTACTAGCTATAAACTGGAAAAAACCCAGATGTCCCTCAACCGAAGAATGGGTTAAAAAACTGTGGTACATCTACACATGGAATATTATTCAGCTATCAGGAACAATGAAATTATGCCTTTTGCAGCCAAATGGATGGAACTAGAAAAGCTCATCCTGAGTGAACTAACCCAGACTCAGAAGGACGCCTATGGCATTTATTCACTTATAGTAGGATTTTAGCTATGTAGGAGAAGGTATCAATACTACAACTAACACACCAAAGGCAACTTGGACATAGACTTCTTATTTTTAATTTTTATTTATTTTTTTTCTATTTTTTAGTCTTTTTTATCTATTGTCTTCTTATTGGTTTGTTTGTTTAGTAGTTCTCTCTCCCGGGCAACGAGACACTTTTCACTGATGGTACTGCTTCATAGACCCCCAATGAATGAAGAGGCTCTTGGCCCTCATATGAACTCTCAACTGAGATGAGGGACTGTTATATAAGGACACCCCACCCCAGAGAAATGGGATGGAAGTTTTAGGATGTAAAGAAAAAAAATTAAATGTGATGTTTCGGGCTTTTACTACTAACTGTCATAAACTGTTTAGGATAATTAAGAAATGCAAACTAATGGTTATGCAAGCCAGTCATTTTGTTAGGTACTATGACAGCATATTATAGTTACTTGCTAAGCTAATCAGAAATAAACCTGCTAAGAGACAAGCAACATCTGCTTACCCTAATATAACAGAAAAATAGGGCTTCTTCAAAAACCTCAAGAGATCTGCAGAATATGACATTCAAAGATGTTTTCATAACTTTAGATTTTTTTATATCAAGACATATCAGCTCCTGACAGCACCCCCTATTCTCCTCCAAGTAGAAGATGAGCATTGAAGAATCTCCAGTGGGAGATGATTGAATTAGTAGCAAGTCCATCTCTTGGTATGAAAATCCCCTTGCTCCAACTGTAGACAGAATGCTGTCCAAAAAGCACAAAACCTGGAAGCAGGTAAGTCGACAGCCTAGGTCTGCCAAGACAGGGTAGGTAAGTCCTTCATAACCCCTGCTCTACAATCAATATCTGTCAGAGAAACGGGGCCAAACGACTGAAGATCGATGCTGTAATGTATGGAGAGAAAATGGGAACTGTCCAGGCAGCCACAGGTATGTCATTTCTTAGTTTGGGAAGCTGCAGGCTCTGTACTTCCTATAAAATCAGATATATTTATCCCTCTCAGGTCTCTGAGGTGATTGAAGAACAGATAGCTAGAGTCTCATAATTAAATTTTGAGTTGCTTGGGAGTCAAGAGAGTGTTATAGATCTAAGAAGATATTTTTAAAATTGTGTTGCAAGTTAGTATGAATGTTGAGTCAGATATAGAACTTTAAACTCATGGAGATGTTTAGATAGTAGAATGTTAAAATCAGGTACCAAATACATATGGACTGGTCATTGGGAATGTACGTTAAGCCATATAACCCTCATAACTGTGGCCTAATTACCTCTGTTGTACTGTATTGTATTTATTATTATAAGAGAAAGAGCCATTTGTTGGTCTGAAAGGGGAGACTTCAGGGGGAAAGAAGATATATCTTAAACTTAAAAGAAAAAAAAAGGGAAGAGGATGGGGTATTGAGGGTGAGAGGGTGGGACTGGAGGGCGAACAGGGAGGGGACTGTGATTGAGATGTAATTTGAAGAAATAAAAAATAAAGGAATAAAAAAGAAAAAAATCAAATTCTATCTACACCCTTATGTTGGGTAATAAGCCCGTCCTTTCATGCAGTAATCTTGCCTCTAAAAGCATCAATATAGCCACCTGTGCTAAGTCTGGTCCCATGGTGTAATGGTTAGCACACTGGCATCTATATCCTGCAATCCGAGTTCGAATCTCGGTGGGACCCTAGGCATCAGCCTCTGTATGCTTTTTCAGTTGATGACAAAAACATTACATTTAAAAAATTATATTCTTTTTGTTTTAGTTTATTTGTATGTATGTGTTTCTCTCTGTGGGTTGGATTGTGAAAGCATGTGCTTTGGGTGCCAAACAGAGGAGGCTTGATCCTCAAACCTCGAGATACAGGCACTTGTGAGCCCGTAGCCTTGGTGGCTGAGAACTCATTTTGGTCCTGTGAAAGAGAAATAGTGTTGTCTCAGCCACAACCCTCATATCCAGGACCACCTCTCCCAAGTGCTACAGTATGTCAGGGGCAGGGACAGCTCTCAAGCTCTTGTGACCCCATCAGGGCCATGTCATCTGTCTGCCAATCGTGTTGAGGGCAAAGGGGAAGGGAGGGCATCTCTCCCTAACCTCCATCTCCACATAGCAGAACAAAGGCAGGGCTGACTCTCGCACACTCACTCACTCAGTGCTGTCTCACACAGAACCCCAGTATCCAGGATACATTTTGTCTATATCAGTGGTTTCCCATTGACCAAAATCAACCAGAAGCTGGAAAGGAAAGGATGGTCTATTCCAGTTAGCATAGTTTAAATTCTACAAAGAGCAAAGAGAGAATATGGACAGGAAACACAGAGGGCAAATGGAGTTTTCCCTACCACTGCATGTAACTTCTCTCATCTTTCTGCCCCTCAGAAGCCCACATAGTTTTTTCCTAAGGTCTTCCTCCCCTGAAGACTATTCTCCAAACTTCAGCTGATGTTTTCAATATGCAGATCTGATTGTGGTAAATTAATACTTAAAGCCAAAAAAGATCAAATCCTCTACCTAGTCCCCAAGCTCATTTAAGGTTTTTACATTACTACATTGGCTATTATCTATTTTCAATATCTTTCTGTCTTTAACTAAACAATTTGTCATGAGAATATGTTTTGATCAATGTACTGTATTACTCCCAGCACTCTTCAAAGATCTTACACACTTTCATACCCATCCAACTTACCCTTTCTGTCTCTCTCTCTCTCTCTCTCTCTCTCTCTCTCTCTCTCTCTCAGTCTCCCTAACCCTCTCTCAAATATAAAGCAATTAATGAAAATCTAAAGAAAGAACCTGAGTAAGACAAAAAAAAATACAAAAACAAACACACAATATCATGGATCCCCTTTTGTATGGGAAAACTCAACCCCTGGGTAAGGGGCAAACCTTCAATTGTGGTACATAACCGCCGTAGAACCTAAAAAAAATGACATGCTTGAATGACGATTAGATTGCATTTCTCATTTACCCTCAGCAGTTGGTGACAGGTGCTAACAAAAGGTCAAAAATTCACAATTCATTTTTAAGGGTTACCTAGGTACAATACCTTCAAATGTTAACATTAATTTTGTATCAATGTACAAAGTTCAATAAAAATATGCAAGTATTCTAAGTATTATATCAATATACAGAGAACAACACCCATATAGCACAATACAATCTTAATTTTCCCTTCATGTACAAAGATCACTACCGCTTTAGCCCAAGTAACCTTAATTTTCTATCAATATAAAAAGGTATAAGATCATGCCCATAATCTGTCCTGTTTTGTTTATCACTCCTATATTATGTCCATATCTCATTTTTCTCAGGTCTTTTCACCCCTACATAAGAGAGAAAGAAGGATACAGAAAAGAAAAAGAGAGGAATCCCTGGGTCAAACCTCCAAAACCTATATAACGAAACCATTTAAGAGTTTATGATCTCTCCCCCTAAATAATAAGTAGTATCCTTAACCCATCAATTGACCAAAGGGGGAACACCAGACAAACCACTTTCAGGAGATGGGAAGTTGCTCTCATGAAATGACTTCCTGCTGATGTGGGATGTAGTGAACCTGCTTGTGGCCCAAATAAGAATGGAAAAATTTTTAATCATGATTATAGGATCATTTGATTTTTCAGTCCTTTTGTGCTCAACTATTTCAATTACCTAATATTTGTAGACTCAAGCTGGAATTCAGGGCTTTACTGAAGTTTGGGCTGGAACAGTCTGTGGGGCCAAATAATCTTAGAGATTTTGAGTTGTTGTGGTTGTAGATTTTTGAGGAAACTGCTATTGAGGAAATCTGTGAGGCTGGATAATCTGAGATACTTGACTTCTTCGGTGTTGGATCAGTTTTGATCTGAGGTTTCAGTTGTCCAGTTGTCCTTGGATTCCTTAGTGTATGCTTTAAATCTCCTGGAAAGATAAGAGCAAAGTCTTGCCCAAATCCTTACTCTGGGACACTACTTTCTTTTTCTGGGGGAGTGGCAGGTAATGTTTTCCTGGTGTAAATTCTGATTTTTGACACTATAAAAAATATTATCTTTCAAATGACATTAAAAATAAATTATTTTGATATTTTGGAACTAAATAAATCTTTAAGGGTTTATATGTTAAGATCTCAAAGGACAATTCACTTTGAATTTCAGCATGCCTTTGGTGAGTAGCTTTTAAACTTAAATCCTTCCAAATCCTATGTGCCTGCCTCTGCATTCTAAGTATTGGGATCAAAGGCATGTGCTTCCCAATTGATGGGATTAAAGATGGGTGACACATGTATTAAAGTCAAGCATTTACCAGTCAGAGGCAGGTGATCTACAAGTCTCAGGCCAGTGTGATATACAGAGTGACTTCTAGGACAGCCAGTGCTTCACAGAGAAATTCGGGATTCAAAAATGTTTTTTTTTTCCAATTTTTCTTTGTTTGGGATTTATTTTAAAGATCTGCTCCTTATGCAAATTGGGTGATAGGGTAGACAATAAAAAAATCAAATTCTATCTACATCCCTAAATTGGGGAATAAGCCCGTCCTTTCTTCCAGTACTCTTGCCTCTAAAAGCATCAAAATAGCCACCTGTGCTAAGGGAGGTCCCATGCTGTAATGGTTATCGCACGGACCTCTGCAGCCAGCAATCCGAGTTGGAGTCTCGGTGGGACACTAGGGATCAGCCTACGTAAGCTTTCTCAGTGGATGAGGAAAACCTTATATTAAAAAAATTATATACATTTTTGTTTTAGTTTATTTATGTGTATGTGTTTCTCTCTGTGAGTTGGACTGTGAAAGCAGATGTATGTGCTTTTGGTGACCAACAGGAGGTGCAAGATCCTCTAAACCTGGACTTACTGGCATTTTTAAGCCACTAGCCTTGGTGGCTGAGAACTCATTATGTCCTGTGAAAGAGGAATAGGGTTGTCTCAGGCACAATCCCCATATACAGGACCACTTCTCCCTAGTACTGCAGTATGTCAAGGGCAGGGACAATTCTCCTGCTCCTGTAACCACATCTGGGCCATGTCATCTGTCTGCTAATGGTGTTGAGGGCAAAGGGGAAGGGAGGGAATCTCTCCCTAGCTTCCATCACCACATAGCAGAACAAAGGCAGGGCTGACTCTCGCACTCTCACTCCCTCAGGACTGTCTCACACAGGACCCCCATATCCAGGATACATTTTGTTTATATCAGGGGTTTCCCATTGACCAAAATCAACCAGAAGCTGGAAAGGAAAAAATGGTCTTCTCCAGTTAGCATAGTTTAACTTCTTTGTACAAAGAGCAAAGAGAGAATGTGGACAGGAAACAAAGTGGGCAAATGGCATTTTCCATACCACTGCATGCATCTTCTCTTCATCTTTCTGCCCCATAGGATCCCACATAGTTTTTTCCTAAGGTCTTG
>CAJQZJ010027950.1:0-17671 GCA_907164525.1 Lophiomys imhausi | reverse complement strand
GTTCACAGTTTCCCGCGAAACTTTACCTTTTGTTCACAACTTCCGCGAAACTTTACCTTTTGTTCGCTATTTCCGCGAAACTTTATTGTCCCAATTTACCCCGGGAACTTACCAGTGCGCTGCCCCTGACTGCAGGAGTTCTGAGTCTTTTCTGGGTCCCCGTACGGGCCACCACTTGTCGCGTCCCCCTCGACCAGCAAGGAAGACGCAACTCGCAAAAGCTCTTCTCCAGCAGTTTATTCAGGTCCCTTGAAAACAGTCTTCCGAATGCCCGGGCTGACCCAACCCACAGGCTAAATACTATATGAACAGCCAATCAAGTAAAGCCATGTGGTGCTATCTTAGAGGCCCACGTATGCGGAAGCAAGCCAGATCAGCAGTCTTAGCCAAATATGGACTTGTTTACCACCGAGAGCACTCACCATCGGGCTGGTGGAAGGCGGAAACCGGCGCCATCTTTAGGGCATGGCACGTCGCAGCTCTCTACAAGACATCTCAATTTTATTCAAGGGAGGTGAAGGAAATGTATAGGTCAGGGACAGGAGCCAGGGAATTACCTAATAAGAGCTGACAGTGTGCTTTATTTGCATTTGACAACATGGTCTTATCATATGAACAGAAGCACAATACTTAATTATCATATGGGCTGCAAGAGGAAAGCATTTGCAGGAAACTATGTCAAAGGTCATATTCTGGATAAAGTCAGGCATCCATGCTCAGATATATCTTCCAAATAAGATCAGGCAAAGATGGGAAGCCCTGCTGGGGGTAGGAACTCCTCCATTTTATGCCAAGCCCTGAGATCTATCCAGACATGGTGGACTGCAACCTTAAGCAGCAGGGGCTTCTAGCACTTGAAGTCTTAGCTATAGCAATAAGAAAACTGAAGAATATGAAAGGGATACAAATTGGGAAGGAAAAAGTCAAGGTATCTTAATTTGTAGACGATATGATAGCATACATACATGACACTGACCATTCTGCTGGGAAACTCCTACAGCTAATGACAACTTCCAGCACAGTAGCTGGATACAAACTTAACTCATAGAATTCAGTAGCCCACTTTGTACAAATGACAAATGGACTGAGAACGAATTCAGAAAAGCAACACCTTCACAAGACCCTCAAATAGTGTAAAATATCTTGGTATAAATCTAACCAAGCAAGGGAAAGACTTTTATGATTAAAATATTAGGACACTGAGGAAAGAAACTGAACAATATATAATAAATGGAAAGATCTCCTACGTGCATAGATTAGTAGGATTAATGTAGGAAAAATGGTCATTTTACCAAAAGAAATCTATGGATTACAGATTCAATGCAATCCCTATTAAAATTCCAATACAATTATGTATAGATCTTGAAATTTTTCATCTTTATATGAAAACACACACATACAAACACACACACACGCACACGCACACACACACACACTACCCACATAGCTAAAACAATCCCAAATAATAAAAGAACTGCTAGAAGTAACATCATCTCTTATATCAAGTTGTACTATAAAGCTATAGTAATAAAAACAGTGTGGTATTTGAACAAAAACAGACATGTTGACCAATTTGGTGGAATTGAAGACCCAGACATAGTTCCATACACTATGGACAACTAACTTTTGATAAAGAAGCCAGAAAAACATATTGACAAGAAGGCAGCACTTTCAACAAATGGTACTGGTCAAATTAGATGGATACATGTAGAAGAATGAAAATAGAACAACCTAGGCTAGTGCAAAGACTATAGGTTGCTCTCCACAAACTGGCAGCAAGGCCCCATCATTGAAGACAACCTATATAACTCATCAAACGAGAAGTCAAGCCAGCCTACATAGAGTCTTCACCCTACATGCTAGCATCTTTAGTATAGGAAGCAACTCTGTACACTACCAAAGGAAAAACATAAACACCAAGGCAGCCAAAATCCTTTGATCTACAGTGGTGTTCTGCCTGCCAGATATGCTAGTGCAAGGGTGGAACAAAGCTTGTAGGAGTAGCCAACTAATACTAATTTGACTCATCACCCACTCCACAAAATGGAACACATACTTGTGAATATTGCTTGAGTAACAAGGAACCTGAGACTAGGTAACACAGGGAACTAAGGGGAGACCACATGATATTAGTCTAAATAATAGTAATAATAACAATAATGATAATAATAGTGACAAGTTGGCTCTTGACAAGGCATTCTCATAGATCAGAACTTTGACCAGCCATCTTCAGAGAAGCTTCCTCCTGAAGCAAATGGAAACAAATACAGAGACTCCTAGCCAGAAAATATGCAGAGAATGAACACCCTAGGAACACTCAGTCCTAAATGGAATGTCTCCATAAAATTCATCCCCTCAGAGCTCAGGAAACCCTCTGGAAGAGGAGATTGATGAAGAGTATAGGAGTCAGAGAGGATGGAGGTCACCAAGAACAAAGATCCTGTAAATAAGTAGGATTATCACACATAAGAATCTCAAAAAGACTGAGCCAGAATGTGCAGGGCCACCATGCTTCTGCTCTAGATGGGATCCTAGAGCTCAAGGGAGCAAAGTCCCCTATCCCTAGCACAGAAACAATCTCCAATTGATAACTATTTACAAATGAAAATTTAGTTTCCTCCAAGGGAGACTCACTAAGGCAACAAACTATTCTTAAGGATAGGCCCCCATACCTAGAAGTAGATGGTCAACAGAAAGAAAACTCAAGGACATCTGTGGAGGTTCCTTTTCTTATAATGTCATGTCAGAGCCTTATCTTTTACTTTTACTTTTACTTTAAAAAAAACTGTTTAGGATAGTTAAGAAAAACAAACTCCTAGTCATGCATGCATGTCACCTTGTTAGCTACTAAGACAGTCTATCACAGATATTCTCTAAGTTACTCAGTAATCAAGTTGTTAAGAGACAAGCAACATTTGCTTATCTAAATACAAGAGATAGATAGGGCATCTTCAAAAACCCCAAGAGATCTGCAGAATATGGCATTCAAAGATGTGGTCTTAAATTAAGATTTTTTTTTTGATATCGTGACATATCAGCTCCTGACAGCACCCCCTATTCTACTCCAAGTAGAAGAAAAGCATCGAAGAATCTCCAATGTGAGATGGTTGAATTAGTGGCAAGCCTATCTCTTGGCATGTAAAAACTCCTTGCTTCAACTGCAGACAGACTGCTGTCCAAAAAGGACAAAACTTGGTAGCAGGGAAGTCGACAGCCTAGCTCTGCCAAGACAGGGTAGGTTAGTCCTTCACAATCCCTGCTCTACAATAAATGTCTGTCAGAGAAACAGGACCAAAAGGCTGAAGACTGATGCTGGAATGTATGGAGAGAAAATGGGAACTGTCCAGGTAGTCACTGGTTTGTCATTTCTTAGTATTGGAAGCTGCAGGCCCTGCACTTCCTATATAATCAGATATATTTATCCTTCTCAGCTCTCTGAGGTGGTTGAAGAATAGACAGCTTGAGTCTCATAGCTAAATTTTGAGTTGTTTAGGAATCAAGAGGGCGTTCTAGATCTAAGAAGATGGTTATAATAGTGATGCAAGCTAGTATGAAAACTAAGTCAGTTATAGAACTTTAAACTCATGGAGATGGTTAGAAGGTTGAAGGTTAAAGTCAGGGGCCAAATATGTATGAAGTGGACATTGGGAAGGTACACCGGGCCATTTAACTCTCATAAATGTGGCATATTTAATTCTGCTGTTTTGTATAGAATTTACTGTTATAAGAGAAAGAACCATTTGTTGGAATGAAAAGAGAAGCTGTTGGGGGGGGAAGAGGATGGAAGGGTGGGACAAGAAGGGGGAATAGGGAAGGGTTTGCGACTGAGATGTAACTTGAAAAAAAATAAAGTACTTATTAAAAAAAATATTTTATTTAATTCCTAAGGGTTTTTTTTTCATTGTCTTTTTTACCTTACAGATTCTTTGTGTATTTATCATGACTTCAAGCTTAGTATTCTTATGGAATCACCAATTGAATGAACATGTATGTAGGTGTCTGATTCTTGTACCTTCTCTTGGGCTCCTTTACTTTTGTTTGCTTTGTCCTATTCCAATGAGTTAGTTTTTGCTTTATCTTTATTTTTATTTTATTTTATATTCCCTTACAAGCCTGCTTTTTTTTTCCCAAAGGAGAGAGACAGAAGGGATAGGTCTATAGAGGAGGGGAAGTAGAAAAGAACTGGGAGGAATAGAGGGAAGAGTAATCATAATCAGGATATATTATGTGAGACAAAAAAAAGTCTATTTCTAGACAAGTATATACAAAAAGAAATTAAAGTTCTACAAGGACTGAGCTGAGGCACCGATGGAGTAAAGTGCTAGCAGGGCAAGTATGAGAACCTAAGTGCAGATCCTTACTTCCCATGTAAGGACAGGTGTAGTAGCCTGCATCTGCAATATGAGCAATTCTAAGGTAATGTAGGTTGTAGAGACAGAGTTCCTCTGAGCTCAGGCACAAACAAACAAGGACCCCTGTCTCAAATCTGGTGGAAGCTAACATGTGGCACCTGTAGTTGTCTTCTACTTCTACATGAGTACATGGCAGACTTGCAGATGTACTTACTGCTATCAAAAATGTATATCTATGTACACACATCAGAGTATTACATCTGTACCAATCATATATAGCCATATCCAATCATAGATATCAAACACATATATGCAGACATAGAATGAAAAGTTCTTAAAACAAGAAATAAATATCCTGTGTGTAATGATATGTTTATTGACTTCATAGATTTTTACTGGATTATTATTGAATCTTTATTTTGTGGTACAATACCTCAAACCAACAAATATAGTGGTTTTATTAATTTGTAAATTATTATACATTATTTTATAAATTAAAATTCTAAAAGAACAAGTTCTACTTTTCTCCTATTTTGGATTAAGTGATCAAGTCTATGTCATATCCATATGATTCAGTAAAGCTGGTTATTTTATCTCCCAGACTTGATATTCTTCAACTAAGTAGTAGTTTATTGATATTTTTCTAAGAGTAATACATTTTGTGCTTATAGATGTTTTTCCTTTCAAACTTGTTCTCTATGCAAAAATAAACATCAAATTTCTATGATTTTACTCAATGTGTGCTGTTACATTTGAAAACACTGTAATATGAAAACTGAATCAAAGTGTTAAGATAAAGGAAGTAATGTCCATACGATACAATTTTAGAGTCTTGAAAATAAGATTCAATGTGAATTTAAAACTAAATGATGCATGGCTAGTCTGACATTTATCTCCTTCAGTGTGTAAGACATTGGTGCTATGAGTCATCGTTGGATCACATTTCTAGATTTTAGTAGACAGCTAGAATTTAGAAATAATAATAGTAAAAAAATTCTACAGAACTTACAGTTTTATTTCCATCAGAAATCATCTCTGCTTTAAAAAGTAAAGCAGATAAAACAGAAAAACAGTTTATGTGTACTTCAATGTAAAAGTCATATAAAGTGTAAATCTAGCTACTTAGGAATGTTTTATTTCTTCATCTGTGAGTATATCATTTGAAGTATAAATTTTCATAAATGTTTTCAGATTTTCACAGAATCAAAATACATTTGTCTTAATATGCACCTCACCAATCTTAAGCGTAGGTATGCTACCTAGGAGAACAGTGCATGGTATGTAATTCAGCATTAAAACTGGGAAACAGCTGGGCAGAGGTGACACACACCTTTAATCCCAGCACTTAAGGAGGCAGAGGCAGGTGGATCTCTGTGAATGAGTTATTGGCCACCCTGATCTACAAAGTGAGTCCAGGATAGCCAGGACTATTACACAGAGAAACCCTGTCTCAAAAAAAAAAAAAAAAAACAAGACAAGATAAAACTGGGAAGCATTGGGCAAAAACTTCTTCAGTACTGTGATACTTTAAATTCTGGAATTTCATTTCTTCCTAAGTAAAAGTAGTTTAGTATTAATTCCTTATAAATTAGCTAGATATTTTTCACTACATGATAAAATTGATAACGAGACACTACAAGTGTCTCTTCATGCTCACCAATATGGAGGAGAAGACATTTTCACAAAATGATTTCCTGAAGCAGATTCATTCCACAATGTAATTTCCTTCAATGAAGTAAAGGTCAGCAGGAGGCTTTAAGAAAGTTAATTTGCATAAGGTATGCATATTGAATATGAAAATAATATAATAGAAAGTATTCATAATTCAAGCTTTGAAACTCAACCTCAGGGCTGAAAAAGCAATTATTGTAGGCAATGGCCCAACAATTACAACAACCTTTTTCTTTGATGATATCAACTAATATAGTCTCCTCTGGAGAGGCTCTCCATGAAAGGAGACTTCTGTAAATTAGTAACAAACAAATAATTAGCTATCCTTTGTAGTGCCTCAGTCCCACATTCATTAATTTTAGAAAACACTTATCAAAGGCAAATTTAACAAACAGGATATTTCTGTGTGGGGCTCATCAAGTATTTCTAAGTCAATTTTTTTATGTAAATGCTGATTATCACTTGGGATCTCACCAAATTTATACTAGTTATTTCACCCGTGCTAACCAAAATATTTCTTTGTTTTCTGTATCCAAATATCAAACATTTACTTATTAGATTAGGATACAAACGGCATTTTATTCATTAGTGTAACATGTCTGCTGTTGGGTTGCTTCTTAAAATCAAATTATTGTAATAAAAGTGTCATAGTATTGCAATCTGTGTTTGGTTTGTTCAACTGATTCCCATTCTGTTCCTTTCAAATAAAAATAACTAAGAACTCTCTCTGTTTCTTAATGAAAAGTCCTCTTTTGTTTTCTTATACTTTATTGAACTTGCAAAGGAGATTTTACAATGTTTTTATAGGTTTTGTCTCATTTCAATTCAGGAGCCTCACTGTGTTCCTCTGTGTGTTTACATTTCTGTAAGTAACGAAATCATACTTTTCAAAGTGTACGTACCCTGCTTTCAGGTTTCTTCCTACAATGTCCAGTTTTTGAGTATTAAATACTCCCATTTCTCTATTCCTGCTGCAGAGGCCTCTCTTCACAGCACCTCTACCCTACAGCAACCCTGGGACAGAAGGTGACGCCTAGATGTTTGTTTGACTTTGTAATACTCAAAGGCAGAGGACAAGGTGATTGAGTCAGAAAAAAGAGAGTATGCAGCTACCTCACAAATAGTACCTGGGAAATAATAAAGAAACGACCCAGCTTTATGTTAGAATAACTAAAATCAAGTTGAAAGGGGGTAAGTGTACATAATTTCCTTTCCCATAGCTAAAGGTGCATTTGTATGCACTGGATAAGTACTCCTCTATTACTGTGCTTTTTCTTGAATATAATGGAAATTACATCAGTCGTACTTGAATATTCCAATATATTTGTTTTCAAAATAAATCTAGCATTTATTTCTCTTTAGTTGCTTTTTGGTTGTTATGTTTTGTTTTGTTTTGCCAATACACTGAGAAAAGGGGAAACACAATTGCTGCTACTAAAAAACTTACTTTCAATTTGTTCCCTTTGATTTGATTTAATGCTATCATAGAACAGTTCTAAGACTGATATACAAATCATGCATTCAAGCCCACTTGATATTTCTATAGCACTTCTCTTTTTAATAATCATAAGCAATAATTAAATTATATTGAGCATACAACATATATTGAGCATATAATCCTAATATTACCAGTGATTAACCCTTATGAAAACAAACATGTTTCTTATGACTTACTTTCCTGACTTTGAGAAAAGTCATAATAACTTTTGCATATGTTGTCTCTCTGTGTGTGTGTGTGTTTTATGGCCTGCATGCACGTATCATGATTCTCAATTATATTCAATAATATTTCCTTATCCCTAGGATTTATATAGCCATACACTTAAGAGTGTGGGTATAATATATGGACTGCCCTTGGTTCCTCTGAAGTTAATCACTATGTTACTTTATAATCTCTAGACAGAAAAAAGTGATGGGATATTCCTTCATATATTTATGTTAGCCAGTTCATTGTTTTCCCTGATTTCTGCCTGGTGAAACTATAACCAGAACTGTACATGTAACTATACCCTACAAGCTTTCCACACTCACTGTTAAGTTTGGTAGTTTATTATGTAATAGTGTTACAAAAACCTAATAAAGTTTTAAAATCCCCATACTGTTTATGTGTAGATTTTCTCTTAATGTGCTGTTTGTGTATAGTCATCATCTGGCATTAATTAAAGCACCAAGTCTTTATTGAAGAAAAAATATATATGTATATATATATGAATATGTAAAAAAGACTGAGAATACATGACCGATAAATTATACTCAACAATTCCTTTTTAAAAAAACATTATGCCCACATTTCATAAAGTACATCAAGTGACTTCAGACTTGTGTAAACTTCAATGGGATCATTGATCTCAACTGTATACTTTGAGGCTGGAAAATGTAGCAATAGATTCCTGATTATTTAATGTCAGGTCATTTATTACCAGAGAGAAAATTATTTTTTCAATGACATTTTTAGAAGGAGATTTGTTTTAGTTTTGTATACTTTCTATGAAAGGATGCTAGAAAGCATTTAAGGATCATGAAAGAAGTGATTTTCACATAATAATCCTTTTACCAAACATTGTCATCATTTCTTATTTATCATAAACAGACCTAATTATCAGTTACTTTGTCAGATCACACATCAAGCTCAGTCATTTAGAATATTCTAGCCAATGATAAATGATTAAGTAGATAAAACTGCATATGGTATAAGTAATACTTTAAATTTAATTTTAATATGCATTATGTTCATAGTTGATTTATATTTACCTAAGTCAAAATGGAATAGTGCATTAAAATGTAACTTGGTATTCAATTCTATATTTCACAGCCATATTTGAACTTGGAGAAACATATATTTGATTGGAATACTTTTTAGCACAATCTAAGATTTCTTTATCATCCTTTCCTATAAACATTTAAGAGAACAAACACTATAATTTATTTACTTCTAAGTCCCTCCTGGTATACCTGATAAATTTAAGAAATAAAATCCCTGTGTTAGAAACACTAACCAAAAAAAGGGGGAAAAAAGCATATATAGACTAGAACTAGGCCCCCCTATATATAGATAGATGTTATGCAATTTGGCCTTCATATTTAGCAAGTGGTGGTGGGTTCTGCTGTAGATTCAGTTGCCTGTTAGTGGAACACCTTATTATTTTGGGTCACAGAGCAAAAAAGAAGCTCTTAGCCCTCACATGACTAATGAACTGAGGGGATTTGATATGTGTGGGGCCCCCACCATCCGAGGAGAAGGACAGGAGGGAGAGGGGGGGAAATGATGGGAGGGTGGGATTGGGAGGGGAGAAGGAAGGGGCCTGTGATAGAGATGTAACTTGAATAAATACATGTTAAAAACATCCTTTTGTTAGGGTTAGGGAGATGGTTCAGCAGATAAAGGCACTTGTTGCAAAGCCTGATGACCTGTTTTTGATCTGTTAAAGGATATGACTCCACATGTTGTCCTCTGACCTCCACAAGAACATTGTAGTATGCACATAGATATGCACATGAACAGAGATGAACTCTATCTATCTATCTATCTATCTATCTATCTATCTCTCCCTGAATGTTTTTTTTTAAAACTTTGAATTGACTCTCAGTTAGGGATGGAAAACATGATCCCTAAATGATGTGGTGATGTTATGCATTCTAAATGTTAATTAACCTGCTCCCAGAAGCTTGCTTGCTGTACATCAAGTAATGAATGCTGCATTACCTTGCTTGTCTCCAATTGATTAAATAAATGCTGAGGCCTGAGATTGGGCAAAGACGGAGGTAGGTGGGACTAAGGTGCTCAGACATCTGAAGCAGAGAGATTGGTGGACAGGAGAAGACTTCAGAAGAAGAGGAGAGGCCTTCAGAAGAAGGAGAAGAAGGCACAAGCAGGAAGGAGGACACACACTATGAGTTAGAGAAAAGAACATCATTCCATATGGCCTGGGACATTGGCATAGTGTGGAGAACAATCCAAGGGGACATATGTATGTATGGAGTCATATTAGGGGAATAGAATTAAGGGCTAGCTTAGATGGGCTAAGAATGCACGATCCAGGCCAAGGCTTGTTAAAATGCATCAGGTGTCTGTGTGCTCATTTATAATGGTAGGTTAAGAATTAACATTGCCAACCTAAATACTGGTAAATAACTAATTAGTCATTTTTCTACACCTAAAGCCATGGAGTAAAAATACCTCATCCAAACCCTCAATGCTACATTACAATGATTTGATTTTTAAAAGGAATATTGATAGCTTGCAAGTTCTTCGCATCATATGTATACACAGCCATCTGCCTTTGTCTTGAAGCCAATTTGTGAAATGTCAATTTGAAGCTACTGTTGGTGCTGTGTAGTGAATCTAAATCAGAAAACAGTTATCTTTTCTAGAAACAAAGAGAGTAATTTGTGGATTTCTACATATGAAATGTGATTTAATAAGCAGCTTAAATGACACTAAGACTTGAACTTCTAAACAACTGTTTAATGTATATTCAAATTGTCTTAAGTAATCCCATGACCTCTAACAATATCTTGCTTTGTGGTTTTTTTCTTTGTTTGTTTATTTTTATTATTTCATGAGTATTTGTCTGTCTGTGTGAGTTAATATTATGTGCGTGTGGTTGCCTGCAAGGACAAAAAGTAGTATAGTTACAGGAGGTTGTGAGTTACACTATGTGGGTACTGGGACCTGAATTTGGGTACTCTGGAAGAATAGTAAGTGCCCTTAAGGACTAAGCCATGATTCTAACTTTAAGAATACAGTTTTTTTTAATAGTTAATAGTTGTTCATCTCAGTTTACAACTATGGGTATTTTTAAAATCATATGACAGGAAAATAACTGGATTATACCTAGATTAGGGAGTTCTACCATATTGGTTAAGGTTAAATTGAACAAAACTGGAAAAAAATGAAAAAAGGAATATTGCTTCATTTTTGTGACATTTTATTCTTCTATAAAGGTACAGATTTCTTTGGTGATGTTTTACTATAATTGTCTCTCCTGGTAACTGTTTCTACCCCAGCATTAAGACACTAGCAAAAGAATAGTTACTTCAAATCAGTGAACTTAAACTCTGCATTAAATCATTTAGTGGGTTGACATTGTTTTTGGTCTCCCTTTTCCTCTAGCTCGTTTCTCCACCGTGGATTCTATAGACAATTGTAGCATTGACCCTGTAAACACCATGCTGCTTGAATTCTCTTCCTGATCATATACTAGTGTAGAACAGTAATAAGCATAGAAGTTGGGATAACAAAACTGCCCTACAGTACTAGTTGCACAACTGGACAGTTGCAAGGATTTATCTAAGTTGTGAATTTCCTTTTATTCATTTATTTTCTCAAGAATAAAATGACAATAGTCATTGCTATTACATATAAAATGAGATATATATTAAATAAGGTATATATTAATCCAAATAATGTTTATTCAACAACATTACATTTAAAAAAGTATATTTTATGACATATTTGTATTTTACTAACAATGGCTTCACTGGTCAGGGCAGTCCTCATACTGTGATTCTGTCTGTGCTGTACCGGTGGAACTTCTCACATTACCATACAGTCCTAATGCAACGCTATTCTTTGCTGCAACTTTTGTTTCTTAATGAAGTATTTTCATTCTTCATGTTCTCAATTTTGCTTCCCATTTTCTTCTTACATTTCACTTGAAGAAGTCTCTTCTCTTTTTGGTCATACATAAGTCATTACTCAATGTACAGTGTGGGACTTTTCTACTCCCTTTACTTTACGAGTCTCTGTTCCTAACTGACCAGAGGCTTATGGAAATTCCTGTTTGTAGAGGTTTGCAGATTATTACCCTTCAGTTTACCAGGGAAAAGACCTCACTGAAGATACATAAATACAAATAAATGTATAAAAACAAAGTTCCATATTTTTGTATTTAACACAAAATTTCATACCTAGTAAAAAATAGGAAATATGTATTCAGGGGATGAAAATCTGTCTCAACAGTTAAGATTGTATATTGTTATTGTAAATGTTCCAAGTTCAGTCCGTAGAATTCACGCAGGACAACTAAGAACTGTTTATGATCCTAGCTTCAGAGGATCCAACATTCTTCTCTTAATTCCAAAAACAACCATAAACAACACAAATACACACACACACACACACACACACACACACACACACACACACACACACATACACACACACACACACACACACACACACACACACACCAATTAAAATCAAAATAAATCTTAAAGAAAGCAAGTGTTCAATAAATGAATGCAATTGTGGACAAAAAGCAAATATCAACTTTATCATCTAACTTGAAACATATTCAACTGTGTACTAACTAAACACTTTAAGAAAATAGAAGTTAAAATAGGATCAGAAGTCATATTTAATCTTAGAATCTAAAACTTTTTCCACTAATATTCCTTCTGCTATTGTTTCCAGTAATTTCTTTCAAAGGGACAAATAAGAAAAGTACAATGGTTGAAGTATTTAATGTCTCCTTTTTGAAATATTTTGATGGTCTTAGTGGTACCTTCTTATAATCCCAAGACTCAGGAGGATGCAGAGAAACATCATGATTTTGAAGTCATTCTGAACTATGCCATGAGTTGCAGGGCAGCCAGGACTACAGAGGAAGATCTTGCATTATAAAAGTAAGACAAACTAATATATATATATATATATATATATATATATAACTTTTAAAAACTCTAGTTGTATATAGAATATGATGTGATTCTTCCACACACATGCATAGTAACGAACGGGTTAGAATCACTAATGTATTCATCATCTTAAATGTTCATCAGTTTTCTGAAATAAGAGTATTCCAAAACTTCTCTCAGCAATCTTGACATATACAATGCATTAAAACATTTAGGCTATAATTATGTCACTGAAGAAAAGGGTTGAACTTAAGTGACAAACTTTATTTATATAATTTTTAGTTTTGTGTTAAAATGCAAAGACACTACATGTGGAACTTTAAGAAAAAACAGATAAACAGATGATTCTACATGTATTTCCACAAATTACACCCCCTACATATTTTGATTTTGAAACTTTTATATGATGATGTCAGATATTCTCATTCATATTCTGCCAAAACTGTTGCCATTCACCACCTTCTGTAGAAACCCACTCAAACCTTTAGAACTTCTAAAATTATGTAATAAATAAAAGTCTTCCAAATCTGTTAACCAAACTTCAAATGTCACCCACAGCTTTTCTTGGCAGTATAAAAAAAAAATCTCTCAAAGTGTGAAGGTAATAACATGAAGCTTTATTTCTTCCTGTCCCCCATATCTGTAAAATCTCTCCTAAGGTACTAATGTCCTGTAAATTATGCTGAAGAACTAGAGAAAAAAAGGTGCAAGGAAAGTAGCTGCATTGTGTAGCTGTACCTACCTAGAAGTTGAGGTATTGATCCACAAATGAAGATGTTAATTAAAAGCATACTGTTAGGACTGATACCAATTATCAGGAGAAGACTATTTTATGCCTTTCAACATCTGTACAATACTTATAAGTCTTTGCTTCAATCATATAAACTTCCAGACCCTTCTGCAATGTTAGCTTTCAGGTGGAGCCAGGCATCTTACTCAACAGTTCACAGCTGTCATTGCATCATGTGCTCTGAGGACACAAGTTCAGCTTGGCTATTCTACTCCCAAGCAGTACATATTATTGGAAATATTATAAAAAAAATCCTTCCTTCCTTCCTTCTTTATTTTCTACTAGAGATTATTTCTAGAACTGTCAGACACTGCCAGAATAATTTAGAAATTTTCATATTTGGGCCTGGGGCTCCTAAATAGCCTGGACCTGGAGGTTATGCCTGTGTAATGAGTTCAGCTTCACCTTTCTGTCTCTCATTGTTTTAGTGATGACTTCACTTAGAAGGACAAAAGGCTGGACACACTTTTCTAAGAACTAGAGGACCAGGAGGTCTGGTGCAAGATTGTCTTCTAGAAATGTCAGGGTAGCTACACCCATGGCACTTCAACAATATAGGTGAATCATGACAGCATCAAGGGACATCTTAACATGGCAAAATAAATCTCCTGAAACTTACCCTTAGATTAAGAACTATAGGCAACTGGCATCTGCCACTAGAAAGGAGTCCAATAATTGGCCAGCCCAGAATATATACATACAAGCATCACTGAACAGACTCATCTGGTTGTATTTTTGTATTTATAAGCATGTATGTGCGTGTCTATAAAATATAAAAGAAGAAGAGGCTATGAGTTTGAGAGAGATTGAGGTTTGGACATGGAATAGATTGAAGGGGGAGAAGAAGAAAATTCATTTTTTAAAAATTGCAAATTATTTTTTTAAATAAATTTATTTATTTGTTGCTTCAGGTTACATCTCCATCATATTGTCCTCTTTCCCCCTTCCCAGCCCTGCCCTCCCACCCTCTACCCCTTAATCTTTCCATCCCGCTCCTCTTGAGTGGAGTTTCCTTATATAACAGTCCTCCGCCCCAGTCCCCATTTCAGAAATCATATGAGGGTCAAGATCCTACTCATAAACTGGGGGCCTACAAGGCAGCACCACTAGTAAAAAGTGCCTCCTTGCCAGGGAAAGAAAACTAAAAACAAAAACAAAAAACAAAAAAGTCTATGTCCATATTCCCTTTGGTGCGTTGGTTGTAGTATAGATATACTGTACTATATGGCTAAAATCCGACTATAACTGAATAGATGCCATGTGCATCCTTCTGAGTCAAGGCAAATTATTTTTTAAATGGATGTGGAAAAAAAAAAGACAGACAACAAAACCAAAATGATCAAGACAAAGACTCTTAGGAAGGAAGATACAATGCAACACTAATTTAACAACTAAGAAGAGATACATGCTTTATATAATTTACATAATTCAAAATTTTAATAGGCATAAAGTTTATACCCATAATCTTGGGAAGAGAAGGATAGCCTGTGCAGAGCTATTCAGACTCAGCTCCATTACTCACACTATAACTATACCAACGTTCCATTCACAGGATGATTCAACAGAAATGTACTTATTTCACAGCACAGGATAATTAGAGGACACAGAAGTGGTGAAAATTTAAGATAAGGATTTCATCTAGAATATCAGTGTTTAGCAACTTGTATACTTCGTGCAATACCTTATGTAAGATTCTTCTTAACTAAACTTTGACTCATCTCACCAGATAATTTTTATCATGGTTGCAAATATACAAAGAGTGCATGGAATCACTTACAACCTGCTGAAGGGCAAAACGAGAACCATGAAGAAAGTAAATTTGGAAAGCAATTTCTTAGACAATAATCTTTATACAATGTTAAAAAAAGAGACAATATTGTTATATTTCAAATATGTAATAGGTACAATTTTTTGAAAAAGAAAAAGAACTAATAAATAGTATTTCAGTAAAGGAAATTGGTTTATGTTTAATCAAAGAATAAACTGTTTTAGCTGCAAGATATGGTAAGAATAACTGGACAAAGAATGAATAAAACAGAAGCATTCTTTGTTCTTGGTTTAGTGTCACAAATAAGACCCACTAAGCATTCACAGTGTTCTGGGGCCTATATAACAAAGAATGGAATAATACCCACACTTGGAATTAGTGAGATGATATTTCAGGCTTTGTCTCCCCCTTTTATCTCTAACATATTTTTGCTACTTCATGCTGCTTACTCTACATATTCAGAAGCTATGGAATTCTACCTGTGACACAAATGTTTCTATATTCTACCTTGAAGGTGAAGGTAAAATCTATTATAGACCTACCCTCTGTTCCCGCTGATCCCCATTTCCTGACCCACACATCTGCATACATTTCCAGAGGCCTGCTGGAACCACGGACAACTAGGTGAGATACTTCCTCCACAATCCCCAGCCTGCTGGTACCCCAGAGGCAAGCCCAGAAGCAGTAAGCTTTCCCCTGATTTCTGTGCATTCCACCTCTGCAAATAGCTCTGTGTGAATTCCCAGAGGCCTGCTGGGACAAGAGACAATCAGGTGACACCCCTCTCCCACAACCCCTTGCCTGTTGCTCCTCTTTCCTTCCCCAAGTCCTCTATGTGCTTGGCACCTCATGACCAGCAGCACTTAGCTGTGCCATGTCCCCTGCTCAACACATTCTCCATCCCACAGCTCTGTCTGCATTCTCAGAGGCCTACTGGTACCAGTGACAATGGTTGAGTCACTTCCCACCAATCCCCTGATTGACAGGTCCCCCTGAGGCAAGCCTAACAGTGGTGAGATATGCCCTGCCGCTTTTGCTGGCAATTCTTAGCCCATAGCTCTGCTGGTATTCCCTAAAGTCTACTGGCACCAGAAGCCAACAGGTGAGACCCCCTTCTCCCAATCTCGTACCTGACAAATCCTTCTAAAAAAAAAACACCCAACAATGGTAAATTGCACCCATTCCCTTGAACTACTTTTTTCTAGCCCACAACTGTGCCTCTAGGGACAACCAGATGGTTAAATGTCAGCATAACAACACAATCAACAAGAAGCAGGGCACTATGGCATCACCAGAGCCCAGCTATCCTACTACACCAAGCCTTGTATATCCTAACACAGGTGAAGTACAAAAAAAGACCTTAAATCCAATCTTACGAAGATAATAGAGGTCTTTAAAGAGGAAATGAATAAATCCATTAAAGAAGTATAGGAAAATATAATCAAACATGTAAAGGAAATGAATAAACCTGTTTAAGAGCTGAAAATGGAAATAGAAGCAATAAAGAAAACACAGGGATTCCTGGACTGAATCCTGGAGATGGAAAACCAAGGTCAGAGAACAGGAATTACAGATGCAAGCATCACCAAGAGAATACAAGAGAAGAAACCAAGAGTCTTGGGTGTAGAAGATACCATAGAGGAAACTGGTACATCACTCAAAGAAAATGTTAAATCAAAAAAGATTCTGACACAAAACATCCAGGAAATTTGGCACACTATGAAAAGACCAAACCTAAGAATAATAGGAATAGAAGAAGGAGATGATTCCCAGCTCAAAGGCCCAGAAAACATTTTCAAACAAATATTAGAAAACAATTTCTCTAACCTAAAGAAAGATTTGCCAATAAACATACAAGAAGCTTACAGGTCACCAAATAGGTTGGACCAAAAAAGATAATTCTCTCTACACATAATAATCAAGGCACTAAATATATAGAACAAATTAAAAATGTTAAAAGCTGCAAGAGAAAAAAGCCAAGTAACATAAAAACAAACTGATTAGAATTATACCTGACTTCTCAACAAAGACTTTAAAAAGCAAAAGGGCTTGGGCAGATATCTTGGTGTATTCTAGATACTTATTAAGATATTAGTATTAATATACTATCAATATTACTTAATATTATTTTATTAATAAAAATTACTATTATTTATGTTACTTTTATTTTATTAATTTAATAATTAATTGTTATAATTGTTATAGTTATTTATGATAATTTTTTTAAAATAATTTATTTTTTATTTCTTAAAGTTACATCTCAATCACAATCCCCTCCCTACTCCCCCCTCCAGTCCCACCCTTCCACCCTCCTCCCCCTCAACCCCCCCATCCTCTTCCCTTCTTTTTTTTTTTTTAGTTTAAGGTATTTCTTTTTTCCCCCCAACAGCTCTCCCTTTCAGTTCAAAAAATGGTTCTTTTTCTTATAACTATAAATACAATACAAAACAA
>CAJQZJ010027949.1:0-13259 GCA_907164525.1 Lophiomys imhausi | reverse complement strand
GAGAAATCTTCCCTGAGTGCATCAGAAAGTGAGAGTGCAAACACTACCTAGTTCTGTACTGGAAAGGGAGAGAAGTCTCATAGTTTTCTGACCTTGTTCAGTGTGAAACTATCAAGAAAGAGGGATGAAGACACAGAACTGAAATGATCTGCTGGACCTGCCTGAAAGCTACTTAGAGCTCTCAGACCTGCCTGGCGGCAAACCACAATATCCTTGAGGCCAGTGAAGTGTGTAACATAAACTAAGTTAGGATCTATTGCTCTCATAACTGGTCTGGTACAGCATATTCATTATCTACACATCAGGCTTCTCCTATGACCTGAACTGGTAGCCAAGATGAACATGCAACTTTACTGCTTTTGGACAGACTTTGGTTAGTCATTCTTACTTCAGTATAAGTCACCTGGCTTCCTGGCTATCATTTAAGAATATCCAGCAGCCCTAACCTAGGTTAGGGAACACATGGGTAGCATTTACCAAAGCCAGAATTTTGAGACATGTCTTTTTCCACATGAAGGTTTTTTGGTAAGTTCCCATATTATTTCTCCCAGGTTCCCAACAAGCATTCCTTTGTCCTCTGGTTACTCTTTAATACACTGTTACTAGCTGGAGTCCCCTCCAAAAAGAATCATAGTCTACTTCTCTGGCATAGGCAGTTCTGTCACAGCATGATGAGGTCAGAGGAATGATCCATGGCTGGCTTACACCCAATAGCGCCATGTGATGGACAGAATCCCTTTAGGGGGAAGCTAGTTATATTGATGAGTATCCAGGAATTTGAGTTGCCCAGGACAAGGCTGCCCTCCAGAATGATATATGTGACAGAGTCAGAGAGGCTGTGTGGGTACTGGCTTGGATGCACGTCTATGATATCTATGAGAAGCTTAGCTTCTACTCTAATGAGTTCCCCATCTTGAAGTCAGGCTCACCTGTACTGGCTTTCATGATCCACTCCTGGCTCATGCACACATCAGCTTTGGTGTGGATGTCGTATATCTACTGCTTGTCATCTGCACCTTTTAAGAGCTGAGAGAGTGGTGAAGATTGGGCAATGTTTGCGGAGTGTCAGTCAGGCGTGTTCATAATTGAGGTCTCCTGAGACCTTCGGGAGTAGTCGAGGTGGGCAGTCAAACATGATATCAAAAGGTGTGTAACCATCTTTACTGGGCATGCAATGCATCCTAGACTGTACAAGTGACCGAATTTCTGGCCAAGGGGTTCTGCTTATTGGCACTGTTGATCAGTGATGTTTTTAAGGCCCTCATTATTTTCTCAATGAGGCCTGAAGTTTAGGGGTGGTACCATGTTTTCAAGTTCTAAGTTTATTTCTCTGTGGGAAAAAAGAAACAAACAAAGCAAAAACAAAACACCAAAATCTACCCAGCTTGGAAAAGTGGGCAATATAACCTACAAGTATCTGTAACCTGTTCTGGGTTGAACGTCAGGAAAGTCCATGTTGACATGTTTAAATGCATCTGATCCTTGTTATAGTATCAGGATGGGAGCCTTGAACACATTGCAGACAGGAGTTGCTGGCCTATTGGGTAAATATTGGCAACCTCCTGACTAACAAATAGCTTGGTAAAAATTCTGAAAGAGCATTTTTTTTTTTCAGTTGGGTTACTCCATGAACTTTCCAGACTATGCTAGGAGCTGTCATTCCTGGAAATACTATTTTCCTTTCTGTGGTAACCAGTCTGCTATCGTTATTATCAGTTGATGACCTGTTCCTTTCTTCTGGTTTATATGAGGAGAGCTGTGGAAACTCTGAGAGTATAAAACATATTTTAGGGCAGTTCTTGTCATGAGAAGGGACTGTGCAGCTATATCATTTTGGAGGGGAGCTTGTTGGGCTGCCTGGCCTGCAGTTGGTTTCCTCTGACCTACTCATACTTGACTCTTTGTGTGAGCCTGACAGTGCCCCACACTGCCCACCACTGCCACAGTCCCACAGGTGAGGGATGGGGTGTGGTGGGGCAGAGAGCTTCTAGGAGCTACAGGATTTGTTCTCAGTTTTAGTTTCCTTGTCCCAATGGTATAAGAAGTACTCTTTCTCAATATATTGCTCTGTTGGCAGCTCAGCTAGGAGAAGGTGTTCCACTAACAGGCACCAGAGTCCATTACAGACCCTGACTCCACAGCACTTGCTAAGGGATCTGTATTAAGGCCAAGTTGCCTATCATCTATATATGTATAGGTGTGTCTAGATCTGGTCTATATATAATTTTTAAAATTTTTCTATCTTCTTTCTTTTTTGGTTTAGGGTTTCGATCTCTGTAAGCCTGTAGTGGGCTAGATTGTTTGGTTTATTGATTTTCATGTGATGTTCTTGCATCCCTCTATTCCTCCCTGTCATCTCATACAGGACTCCCAGAGATCCACCTAATGTTTGACGGTGTGTCACAGCATCTGTTTTGATCACCTCCTGGGTGGAATTTCTCATAGGATGGTTATGCTAGGTTCCTGTTCCTTTGCGTCTGCAAGCTGTAAGATAGTTATCCTATACTAAATGGCTAAAATCGAGTTATAAATGAGTAATCGTCATGTGTATCTTTCTGGGTCTGGGTGAGCTCAATCAGAATGAACTTTTCTAGTTCCATCCATTTGTTTGCAGATTGCATGATTTCCTTGTTTCTGATAACTGAGTAGTATTTCCTTGCGTAAATGTTCCACAGATTACTTGTTTATCCATTCTTCAGTGGAAGGACATTTGGGTTGTTCCAGACTTTTAGCTATTACAAATAAAGCTGCTATGAACATAACTGAGCTGTTGAGAGCTCTTTTAAATTGCTTGGGCCTGACTTTCAGTCCTCACTTAATTAGAGTAATAACCATAGAGCTCTCTTCATTTTGTCTTCCATCTCCTAAAGAGTACTGTGATTTTTTTATCCTACATTCACAAAGTCTTTACTACCACCTTTCATATATTTTAGATAGTTTTAATGCTATAGTTTCTGGTGTGAAAGGAAGTTTGGTTTCTTTTATTCTATCTTATTTGGAAGCAGTTCTTCCAGAGAGTTTAAGAGAAAACGTGCACTGTGAAACTTCATAGGTAGAATGTGGTATATGTTAGTCATGAGGAAGGTAAGAAACTCAGAATGGCATTCTAAGTATTTATTAACCTTATTGCTTGCAAAGGCAGATACAGGGGTACACGCTACTTAGTACTTGAGATGCTAAGGTAGGAAGATGGCCAAGAGTTGGAGGCCACATAATTAGTTCCAGCACAGCTTGGGCTACAATGTGAGAGCCTGTCTCAAAAAGTATGTGTCATGTACGTATAATATATATTTCTGTTTACATGAAATTATGAGATGCATTGTTCACCCACTTTATAAACAACATTATGCAAAAAGAACATCCAGATTTTGTGAGCAAGATTTTATAAATTGCATTTTCCCTCTGGATTTGAATAGTTTGTCAGTTTTGTAAGAAATTTTGGTAAGAAAGTACACAAATGACTGTATTTAAAATGAAGTAATTTCCTAACTCAGCACTAGAAAAATGTGTTTTCAGGGCAGGGAGATGGCTCAGTGGGTGAAGATGTTTGCCAGTAAGCCTGACTATGGAAGTTCAGTACTTCCAGACCACCATGGTAGAAGGAGAAAACTGACATACACATTTCTAAGGCTAATAACCAATAATTAGTAGTTAAGCTAGTAGACATGGATAGTTAAGTGTGACTCAACAGCACAGAAGGAAAGGATACAGGGTGATGGTTAAGACCCTTTTTAGTCTTAATATGTGTGATCTAATTATTTAAATAAAATCATGAGTTGTCAGGGTCCAAAAAATTGATTCTTCATTGTTTCTAAATGAAGTAAGAAAGTAAGTATTTAATGAAATTTTAAAGGGACAATACATTTCAACCTAACTAAAAACAAAAGAAACAATTACCAATCATTGCAAATAAAATATAAAAGATTTAAAGTAGTATTGAACACTAGTCAAATGGGAAAAGTGAGACATTTTAAATGTGTAATGAGCTTTGAAAAATAGCTTTACCTTTTTCTCCAGAAATTTTTCCGTCTCAGAAATTAGTGCAGGGAATAACTAGAGATACCCAAAAACTTAACATTTGAGGATATTTGTTCTAACCAAGGGCAAACTAAATTTGAGCCTAAGAGGAAAATCATGGCAGGTACATGATTGCTGCAGACAATCAAGTCTGAGAAAGTATGTAGATTGTGCCTTTGGTGACAGAAATACCTAGTGGATACCCTACAAATGCCAAAATTCTTGTTTGGACAGGAGGCATAATTATCACCACGATTCAGATTTAAATGTACACGTGGTTCCATTTTCTAGCAATAGGGTTAGAGTATCAGGGAGATACAGATTGAGTATATACACATGTATGTACATCTAAATAGATAATAGGCAGATTGTAGATATGTGGTAGATATCTGTGTGTGAGAGAGGGTATATGTGCATTACAACCTTATGTATATGCATATCTACTTGCAGTTACATATGCATGTGTGATCATAGATCAGATGCTGATGTTGACTTTTTTAAATCACTCTTTATCTTAATTTTTGAGATACAATGTAAGCTAGGTTGACTGGCCTATGAGCTCCAGGAATTCCATCTGAATCTGCCTTTCCAGGGCTGGTATTCAGATGTACCACCATGCCTGGCTTTTTTTATGGGCGCTGGGGAACGAAACTCAAATACTCATGCTTATGCAACATGCATTTCATTGATGATCTATCTTTCCAGCTAATCAATATATTTTTAATATATGAAATGCATTATTGTAGATTTAGTTAATGATTCCAATTCTTTACTCCTCCTTGCATGTTTGCTCATGTCATGAACACATGATGGGAAGATTATAATTACCTTGTTATTAACTTTGTGCTCAGTGCTGTGATTTTCTTTGGCCAACTGTCACTTTGGAAGTTGCTTGTAATAGGTTTGTATATTACACTGGTTTTTGGACCTACTGCCATTACCTTTGTTAAAAACTTCCTGTAGCTTTTTGGTGCCAGTCAGGCTAGAGTGTAAAGCATATTGATCTCAGCTAACCCATGGGTTATGAAGATAAATGTTTATGTTAATATGCTAAATATTCATTAGAACACTGAAGCTAACAAGTCCATCAAGGACTAACAACATTATAAGAATTTTCCATCTTTTTATGGCCTTGCTTTTCTCTATTTTTCTACAGGAGCATATTATTGTTAAAATATTTTTAAAGGATAGGAACAATAAAAATTTAAGTGCGTGCGTGTGTGTGTGTGTGTGTGTAAACATGGAATGGTGCTTAAAACTTTAATTCTGGCACTAAGGAGTTAGAAACAGGAAGATGAGTTCAAGGTTAGTTTTAACTACACAGTAAGTTTGATATAATTCTGAGCTACATGAGACCTATCTCAACAAACAATCAAAAAGAAGTGAAGGACTCAAACTATTGGTGTTAAGATAGTTATTAAAATGGGAAAAAATAAGCAGTGGTTTAAAACAATAGCTAAATTATATATGCTTATTTCACTAATAAATGTAGAAAATTAAACATCAAGGTGTCATGGACATTTGTGTCTCAAGATGGCATATGTTATGTATGGTTTGAATGTGATTTGTCTTTTCAAACCTAACTCTGAAGTTTTAATTCCATTGTGAGGTATTTCGAGGATACAGAGCTTTGATTCAACTATGGTATTTTAAAGATGAGGCCTCTGGAACATTATTATGATTAGATCAGGTCATCAGAGTAATACTTCTGTGTTTAATTACTGGATTCCTTGTGAGAAAAGAAAGAGATTTAAGGGCACACACAAGCACACATACAGACACACAGACACACAGACACACACACACACACACACACACACACACACACACACACACAGTCCTTGTATCTCCTACACTGTGAATAAAACCTAAGCTAAAACAAAGTCTGTAGTACTATTTCTTAGCAATAGAAAATAGGGCAAGATGCTTATTATCAAAGGAAAGGTGTAGAGGATATATCCATGATATTTCATAGTTTTAAACAATACAGTTCATGGACAATATTTATCTCACACCATCTTGAAAGGAAAATGCTGGACTTAAAGCATTTGATCGAAGAACCAGACACCTTTTGCTTGAATCCAGGCTCTACCACTATTCCTTATGGATCTTAAATAAATTATTTAGCTTCTCAATGTCTCTTTTTAAGGCCTTCAGAGAACAGTTTTCATGAGTACTTAAGTGTTGTGTATGGATGAATTATCATAAAAAATTGGGGAAGTAGAGATGACTCTACAGTTAAGAGTGTTTTCTGTTCTTGTAGAGAGGTCTATGTTTGGTTCCCAAAATCTAGAATCCACAAAGCAACTGACAACCACCAAAACCACCAGTGCCCTCTTGTGGCCTCTGTGTGTACCAGGTACACATGCAGACAAACAGTCATACAAATGAAATAAATGATAAAAACAATCTTTAAAATTTTTCTATTTTATTTTTGCTTGTAGAAGAATTAGTTTAATTTTAGTTAGAAAGAATATAGATCCTGACAGAATTTTATATATATATATGTATATATATATAATATTCATTAACAGTTAGCTGAGTAATACATAGAGGATCTTAAATGTTTTTCAAAGTTGATCAATATTTTTATTTTTATTTGCCAACATTGATTTGCATAAGTACAAAATATAAAACATCAGAAATATATTCAGGGCCTTTTCAGAAATTGTTAGAAATTTGGCCCTAATTGAATGCCAAAATTCATTTAATGGTTTATTTTTGAGACAGAATCTCACTGTGTAGTGCTGGTTGGCCTGGAACTCCTTATGTTGAGTTGTCTGGACTTGAACTCGCAACAGTCAAATATTTCACTGTTTGGCGAGTGCTAAGATTGCAGTTCCGTACCACAGTGCCCTTCCACTTAATGATCTTGTATAAAATTCAGATCCATGGAAATCTAAAGATATTATGAAAATTAAAAAGCTTTCTGAGTATGCGACAGTGGTGTGTATGGTGTGTATGTGTGTGTTCCATTGATGGGGGTGATTGTAGGGGTGAGGGAGGACATGAGCAAGCCATATATAGTGTCTTGTAGTAGTAATGTGACAACATTGGGTGTAAGTCCTCACTTTCCTCCTTGTTTGATTTGATGCAGTGTTGTGTGTTAATGATGCATAGGCCAGGCTAGGCATCCCTGAAGCTTCCTAATGATTCTGTCTCTGTATCTTGTCTTGCCATAGGTACGTTAAGATCACACTGCTTCTCTCTACATTGATTCCAAGGATCTGAACTCACATCCTCTCACTTCTATGCCTGGCACTTTATGCCCTGAACCATCTCTCTAGGACGGGATATTATAACGTGATACTTGCATGCTAAACAATGATAGTAGGGATAAATTAAATGCTTTAGTTTTCTGTACATAAAAATTATGTTTCTATAAGAGCAGAACATTTTGTATGTCCAGTAACATCATTGTAATTCAGGGCATACAGTTCAAATCTGGACTGAAGTGTTTCCAGTAAGGTTAGTTGGCATTCCATACCATGATGTCCTACTGAGAGCAAAGTACACATTTTCTGTGGTCAGAACCAAGACTATATAGTAGAGTTGCATAATGCAACACAGAGCAGTATTGGAAGAAACACTTAGGATTTTGATTAATTGGTTCCTTCATCTTTAGTTAATTTTGCTTGTTGCATGTTAAGGAACATTTTTCACTAGCTAAATGTATTCATGACACCCATATTCAATAATGCCATGTGGGGTTGTGACCCATAGTTTAAGAAGCTGGTCTATAAATTAAAATACTCTTACATGAAGGCCTTGGAAACTTAAATTTTTAATGATCTCTTAGAGAATGATGAGGAACCCTAGAACATCTCTCCCCAAATTCCATGTCCACATTTAAAACTTTTTGATCTGTTTACATTTTTAGTCCACTGAATCTAATTAGTGGTAGACATATGCACATGGTTGTGGAGTCATACATTGGGGCATGAGCAACCTGCCACTGGCCACCCCTCCCAAAGAAAAGTAACTCTTCCTCCACTTCCACTAACAGCCATCCATTGCCAATAGCTCCTGGACTATGGGAGGGGCCTCAGTAGCATTTTTCACATGTATGCAGGAATTTTTAACTGGCCTGATCTTGTACAGGTCTACTGTAGTTAAGCAATACTGTATGGTGATGTTGTAACAGGCATGCCATGTTCAGAATGCAGTATTTCCCTGTCCTACGCCCCAGCAACTGGCTCTCACACTCTTTCTGCTCCCTCTTACTATGGTGTTCCCTAAGCCTTTGGGTATGGGGAACATGTGTTCAGTCACTTATTTTCAGCATTTTGAACAGTTATGAAGCCCTGCATTAACAACTATGTGCTGCTACAGTAAGAAGGTTCTCTATCCAAGGTTGAGAGCAGCCCTAGTGTATGCATGTTAATGTTAAGTACATAGAAGGCAATTTGACATAACCATTTAGAAACACATAACAACAGTAGATCCCTCACTTGTTTTGCCATGGTTCTTAACTTACATCTCATCTGATCATGGAAAAAAATATCATTAGCATCTAAAAAATGCATTTTATATGGTTAATTTTACAAATTTATGTTTGGTAAAATAATAACAGCAAAATTAATTCAAAATGACAGTATTAGTTATTTACTATACTTCAATAGTCTAAATAATTAAAACAAGAAACTATTTGGAGAACATATCCTCTGAACTCTGAAACCCTGACAAAATATTATTTTCCATATATAGCGATTTTTGTACAGAATAGCTATTTTATATCATCAAAAAAATCTTTCATAACTTAGATTTGAGCTGTTATCTTGAAATTTTCATCTCAGATCACCTGCTAAATAGAAACAACCAAACAAAATGAAAATGAATGCCTTTTGCATTGCATAATAAAGGACATGGGCATCTTTTAGAAGAAAATGATGTTTCTCTCCCAAAATCTTTACTGTAAGTCAAATATACATTAAGGAATATTTTAGGAATGGAAGCAAGAGAGAACAGTGCATTCATGTGCTGAAGTAGAAGAACATGAGTTTTAATAGTCTGGGATATGTAGACTTCCTTTACCACGTTTATTCATTTAGTAGAGTGGACGTCTTTTCTGCATGCCAATCAAAATACTGGTAGATATTTGGTTGAACAAGACACCTGTAGTTTAAGTTAGTATTATAGAAATTGTTCATTAAGTCACTCTTCTAACCAATGTACACTGCAAGTTTCAAGGAAGGGAATTCTGCATAGTGCAATTCAGCTTGGCCAAATTAGCAGTACATTAAAATGTCACTAAGGTAGGTTTATTCAAATACCAGAAAGGGTCTGGGATGATATCTTAAAAATATATATTGCTCTTACTACAGAATTCCTTGTTAGGAACCATAAAATGTTCACTGAAAAGACTTTACAGAAACCCAGTGTAAAAAAATTAGACTATGAGCAGATGCTTAAGAAAATTCCCAGTGGGGAAATGTCAGGTATGTTTTTATGGGAAATGGCATTTTGGAGGTTTAAACATATTCAGGTAGTATAAACTACCAGCTATTTTGACTATGACAAATTGTGATACTTCAAAAATTTATCAATGTGTTTGTATTCCCTTATTTGTGTTTTCCTCAAAGTTTATGTACCATTTGACACAGTGCAGATATGGATTCTGTTTGCAATTCCCAGGGCACTAAAAATGAAATAGATTGAGATATCAGATCTGCATTGCATTATAGCATTACCATTGCAATTACACTTTGGATTTCATCTTCATGAACTCCAAACAGTTTTCTACACAGCCTATGAGGCTTTTTTCCCAATGATCCTGTACTGACTTTGTGCCCCTGGGATTTCTTATCCCTGGTATTCAAGGGTCTTCTTGTAGATAGGTGGAAATCAAGGGGTGGGTTAACCCTCAGAACTATTTGGTTAGAAAAGGAAGGCAATGGTCATTTTCTCTGTCTTACACAGCCAGGTGGCAGTATTGCTTCCTGAAAAATAGTCATCAGAGGTTTGTAGGCTCACAGTTAGGGTTAGGGTTTGACCGTTCACATTTATTTCATTCTATTGAAGCCAGTCCATCTGCATAGAGTTTTCTCCACTCATTTCACTGGAACAACAAAACAAAACAAAACAAAATTTAAAAAAGCAATGATTCTTTACTTTTAAAAGCATTTTTTTTAACTTCTTTTTAAAGCATACTTCTGTTGCTCTGGAGGAAAAAAAGAAGTACTCAAAAGAAAGGCTATATGAGCAAGAATTAAAATATAGTTCCTCACTTTCTTTGTGGTAGAAAGACTCATGATTTGGAAAACAATGGCAGTGTCTTTGCAAGGGAGTCCTTGGAAACCAATTTGACACCTATTGCAGAAGAATACAAAAGGAAATTTCATCTAGTCCATGTGAGTGCAGGTTAATTAGTGAAATCTAGATTAATCAGAAACACGCTAACAGCAGGGCAACTTCATGGCCAGTCTGGGAAGATACAAAATCACTGGCTAAGGAAGTGGAGTCAAGAATAATGTACACATTTGCTCTGGAGATTGTACTAAAATCCATTATTTAGACAGATGTTTTGAATGGTGGACAAAACATCTTTAAAACTGGAAATGCTGGGATCCAAGATGGCGCTGGCCTGTGCGGACTCATTTTGATCTTGGGGAAAACAACCATAAAGCCACAGAGTTATAAGATGCTGTGCAAAAAATCTGAGTGACTGGACCCACCTGGGTTTCTCCCAGCTACCCAGGGACCATTAAAAGTCCCTGGGCAGGACTCTCCCTCCCTCTCTCGGACACGTACAGAAGCCGCTTAATCCAGGAATCGGGAATCCCCACCAGAAGAGACACTGGGTAAGATCCACTCTAATACCCAGCAGGCATATTTGGAACCCACACAGGGTTACTCACCAGCCTACTGGACCCCCCCCCCCAACAGATACCACACAGGCATTCTGGCTATTTAGCAAAAGGTTTTGGAACCATGTGGGTGCCATACTCTTAGCAGCGCATCGTGGGCATGGCTGGGCGCACAGCAGCTGACGGTTCCACAATGCATCAGCCCAGGGGCCAGTGGGCCCACAGCTGCATTTTGGAAAGCCCAGACATATCTGTGTGGCCCCAGAGGGGTGCTGGACATGCCCCTCTAATGGATTTACAGTCATTGGGAAAAAAAACACTGCAGCTGGATTGAGCTGCCAAATACACTTCCAGCTGCAGGTTACATCATGGGAACTTGGTTGACAGTGGCCCCATTGGCCAGTTACCCAAAGCCAGCTCCATACACACATAGGTGGAGCTGTGAGAGTGGCAGAAAAGGCTACAGGGGTGGAAGGTGGATTTACCCACCACAGGGTCCAACCTTGGGCAAACTGTGAGGTCTTTATTATTATTATCAGACTTTTTTGCTAGTATGGATCCTTCTGGCAGGAAAACAGAGCTTAAGCATATTTAGATCCACCCCCTGGATCAGTGAGGTTTCAACCTGGGAAGAACTGCTGAGTGAATCACCTTACAGGGGTGGAGTCAGGTCCTGTCAAGATTCCAACAGGCCTTGGGACTGCCAAAGTCCACAGAATCTGTGCCTAGATACACAGGACCATACCACCAGAGCCACTGTAGGCTGAACACTCAATGTGCAACATAGAGACCTCTGTCTTGGGAGCAGTGAAACAGTCCCGGACCATTCCTCATTGCCTGGGAATAGGCTGCACCAGCTCACAGTGCATCTGGCTATTAGATGCACATTGACCTTGAGATCCCCCTGTAAGTAGCCAGGGAGGACCACAAACATGGTCCAACACATAAGCTTCAGGGGAGCTAAAACCCCACCCAACAGCCTGAGGCCTGCCAACCTGCACTGTCATCTATAGGAAGACCAGTTGGATCCCAGGTATGTACAAGAACACATCACCATCACCTGAGTCCTCAATAGAGACAAAACAGGAAGGGCTGAGCTCTCTGAGACACACACACTGAGAACCTCCACACAAGGCCCCATACAACCAGTGGAAAGTGACAGATTGCCAAGCAATTTGACTGCTACACCAAAGTGCCCCCTTTGGATCCAAGCCTAGAAGATAACAGGAGCAGACGGCTAAGAACATCCAACTGGCTAAAGGTCTCAGAAAAAAACAGAATCAACAGAAGTCAGGGAGACATGACTCCAACAAAACACAACTATGCTAGTTCATCAAGTCCTGACCACCTTACCACAGCTGAAACACATGAAAATAATGAAAATTCTACATTATGGAAAGTGATAGAGTCTATTCAAGAAGAATTTAAATCTATGAAGGAATTCAAAGAAGCCACATTTTCACAAGTGAAAGCAATGCATAATATCATTAGAGAGCTCCAAGCCAAAGTGGCTCAACTTGAACAGGAAAAAGACAGGGCAATGAAAGATTTCCAGGCAAAGACAAGCAAATTGGAGCAGGAAATGTACAAAATGAATAAAATCATTCAAGACATGAAAATGGAAATGGAAACTGTGGAGAGCCACAACCCTAAGATGGCACCTGGCTTAATGCCAGAAAGCTCAAGCTTAGCTGTAAACAAGCCTTATTTGGTAGCGGCTGCCTAGCCCAGTGTGCTTCCTCCTTTTGTGAGCCTATCTTGGATCGCTAGGTGGCATGATCTGATTGGGTTTGAGTAGGCATATAAGGGCTTGGGGGAGGAGAAGCAGAGCCACAAGCAGGGAAGAGGATGTACAAGGTTCCTGAATAAACTGCTTGAAGAAGAATCGTGGTTGTGTCTTTCCTGCTGGTCAGGGGGACGCAACAAGTGGTGGCCCGTACAGGGAACCTCTCCGCGGGTGAACGATTCAGAACTTCTTGCAGTCAGGGCAGTCGACTGGTAAGTCCCAGGTAAGGTGGGACCAAGGTTAGGACCTCGGTAAAGAGGCAATAAGGTCTCCGGAGGGAGCAATAAAGTTCCGTGATTCAGATGAATAGAAGAAAAACAAAAGTGAAAGTATGGGGAATTCACCATCGCAGCCCATTTTTTCCGCTCTTAAAGAGCTATTAAAATCTACATTGCAGAGAGGAGCACGGCCTATTTGGAGACTTGTTCATAGTTGTTTAGGAGATCAGACATATTACAAGGCCGTGGAAAAGGGACAAGAGACATTAGAACAGTTAAAAGAGGAGCGCTCGGTCAAATCTGGGAAAGATACTTCGGAAGAGGATAGCTCAGAGTCTGAAGAGGAACTTGAAATGTTAGCAAAGGAAATGGAGAAGTCATCTTTGAGGAAGAGTTCTGACTCCACCCGTATAGAACTCTCAGCTCTGGGGC
>CAJQZJ010027947.1:0-12227 GCA_907164525.1 Lophiomys imhausi | reverse complement strand
TCACATTTTATTTTTAAGTATCTCGAGGTATGATACCATTAGGAAGCGTTACCTTTAATTTTGTATCAATATACAAAGATCTATACAATTGTGGTTAAATATACTCTTAATTATGTATCAATATACAAAGATCAATGCATAGGTAGCCCAATACAATCTTAATATTACGTCCATATACAATGGTCAATACCATTGTGGCCAACTATAATCTTAATTTTGTATCAATATACAAAGATCAATACCGATGTAATCCAATACAATCTTATTTTTGCACAATAAACAATGGTCAATACCACTTTAGCCAAATATTCTACTAATTTTGTATCAATATACAAAGGTATAAGGGCATATTCAATAATCTGCCCCTTCTTCTTGGACCTTCCTGTGCTATGTCTCTGTCTCATTTTTCTCAAGCCTATGCACTCCTATATAGGAGAGGAAGAAGGATGCAGAAAAGGAAAAGTAGGAAGTCCCTGGGGCTAACCTACAAAACCCATTAAACAGGACCATTTATCAGCTTGTAATCTCTTCCCCTAAATATCAGAGTTTTCAGTTATCCTTCAAATAACCAAAAAAGAAGTGTGGGGAAACACCCTCCCCACCCTCTGGGCATGGGACATCGCTCTCTTAAAGTGACTTCCTGCTGATTTGGGTCGTAGTAAACCTGTTTGGGGCCCGAACCCAAATGGAAAAAAATGGTTAAAAAATATTAGTACAATCCTTTTGTTATCAGCTGTTTAGATGACCTAAGGAGTTTGTAGGCAGAAGCTGATCTTGCAGGCTTCACTGAGGTTCCAGCCGGGGCATTGTGTAGAGCTGAACGGTCCCAGCGACATTGGATTGCCATGGTTGCAGGCCCTCGATAGAGACAGCTATTGAGGAAGTCTGCCAGGCTGAATCAACTGGGTCACTCGTCCTCCTTGGTGCCTGATTCTGCTCTCTGCTGAGGTTTCCGCTGTCCAGCCATCCCCGGGCTCCCCGAATGGACGCTTCGATTCTCCTGGAAAGATAAGAACAGTGTGAGATGGTTGAATTAGTGGCAAGCCTATCTCTTGGCATGAAAAAACCGCTTGCTCCAACTGCAGACAGACTGCTGTCCAAAAAGGACAAAACTTGGTAGCAGGGAAGTCGACAGCCTAACTCTGCCAAGACAGGGTAGGTAAGTCCTTCATAATCCCTGCTCTACAACAAATGTCTGTCAGAGAAACAGGACCCAAAGGCTGAAGACTGATGCAGGAATGTATGGAGAGAAAATGGGAACTGTCCAGGCAGTCACTTGTATGTCATTTCTTAGTTTTGGAAGCTGCAGGCTCTGCACTTCCTATATAAGCAGATATATTTATCCCTCTCAGGTCTCTGAGGTGGTTGAAGAAGAGACAGCTAGAGTCTCATAGTTAAATTTTGAGTTGTTTAGGAATCAAGAGGGTGTTATAGATCTAAGAAGATACTCTTAAAATTGTGTTGCAAGTTAGTATGAATGTTGAGTCAGATATAGACCTTTAAACTCATGGAGATGTTTAGATAGTAGAATGTTAACGTCAGGGGCCAAATATGTATAAATTAGACATTGGGAATGTATACTGGGCCATTTAACTCTCATAAGTGTGGCATATTTATATCTGTTGTTTTGTATAGTATTTACTGTTATAAAAGAAGTAACCATCTGTTGTACTGAAAGGGGAAACTGCTGGGGGGAAGAGGGTGGAAGGGCAGGATAGGAAGGGGGAATAGGGAAGGGTTTGTGACTGAGATGCAACTTGAAGAAAAAAAAAATAAAGTATTTAAAAAAATGTCTTGAAGTAGGAAGACACTTTTAATCCTTATCTAGTCTGGGCCACCCCTTCTACTGGAAGTCTATATAAGGAAGAAGGGAGCTTTTGCTTTTTGCCTGCTTTTGCCTTGCCTTGCTAGCAAGTCCATTCCTTCATTGGCATTAGAGCCTACTTCCTCAGGATTCTGATGTATAATGAATAACAACTGAGACATCCAGCCTTATGGACTAAATAAATTTGGGATTCTTGGCACTTTCAAACAATCCACTGTTGGATTAACTAGACTGCAGTCTGTAAGTCATTCTAATAAATCCCCTTTCTATATATAGAAAAAAAAAAAGGAATGGGAGTCAGGATATAAACTTCAAAACCTACCCCACAGTCACCCACTTTCTTCAGCTAAGCCCCACCTCCTGAGGTGCTACAATACAAAACTGTTCACACATTAAAGTGTGTGAACAGTAAGCCTATCAGGGAAATTTCACATTCAAACCACAATTGTAAGGTTGGAAAAACTGATCCCATGAAGAAATTGAATAATGGCTGACAATTTAACATGTAGAAGTAAACCTGATAAGCCCTCTTGACCTTGGGAAACATTTAGTAGGTATGGGAAAGGATCACTAAAAATAAAAATATATAAGTAATCTGTAAATATACAAAATGTGGCAAAAATGGAATAGCTAGATAAAGGTGACCTTCATATGGTGAAAAAGACAATGGGCTTGGCTGAGTAAGTATTAATTTCACTAAGAACTGCAGGACAATAGGCAAGTGCAAAGGAGATGTGTACTGAAGGTCATGGTGAGTGAACATGAGAATTTTATCACTATGTACTTCTATCTTCTCTAGTAGGTGTATAGACTTCTTTAGAATGGGTCATAAATACATTCAATGGTTATTTTGGAAATGTTTTCTCTTTTCCCTCTATGGTAAACCAGGATTCCTATGTCACTGAATAATTCACCAAATGTTAAATAATACCAAAAAATAACAAGATTTCTATGAATGAGACAAGACCTCAAAGAAAGGTTTTGCTTTTACTATTACTTTGTATTTATTTCCAATATGTTTTCTCTTTAAATTAGCATACAAAATAATGGGTTCATCATGTTTATATTGTGTTCTTTGCTCATACTCACCCCCTGTTACACTCTCTTGCTCTCCCTTTCTACTCTGACTGATCTTCTTTTTCCTCTCCATTAGTCTTCTTTTTTTCCCCAGTCTTGACTGTTTGTGTGAAAGAAAGTGCTATGTTTGTCTTTTGGAAACTGGTTTATTTAACCTAACATGATCTGTAGTTTTATCTATCTTTCTCCTTTATGGCTGAATAAGGTTTCACTGTGCATACCATAGATGTATTTTTAGGTCCATTAATCTTTCTTATCTGTCTAATGTGATTCTGGCATCTTGGTGTTCAATAGTGCCACAAAAACATGTGTATGCTGACTTAGATTTTTTTTAAATATATAACAAGTATTTTTCAGGAAAAATAACAATGATTTACATAGTGGCTACATTAATTGACATTCCCCCCAGGATTGTAAAAGGGCTCCTTTTAACTCCATCCTTGTCAGAACTGTTTTCTTCATGATGGTCATTCCAACTGGAAAAGATGGACTCTCAACAGTTTTTATTTTCATAGCTAAGAATATTGAACATTTTATTCTCCAAGAGATAAATTGTCTCAGTGTGGTCTCTTGACTGAGGCACCTACATCAACTAGGGACTTGTTACTACAAATTCTCAGACCTCATCTCTTTATAGAATAAGGAAGTGTACAACTCTAAGATTATATCTCACACCTGTCAGAATGGCTAAGATCAAAAGCTCAAATGACAGCACATGCTGGCGAGGGTGTGGAGAAAGGGGAACCCTCCTCCATTGCTGGTGGGAGTGCAGGCTTATGCAACCACTATGGAGGTCAGTATGGCGATATCTTAGAAAACTTGGAATAGCTCTGCCTCAGGACCCAGCCATACCACTTCTGGGTATACATCCAAATGACTCCTCACCGAATCACAAGGAAGTTGCCTCATCTATGTTCATAGCAGCCTTATTTGTAATAGCTAGAAACTGGAAACAACCCATATGTCCCTCAACTGAAGAATGGATTAAAAAACTATGGTACATCTACACAGTGGAATACTACTCAGGTATCAGAAACAAGGAAATTATGCGACTTGCAGCTAAATGGATGGAATTAGAAAAGCTCATTCTGAGTGAGCTAACCCAGACTCAGAAAGATGCACATGGCATGTATTCACTTATAATTGGATTTTAGCCATATAGTACAGGATATCTATACTACAACCAATGCACCAAAGGGAACAGGAACATATACTTTGTTTCCTAACAATGAGACAGTTTTCCCTAGTGGTGCTGCCTTGTAGGCCTCCAATGTATGAGGAGGCTCTTGGCTCTCATATGACTGCTGAACTGGGGTGGGGGACTGATATGTAGGGACACTCCACTCCAGAGGAGTGGGGTGGAAGGGTCAGGGGGTAGAGGGTGGGAGGGCGGGACTGGGAAGGGTCAAAAGAGGGCACTATGATGGAGATGTAACCTGAAGGAATAAATAAATAAATTTTTAAAAAAAGAATAAGGAAGTGTAGTGGAGCCAAGGACTCTGTTTTGATAAGGCAATTCTGATGCAGATGGTCTGATCTCAGACCATCAGGTGTGAGAACCATTCCTGGGGTTTAGAAGCCACAAAATATTTAAATATGCTTACCTTTCAAGGCCCAAATCCTCCTATTTGGGACAGTTTGAGTGAAGTTTCAGGACATTCTGCTAAGGGAAAGAAATACGTTGTCATCAAACATGATACTTTTGATGTGAGCAATCTAAAGTAATCAAACTAACCAAAAAAGTGGAGCAGCTGTCTAGGTCCAAAGGAAGTATAAATGAGATGCATTAGCCGAGGGTATTATTTCGGTTGTGAAAGGTAAGTCTTACAGATCTACATTAAAACATAGTGCTCACAGTAAACAATACTGCATTGTGTAGTGAAACACTTGCTAAGAGGGTATACTTGTTTCAGTTCCTGCAATGAATGTGACCAAATACCTGACAAAGAAAAGAAGCTTAAAGAAGCAAGGGCTTGTTTATGCTCATGGTTTCTTAAATATGCTTAACAGTAATAGTTAAGCCAGTGAAGATGTTCAACTTAGAAAAGCCAGTAACTGGGTGAGCCAGCCAGGACTGTGACCATCTGCACCTGGACTTGCCACACCCGGCTGAGGGCTGGAATAATGTCTGTGGCACCTGTTACTACTGAGAGCCATGCAGATATCTGTGGTCTGTGTTGCAGCCTTAAGCTATGCCAATGGCTTTAGGCCCTTCTGCGGCCGGGGCTGTATTGATGTGAGTGACCCGCACTGCTACCTGAGAACATGGTGATGGCCATGGTCCTGGCAGCATCCAAGGGCCTTGTCTGGATCTGTGGTCCTCCTGCAACAGGGGACCATGTTTGTAGCATTGCTGTCTGGGTCTGTTCTGTTGCCAGAAACCTTGTGGAGGCCCATGATCTGCACTCCAGCTGACTGAGAAGCAAGACGGTAACATTTGCTGTGAAATCAATAACTGCAGATGCATAGGTAAGAAAGCTTCTGTGCTTCAACCACCTCAGAGACCTGAGAGGGATAAATATATCTGATTTTATAGGAAGTACAGGGCCTGCAGCTTCCCAAACTAAGGAATGACATACCTGTGGCTGCCTGGACAGTTCCCATTTTCTCTCCATACATTACAGCATCGATCTTCAGTCGTTTGGCCCCGTTTCTCTGACAGACATTGATTGTAGAGCAGGGGTTATGAAGGACTTACCTACCCTGTCTTGGCAGAGCTAGGCTGTCGACTTACCTGCTTCCAGGTTTTGTCCTTTTTGGACAGCATTCTGTCTACAGTTGGGGCAAGGGACTTTTCCTACCAAGAGATAGGCTTGTGACTAATTCAATCATCTCCCACTGGAGATTCTTAGATGATAATCTTCTACTTGGAGGAGAAGAGGGGGTGCTGTCAGGAGTTGATATGTCTTGATATAAAACAATCTAAAGTTACGAAAACATCTTTGATTGCCATATTCTGCAGATCTCTTGAGGTTTTTGAAGAGGCCCTATCTATCTCTTATATTAGGGTAAGCAGATGTTGCTTGTCTCTTAGCAGGTTTATTTCTGATTAGCTTAGCAAGTAACTATAATAGGCTGTCATAGTTCCTAAAAGAATGACTGGCTTGCATAACCAATAGTTTGTATTTCTTAATTATCCTAAACAGTTTATGACAATTAGTAGTAAAAGGCTGAAACATCACATTTCATTTTTTTCTTTACCTCCTAACACTTCCATCCCATTTCTCTGGGGTGGGGTGTCCTTATATAACAGTCCCTCATCTCATTTGTGAGGTCGTATGAGGGCCAAGAGCCTCTTCATTCATTGGGGATCTACAAAGTAGTACCATCAGTGAAAAGCATCTTGTTGCCCGGGAGAGAGAACTACTAAACAAACAAACCAATAAGCATACAATAGATAAAAAAGGCTAAAAAATAGAAAAAAAATATAACTAATATATAAAAAATAAATAAAGAATAAAAATTAAAAATAAGAAGTCTATGTCCAAGTTCCCTTTGGTGTGTTAGTTGTAGTATCGATACATTCTACTATATAGCTAAAATCCTACTATAAGTGAATAGATGTCATATGTGTCCTTCTGAGTCTGGATTAGTTCACTCAGGATGAGCTTTTCTAGTTCCATCCATTTGGCTGCAAATTGCATAATTTCATTGTTCCTGATAGCTGAATAATATTCCATTGTATAGATGTACCACAGTTTTTTGACCCATTCTTCGGTTGAGGGACATCTGGGTTGTTTCCAGTTTCTAGCTATTACAAATAAGGCTGCTATAAACATAGATGAGGAAACTTCCTTATGATTCCGTGAAGAGGCATTTGGGTGTATACCCAGAAGTGGTATGGCTGGATAGCTAGAGTCTCATAATTTAATTTTGAGTTGTTTAGGAGTCAAGAGAGTGTTATCGATCTAAGAAGATACTTTTAAAATTGTGTTGCAAGTTAGTATGAATGTTGAGTCAGATATAGACCTTTAAACTCATGGAGATGTTTAGATAGTAGAATGTTAAAGTCAGGTACCAAATACATATGGACTGGTCATTGGGTATGTACGTTAAGCCATATAACCCTCATAACTGTGGCCAAATTACCTCTGTTGTACTGTATTGTATTTGTTATTATAAGAGAAAGAGCCATTTGTTGGACTGAAAGGGGAAACTGTAGGGGGAAATAAGATATACCTTAAACTTTAAAGAAAAAAAAAGGGAAGAGAATGGGGGGGTTGAGGGTGGGAGGGTAGGACTGGAGGGGGAATAGGGAGGGGACTGCGATTGAGATGTAACTTGAAGAAATAAAAAATAAAGGAAAAAAAAAGAAAGCTTCTATGACAACCCCTATCCCTAGCCCCCCTCCAAAAATATGTAACATCCTAGACAGTAACAACCTAAGAGAACTCTTAAAAAGTGTGACTGAGATGAGATGCTGATGAGTAACTGTCCATGATTGTTGGCTTCTGACAGAGGCATGGGAGGGGAAGGACTAAGCTCTATTTAAAGGGCAGGCCAGTAAGAATTTGACCATTATCCAGTGAGTATAAAGATAACACAAAATGGACTTGCTTTGTTTTTTTGTTGTTTTTGTGGTTTAGTTTTCTTATTATTTTTTTACTTTTATTTTAGGGGGGAGCCCACCAGGGGAGATGGACATAGAAGGCCTGGGAAGGGATTGTGTTCAGGATGCATGATGTGAAACTCAATAAAAATTTTGTAGAGAAAAAAAAAAATAGTTCGAGGCCAGCCTGGTCTACAAAAGCAATTCCAGGACAGCTAAAGGATATATAGAGAAACCCTGTCTCAAAAAAAATAAATAAAAATAATTAAAGCAAAACAGGAGGGGAGAAAACTGAAAAGTGTAAAACTCAATAAGAGTAAGACTTGTTAGCCGGGCAGTGGTGGTGTATGCTTTTGATCCCAGCACTCAGGAGGCAGAGGCAATCAGATCTCTGATTTTCAGGCCAGCCTGCTCTATGGAACAAGTTCAGGACAGACGGGACTACACAGAGAAACCCTGTCTCAAAACAAACAGTCAAAAGGAGAGTGAGGCTTCTCAGTAGAAACACAGCAAGGGAAACCATGTAGAGATGTGGGGTAGCAAGAGCTGGTGGGAACAAGATATTGGAAGGGAGTCTTTTAGATGTGATGATCTGAGTCCTATTGATGATAGTGAAATTGCCATTGAATATTGGGGATTGTTTTCTATTACTGTTGATTCCAGAATTGTTTCTAAGAATGCCTCTCCAAGTTAGTAAAGGATATAAACCTAGATAACAATCTAAAAGCATGGAATGACAGTAATTTGAGCATTTGGTTGTCCAGAGAAGAAAAAAAAATGTAGCCTAACAGGAGTAAAATAAGCCTTTGGCAAACAATAAATGAAGGAAAACGTAAGCCCTTGCTGCAATATGCGCAGAGGCAATGAAGAAAGGACAGACACATGTGCTGAAAAGCTGGTATTGGGTGAGCTGTGCTCTCTGATGGAGATGCACCAGCAGCATGGAAATTTAGTACTTTTATTAAATACCATTGAGCAAGAAGGTGGGTTTATTATATGGAGATGAAGGAGAAGGAAGCAGGTTAGCTAAACTCAGTAGGATATCTCTTTCAGGGGGGAGGGGGTAGCTTCAGGTTCCAGTCATCTGTGAGGAAAAGGCTGTGGTTGGAGGTTCCTATATACATAGATTTTTCACTAAAGTACACAAAACAGACAAAGGCTATGCCATTTCCCTGAGCCGGAAATGGGGAAGGTTTTGGGGTTCTTGACATAGTTGTGCTCACATTAATGATATGCATTCACTGAGGACTTTAGAAAATCCTCAGAAGCCCTCTAGTTGTATTTGTTTTAGTGACATTTTTTAAGCACCTAAATTGCAGAGGCTGGAAAGATGTCTCAGTAGGTAAAGTGCTTGCTATGCAATCATGAGAACCTGAGTTCAGATCCCCAGGACCCACATAAAAAGCCAGGCATGACTGAGTTTTTCTGTAATCTGGAGACAGAGATAAAAGGATTCTTGGGGTTTGCTGGCCTCGGTCTAGCCAAATTGGTGGGCTCCAAGTTCTGTAAAACACTCTATTTCAAAAAATAACAGGGTAAAAGAGGAAGATATCAAACTTGTATCTCTGGCCTACACACACACACACACACACACACACACACACATACATTTTGGAAATCATGCATATGGGCAATATATATCACTCTTTAGCTTTACTAAATATGTCACCTCTGATGCATGTAGGTTAAGAGGGTAACAATAGGCTAGGGCCATGTTTCTTTCTTTCTGTGCTTTTTATGTGTTTGTGTGTGTCCACTAAATCTATATGTAATTTTTATAGAAGGAGGGATTTACTCGGCTTATGGTTTTATAGGGATAAGAGTACATCATGGCAGGGAAGAATGACAGCAAGCGGCAGGCACATCAACTAGAGCAGAAGCTCAGGGTTCACATTTTAAACCACAAGCATGGAGCAGAGAGAGCAAGCCCATATTTTGTTTGGTTTGGTTTGGTTTTTTGTTTGTTTGTTTGTTTTGGTTTTGGTTTTTTTTGGTGTTTTGTTTGTTCGTTTGGTTGGTTGGTTTCTCTGTGTAGCCCTGGCTGTTCTGGAACTCACACTGTAGACCAGGCTGTCCTCAAACTCAGAGATCCACTTACCTCTCCCTCCCGAGTTCTGGGATTAAAGGTGTGTACCACTACTTCCTGCCTAAACACACATTTCATGTTTCTTAAACTATGATTTGTAACTATAAATGGAACTTAATGTGGTGTCACTAAGATTTATCAACAGTAAAGGGCGTCTGAATGCCAAACAATAAAAATTAATTGGAAATCAAATACATAAAGTTTCTGAGGTGTTTCTGATAGCACTCACCTGTGTTACATCTCAGGGTTTTCTTGTAACCCTAGTTCTGAACATGTAACTTACACTTTTCATTGGGCATTTTATTACACCTTGCAATACCAAGAAATAGTACCTGAACATCTCAGCTCAGATTCAAAGTCATTGTATGTTATAGACAGCAGTGTTTTTACTGTACATACAAAATGTTCTGTTCTCATACTTACCTGGCAGGGGAGACCAAATGTTCTGTTCTCATAGAAATATAGTGGTTGAATTATGGAAATAAAGACTAATATTTTTTATACTCTAATAGTTACTTTTTGGAAATGTAACACAAACTAGAGTAACCTTCAATGATAGAACTTTCATTGAGGAATTGTTTCCATTATATTGACCTGTAGGCAAGCCTGTGGAGCATTTTCCTGATTAATAATTGATTTGGAAGGAACTAGACCAATGTGGATGGTGTCACCTCTGAATCCTGGCTTATGACATAAAGCAAAGTGAGCAAGCCATGAAAAAAAAGACAGTAAACAACATTCATCCATGGCCTCTACTTTAATTTCTGCTCACAGGTTCCTACTTTGAGTCCTTGTCTTGACTTCCTTCATTGATAGATTATGACCTTAGAGTTATAAGATGAAATAAACCATTTCCTTAGTGAGTATTTTTTTACTAGTATTTTATGGCAGCAACAGAGAAGCAAAATAAGACACCTACCATCAGTCTTCAGCATGTATATATCAAATTAGTTTTTAATTGGGTTGGATTGTGTTAGAATGTTTGATTTTTTAAATTTCACTTTTAACCAGGTCAAATGGCACATATATTTAAACCCAGCACTCAGGAGGGAGAAAAAGATGAATGACTGAATTCAAGGCCAGGTACAAGGCCAACCAGGGCTACATAGTGGGAATATGTCTCTTTAAAAAATGGTACCATGCTTCTTATTGTTTTGTACTAAGTATTTATGCAAAGTGGTGTTCTAAGCATTAATATAAAATCAAATTATTAATCAAATATCAAAGGACCTAACAGATGTCTACAGAACATTTCATCCAAACATGTAAAAACAGCACCTCGTGGAACCTTTTCCAAAATTAACCATATAGTTGGTCACAAAGTGAACCTTAAACAATACCATAAAATTGAAATAACTCTCTTTATATTATCAGACCACCAAGGATTAAAGCTGGAATTCAATAACAACAAAAACAACACAAAACCAGAAAACTCATGGAAACTGAACAACTCTCTACTCAGTGTTCACTGGGTCAAGGAAGAAATAAGAATGAAACTAAAGACTTCCTAGAATTCAATGAAAATGAATGCACATCATACCTAAATTTATGGAACACAATGAAAGCAGTGCTAAGAAGAAAGTTCATAGCACTAAGTGCCTTAATAAAGAAATTAGTTATATATCAGAAAAAATGAAAAAAAAAACCCTCTGGTCTCGGTTACTTTTGAGTGACTTTGTCATTTTCCTTAGGTTATAGATACTTGGTGCCTAAAACAGAATTAAAAAAAAAGACCTTGACATTTCTGCCTTCAAAATGTGTATTTGTCCTTCACTAACTTATAAACTAAGGGTCAGATTTATGCACAACTCTGTATGTGGACATGCCTATCATTTAAGAAAAGTTTTGTTCAGGATAATAACAAGGTACATTTGATCTAGACCTAACTGCTCCCTTCCCTTTCAAGGCTAAAGACACCAAGATAAGAGTAACTAAACTAAAATAATGTCCAGTTACAGGACACTGGAGCAGCACCTAGAAACCCCCCAAATTATGATTGCTCCCCTCCACCTCTTTCAAGTTAATTTTTATCCTGTGCATTTTCCAACTGCTCCTCCAAGTCCTTGTACATAACTAACTTCCCTTAAATGGTCTTTGTTGGCAATAACTGCCACCTTTGGTTTACTAGTTTTCTTTTTTTATAATACTTTATTTTTTTTTCTTCAAGTTACATCTCAGTCACAAACCCCTCCCTATTCCCCCTTCCAATCCCGCCCTTCCACCCTCTTCCCCCCAGAAGTTTCCCCTTTCAGTCCAACAGATGGTTCCTTCTCTTATAACAGTATTATATAAAACAACAGATATAAGTATGCCTCATTTATGAGAGTTAAATGGCCTAGTATACCTTCCCAATGTCCAGTTTATACATATTTGGCCCCTGTCTTTAACATTCTACTATCTAACCATCTCCATGAGTTAAAGGTCTATATCTGACTCAACATTCATATTAACTTGCAACACAATTTTAAGAGTATCTTCTTAGATCTATAACACCCTCTTGATTCCTAAACAACTCAAAATTTAACTATGAGACTCTAGCTGTCTATTCTTCAACCACCTCAGAGACCTGAGAGGGATAAATATATCTGCTTATATAGGAAGTGCAGGGCCTGCAGCTTCCAAAAATAAGAAAGGACATACCAAAGACTGTTCCCATTTTCTCTCCATACATTCCTGCATCAGTCTTCAGC
>CAJQZJ010027946.1:0-12604 GCA_907164525.1 Lophiomys imhausi | reverse complement strand
AAAAAAAAAAAGGCAGTGGGCAGAGCTGAAACACTGTGATTGGAATAGAGGATACAGCCATTCGGCCTGGTTTTGCAGACCTCCAGGTGTAGAGAAGACATGGAGCTAAGGTAAAATACAAGAGAATTGTGGTATTGGCCCATGCCTTTGACTTCAGTGGAGACGGGGGGGGCACCGTAGAGTTGGTGGTCTTATGTATTCTGGAGTATAAGGAGCGGTGTGGTGAGGGTGCATACTCTTGGTCCCACCATTCAAGAAGAGTACACCCTTGGTCCCAGCTCCCAGCACACTGGAGACAGAAACGGGCAGATCCCGGAGCTCAGGGTCAGCCTGATGCAGGGCAAACTCTAAATAGAGAAAGACTTCAATCCAGGAGTGGTGGAAAACATCTTTGATCCCTTCAGATGGGAAACACAGGTCCCTGATCCCAATAATTAGAGTTCAGAGACACACACTTGGGATTTGGAGGGACCTAGGTTTGGAGGCTACTTACAAAAGGCCTTCTCAATGCAGGCAGATTGTCTTTTGGGATCTCAAAATATATACACTAGAGCTGGTTTAGCTCCAAGGTGACAGAATGATTTCTTCTTTAACCCGGATTGAAAGATAACGCTTTGTATGTTGTCAGAAGGCCAAATTTGCTTCAGGAGAAGTAATACCTAGCCCCACCACCACCCCCCCAAAAAAAGAGCGCAATTGTCCTGGGTTGGGATTGGGGCAGGGCTCTGTTCTTATCGTTCCAGGAGAATCGAAGCATCCATTAGGGGAGCCCGGGGACGGCTGGACAGCGGAATCCTCAGCAGAGAGCAGAATCAGGCACCAAGAAGGACGAGTGACCCAGTTGATTCTGGCTCTCAGATTTCCTCAATAGCTGTCTCCATTGGGGGCCTGCAACCACCACAGCAATCCAATGTCACTTGGACCGCTCAGCTCTACACAATGCCCCGGCAGGAACCTCAGTGAGGCCTGCAAGATCAGCTTCTGCCTACAAACCCCTTAGGTCATCTAAACAGCTGAGAACAGAAAGACTGAACATAAAAGGAATGTACTAACATTTTTAATCATTTTTCCCATTTGGGTTCGGGACCCAAACAGGTCTACTATGACCCAAATCAGCAGGAAGTCACTTTAAGAGAGAGACGTCCCATGCCCAGTGGATGGGGAAGGTGTTTCTCCGCCCTTCTTTTAGGTTATTTGAAGGATATCTGAAAACTCTGATATGTAGGGGAAGAGACTACAAGCTGATAAATGGTCCTGTCTTAATGGGTTTTGGAGGTTAGCCCCACTGAATTCCTACTTTTCCTTTTCTGTATCCTTCTTCCTCTCCTATGTAGGAGTGCATGGGCTTGAGAAAAATGAGATATAGACATAGAACAGAACAGGAAGGTCCAAGAAGAAAGGGCAGATTATTGAATATGCCCTTATACCTTTGTATATTGATACAAAATTAGTAATTTATTTGGTTAAAGTGGTATTGACCATTGTTTATTGTGCAAAAATAAGATTGTATTGGATTACATCGGTATTGATCTTTGTATATTGATACAAAATTAAGATTATAGTTGGCCACAATGGTATAGACCCTTGCATTTGGACGTAATATTAAGATTATATTGGGCTACATAGGCATTGATCTTGGTATATTGATACATAATTAAGAGTATATTTAACCACAATTGAATAGATCTTTGTATATTGATACAAATTTAAAGGTAACGCTTCCTAATGGTATCATACCTAGAGATACTTAAAAATAAAATGTGAAGCTCTGTCCTCTTGATACCAACCGTCTAAAATGGTCTAGGATAGTTAAAACAAACTCCTAGTCATGCAAACATGTCACTTTGTTAGCTACTATGACAGTCTATCACAGATATTCTCTAAACTACCCAGTAATCAAGTTGCTAAGAGACAAGCAATATTTGCTTATCTAAATACAAGAGATGGATAGGGCATCTTCGAAAACCCCAAGAGATCTGCAGAATATGGCATTCAAAGATGCTATCTTAAATCAAGATTTTTTTTGATATCGAGACATATCAGCGCCTGACAGCACCCCCTATTCTACTCCAAGTAGAAGATAAGCATCGACGAACCTCCACTGTAAGATGGTTGAATTATTGGCAAGCCTTTCTGTTGGCATGAAAAAACCCCTTGCACCAACTGCAGACAGACTGTTGTCCAAAAAGGACAAAACTTGGTAGCAGGGAAGTCGACAGCCTAACTCTGCCAAGACAGGGTAGGTAAGTCCTTCATAATCCCTGCTCTACAACAAATGTCTGTCAGAGAAACAGGACCCACAGGCTGAAGACTGATTCAGGAATGTATGGAGAGAAAATAGGAATTGTCCTGGCAGTCATTGGTATGTCCTTTCTTAGTTTTGGAAGCTGCAGGCCCTGCACTTCCTATATAAGCAAATATATTTATCCCTCTCAGGTCTCTGAGGTAGTTGAAGAATAGACAGCTAGAGTCTCATAGTTAAATTTTGAATTGTTTAGGAATCAAGAGGGTGTTATAGATCTAAGAAGATACTCTTAATAGTGTGTTGCAAGATAGTATGAATATTGAGTCACATATAGTCCTTTAAACTCATGGAGTTGGTTAGATAGTAGAATGTTAAAGTCAGGGGCCAAATATGTATAAACTGGACATTGGGAAGGTATACTGGGCCATTTAACTCTCATAAATGTGGCATATTTATATTTATTGTTTTGTATAATACTTACTGTTATAAGAGAAGTAACCATCTTTTGGACTGAAAGGGGAAACTTCTGGGGGGAAGAGGGTGGAAGGGCGGGATAGGAAGGGGGAATAGGGAGGGGTTTGTTACTGAGATGTAACTTGAAGAAAAAAAATAAAGTATTTAAGAAAAAAAAATTCACATTTTTATTTGCTCTACCAAGTAGCAGCTGATAATTTTACACAACTTTATGAAAAATAATATTTGTTTACTATCAATGTAGTAGACATTTTACCTTTTTGAGATTCAAAATGTACAAGAATGAATAAAATTTCACCTTTTGGAAAATATCATTGTAAACATACAAAATATTTTCAAAGAACAGAGATTTTATTTAAATAAATGTGTTCGATTATAGTTATTTTTAAGAGAAATTATAGATTCTTCTATTGTCTTTCCATTTTATTCTCAATACTCACATATACGGCCACACAAGTCCACTCAAAATTAGTGCTGCTTGCCATAAAATAATTAGCTGTTTATTCAACAAGTTGTAAGCAGAGTTAGATTAATGTAAATTTGATTTTGTGAATATCTAGGGGCTTCTGACTGAAAATCAGGATAAAATTCAGCAGCAATAATTGTCATTTTATTGACAACCTGTATTATACCCATAAAGCCTAACCAACTTTGGGCACCACTTGAAGATGAAACTTTTAATTATCAAATATGTTTATTAATAACTAAAGGCACTCATAACAAATATTAACACTTATTACCTAACTACTAGCCCTAAGAATAACTATAACCCCTATTACCTATCAAATAAGTATATTAATAAATATAATAACGATTATCTAACCACTAATCCTAACCTTTTAGAAAGATACAGTCTCTGGGGCAGGTCTTCAGTTGTCAGGAACACCTCAGGAGAAGATATTTTAAGGCATTTAGTCAACAGTCTTTCTTCAGAAACATCTCAGACATAGGTCCTTTAGAGTAAATTGGCTAAGATGCTTTACTTAAAATGAAGCTTGAGGCTTTCTTCTCTTTGGAGCATCAACTATCCATAGACCAATTTATTCAGTCTGTGTTAGCCACTCAGCCGCTCTGCCTCAGTCTTTGGAGCTGGCCACAGTTCTCTTCAGGCCACTGGTTGAACTGGTTGAACTCCTCTAGGCAAAAATTGTGCCACAGGATTTTAGTCCTTGGCTTTTGCTGCTTTGCTGAGACCTACTCTGCTCACCAGCTTCTCTCTGACTCAGGGAGAGCTGACTGTCTTTTTACAGCTCTGTTTAAGATCAGCTTTAAAGTCCACCATTATTTTCTCCATCAGATGAAGCATACCACATTTCATCTCATTGTAAAAATAAATTAATTAAATTACTTACTAATATTTATATTATGGTTCAACAGTCATTATAAACTAACACACACACCACATGGGTTTTAACAAGCCTTGGCCTGAATTGTGCAATCCTAGCCCATATAAGCTAGCTCTTAATTCTATTACCCAAATATGACCCCATATATACATACGTCCACTTGGACTGCCACTCTCCACACTATGTGGATGTTCCTGGCCATGTAGAATGAGGTTCTTTTTCCTTAACCCATGGTATGTGTCCTCCTTCTTCCTGATGTTGGCTGGAATGAATTAATCCTCTGTCTAAAGCACCAGCTTCCTGTTCTAATCTCAGGAAGTCCCACCATTCTCTGTCTTTGCCGAATCTCAGGCCTCAGCATTTACTTAACAAATCAGAGACAATGTAACAGACAGTAAATAGGACCAATTAATTAACATTTAGAATGCTTAACACTACCCCATCATCTCATCTTCTCTATTGTGGGAATTCTCAGACTCCACACATATCATCCTTAAATAGGCTCTCTTCTAGTTTCTCCTGGTTTCAGGTTAATCTGGTCTCTGCCCACTTCCTAAGGATGTTAGCAGCTGAAAACAATGCCAAGCCATAAAGCTTGTTTTTAGTCCATATGTTGCCCACAGGTGCCAGACTGATCTTCATGCCCCCTTTTAAGAGACTGTAATCACAAGCCCCAAATATACACTAAATCTAATTTATATTAATCTAACTCCCCTTACAGTAAGTAGAATTAACTAATGAGTAACGGAATCTATTACTTAATAGTTTTTAAAATATGTAACCACATTTATACTTTTAAAATAAAATGTAGATATATGTATACAGTGTAAAATATAGTGTGTGCTTTCCCTTTAAATTTTTGTAGTTCAGAGTCTCTTTGTGATGTCATGCATGACTCAACATTATCAGTTTGAGCACATAAATGCTGAAGTCCTAGCAGTAGACAGGCAAAGGAAATGTCTCTTTCAAAGCTGTAAGTCCTCTTTTGAATACTTCTTAGTATTCTTAATGATTAATAAGTTTGATAAACTTACATAGTGATGTATAAAGAACAAGTATTCCCTGGGCATTTTTATGGGATAAAATTTGTAGTTTAAACAAAGATACAAATATTTCATCCTGCCTTGAGTACTTTCCTTTTAAATATAGCCAGTTCAACTTCTTTTGCAAAATGTATAAGTGACTGTGCATCTTTCAGTCTCAGTTTCTTATAACCATATCTTAGTTTTGACAGAATGGAAAGAAAGAATTCATGCATGGATTATGACAGAAACTTAGATATAATGTAAGATAATGTTATATTTAACAACCAGTAAGCTTGTGAGCTAACCCAGACTCAGAAGGATGTACATGGCATCTATTGACTTATAGTCGGATTTTAGCTATATAGTATATGATATCTATACTACAACCAACACACCAAAGGGAACATGGACATAGACTTTTGGTTTGTGTTTTAGTTTTCTCCCCCTAGAAATGAGACACTTTTCACTGGTGGTACTGCCTTGTAGGCCCCCAATGTATGAGGAGGCTCTTGGCCCTCATCTGACTTCTGAACTGGGGCAGGGGACTGTTATGTAGGGACACTCCACTCCAGAGGATTAGGATGGAAGGGATAGGGGGTAAAAATAAATTATATATATACAGAAATTTAACATATGCCAATGTGTTATTTTTACACATTTGTAGGATGTGCAATGACATTATCCTCTTCAAAAAGAATTTTCAGGGATTGAGTTGACAACTATGAAGGTCTTAGAACATAGTCCAGCATACAAAAACATTAACTATTGGCAGTATCAGCTATTCTGTAATGGTTACAATAACTACCTTCATATATAGCACCTCTTCAAATATATGTTAAAAGTGATCACATCTCTCAGTAGCCTCCTCCCTAGGAAAACAATCCTGAATTTTGTTTCCAATTCCTCTTTTATCAAAGATTTTAGACAGGTTGAAATGCTTGAATTTTCTGCATAACCTCAAATAGGTATATATCCTTAGAGAGTTTATACAATAGAAGACAATATTTTTATGTATGGGTCTAATTTTTGTGGCTGGAGATGCCATTAAATTCAGAGGGGTAAACATTCTGAGATATATCTAGAAATTAACACTTTCACTGGTTACTTTATGCACAGTGTTATGCTATTTATTAAATAAATCATAAAAAATTAATCATATTATCTCCCACCTATTCAAAGTGACATTAAAAATCAAGACGGGAGATAATGGAAGCATTTGAAAAGAAGCAGTGGAAGTATATATTTCATTCCTATTATTTTATTAAAGTAGTTTAATATCATTAGGCAACTATGTGTAAAAACTGATATAAAAAAAAACAAAAAAAATGGAATGTTAAATATAAGTCAATGTTAACTGGAAAAAAATGTTTTATGTTCCTTAATTGCTATACAGATTAACTGCAAGGATAAAAGCTAAATTTTTAGTTACAATTTACTATTACTTAAGTAATATAATTCTGGCTTAACAATGTTTTTCCATGCAAGAGTCTGGCTATTAACTCCAAATTTTTATGTTATTTTCTTATCCCAGTCAGTCAAACTAAGGAATTATTGAATCAAGAACGTTTTGCTCTGACATTTCCCAGAACACCTTTGCCAGACATAAAGAAGAGATCAGAACTTTCAGAATTAGAATTTGCAGTTCCTGTAAGTATAGAAAAATAATTTTTTAATGAAGCCTAGGCCTGAGTTGTGCACTCCTAGCCCATCTAAGCTAGCTCATAATTCTATTACCCAAATATGACCCCATATATACATACGTCCCCTTGGACTGCCATTCTCCATGATATGCCAATGCTCCTGGCCATGTGGAATGAGGTTCTTTTCTCTAACCCATGGTGTGTGCCTTCTTCTTCCTGCTTCTCCTGGCTGGAATGCCTTCTTCTTCCTGCTGCTCCTGGCTGGAATGCCTTCTTCCTGCTGCTCGTGGCTGGACTGAATTAATCCTCGGTATAAAGCACAGGCTTCCTGCTCTAATCTAAGGAAGTCCCACCTTTCACTGTCTTTGCCCAATCTCAGGCCTTGGCATTTTATTTAACCAATCAGATTCAATGTAAGTAACAGACAGCAAGCAGGACCAATTAATTAACATTTAGAATGCTTAACACTACCCCAACAATTCCCTACCTTTGTCACAAAAAAAGCTAAATTTTTTAACTCATCAGTAAAAACAGTAAGAACAAATATGAAACAATAAAGAAAAGCATATATAAAAGTTACACACATAATGTTTAGCCTATTTGTATCAGGCAATCTTGAAAAAAAAATTCATCTATCTTGCTGTGTCTAAACTTCTAAACCTAAATAATTTCTATCATATCCTATATTTATAAACCTAAAGATTTTATTTAGACTTGAAAATATCCTTTTAAATCCTAAACAAATCAAGTTCAATTGAAATGTTATAACTATGCCTTCAACCCCATCAAAGACATAAGAAGGGATAAAGTTATTATTTGAGTGATTAGGACGCATAGGAGAGCAGCTTCCAAAAGAAATATGACAGTTTGTTGCCTAGACAGTCCCAAATATCTCTCAATATCTTTGGAGCATCATCTTCAGCCTTCTGGCCAAGCATTTTCCACAGACTAAATTGTGCAGCAGGAAATAAGGATTTTCCCATTCTGTCTCTGCAGAATCAGGACATCGACTTACCTGCATTTAAGCTCTGGTCCATCTTTGGACTGTATATAGTCTGTTGAGAGAGCAGGGGCATTTTTGCCCAAGAAGAATTATCTCCTGATGGGAGATTTCTTTTTGAGAAAGGACACAGATGCTTATTCTGAAGACTCAAAAGATATAAAGAAAGAAAAAAAGAAAAAAGAGAAAAAAGACATCAAGAAGAAAAAGGATGTAGAGTCTAGTGATGTTTCTTCTGAGACCAAGGATGCAAAGAAAGAACCAAAAAAGATAAAAAAACAACTCAAGAAAAAGAAGGATAGAGAATCCACTGGTACTGAATCTGTTGACTCCAAAGATTCAAAGAAAGATAAGAAAGAAAAGAAGAATGGGCTCAAAAGAGAGGAACGGTCTACTGCTGTTGAATCTTTTCCATCAAAGAGTGCAAAGAAGGAAAAGAAACATTCAAAGGATGACAAGAAGGATACATTCTATACTGATTCTGAATCAGATGCAGGGGCAAAGAAGGGCAAGAAAGATGTAAAGAATGAAAATAGGGGAAACAAGAAGAAGCCTGTTAAGGATATACTGTCTATTGATGCACATTCTGAATCTGAAGGTAACTCAAAGAGTAAGAAAAGTGAAAAGAAGGATAAGAAAATGGTAAAGAAAGGAGAAAAGAAGGATGCAAAAAATAAGTCAGAATCTACTACAAGTGAGTCAGAAATTGATGTAAAGAAGGAAAAGAAGGAGACCATAAAAGATACAAAAAAGAAAATAGAGACTTGTACTAATTCAGCATCAGATGCATCTTTCAAAGCAGCTGAAAGAATAATTCTTAGGCACTCAGATACTGAATCTAGACAGTCATCAGGATTTAAAGGTATAAAGAGCACTGATGATTCAGGCATCACATCTGCAGAATCAAAGAAGGACATAAGGAAAAAATTAAGAGTAACATCCAAAAAGATTACTTTCAGAGAAAATTGGGAAAGATGTGGGGCTGGTAGAATTTCTTCATCAAGCGAAAGGCAACCACACACTCCTTGTGAGCCTATTAAGGTATCACCTAAGCCCACAAAGGTCTGTCAGTGCAAGGTGCCACCACCTCCACCTCCACCACCAAGATGTGCTCCTTTGGTATGTTTACTACTATTTAATATGTAGGACAATTTGTATTTTGAAGTAAAACATTTTAAAAAGTATATATATATATATATTTTTTATATGTGTGTATACATATATTAAATAATTTTATTTTATATTTAATTGTATTTAATATTTAATAGTATTTAAGGATGGTTTAAATTCATTGAAACAGTTTAACCAAAGTGCCAAACAAAGGCTTAAATTTCAAGAGAAAAACACTTGTTTTCACTAGAATAGTGGAAGTGGTTTGTGGCTTAAAGCAAAAGTTTTACTTACTTTAAATAGTCATTTTACATAAATAGTTAACTAACAACATTTTTGAAAAGCAAAATGAAAAACTGATTAAAACTCTGTGGAAACATTTAAATGACGCATAAAGACATTTTCTGGGAAGTTGCTCAATACAGTAAGTCTAATTAAACAAATTGCACACAACAGGTCAAAAGAACACTGAGATTCAGGAATACACAAAACTTATTCTACTCATGTTGAAACAAAAATGTTTCAATGAGTCCTGACTCTTATTGACAACAGGAAACAAACGTTACCTTTCCAGAAATGACGAAATCTACATTGGTTTCTAACCGTCCTTTTTGGGTTAACTCCTTCTTCTTAGGGACTAATACTTTGTTGATTTATAATTCCTACTTTTTTCATCTAAGAGATTGCTTCTTCCATTCCTCTATTCTAAATATCCTAGGATTTTTTAGGGGGGGCATAAATATACAAATCACTTTGAAGGCACTCCTGATATATATAGTCATCTCTTTCTAGATATCTCTAATCTTTGGTTGAAGTGTTACTCAATTACATAATCTTGTACCACAAATCTGTTCCCTCCACCTTTACTTTGCTCATTGTATGTTCTTACCTTGGTTGAGCTGAGGCTCTCTGGCATGCTAAACACAAGGCAATCAAGTTACAGTTAGGTATTGAACTTATCCTTTTAATTTTCATTCATTATTGATCTCCCTCATTTTCCTTGTCATCATCTTAAATTTATCTAGGCCCAAGTTAGGACATGTAGGAAGAGTCATATTAAAATAATACTATTTTAAAAATTGCTCAAAAGTGTAAAAATTTTGATAGAAAAAAAAATGTATATAATTATAAAAATGGCAATACTGCCTATTATATAAAAGCTCTAAAATTACATTTATAATTTATTAAAATATAAAATATTATGTAAACATATATATGACACCAAAACTAAGAGAAAAACTTGTACACTTGTAGAAAGAATACATAACAATATATACATGAAAATATTTGTATTAGTGTTGTATTTTCAATTTTGAAGGTTCAATCAATAAAAAACAGTGTTGATAGTATAGACTAATAATGTGACTTTTAGAGGGCTTTATTTACTCTACAAAGAGTGATAACTACATTAGCATTTGGTACTTCTCTCCCTGAGTGTCTTTAGGTGCACTCCAGGGATTAATGTGCATACTAATGGACTCCAATCTTCAAAGCCTTAAAATTATGGATGTGTAGTGGAGCCCAGAGAGGGACAGCATTTAGAAACAATCCAAGTTCTCCTAAATCTACAATATTATGTGTTTGGTTATAATCTTTAGCATATCAGGTACTCTCTATAATTAATGATGCTTTTTTTTAATGACCATCTTTCAACTTTATCCTTCAGCCTGGAGTGGAGTGGATTTATAAGCTGTTCTGAAGAACAGGTGAGTCCCAGGTTCACAGAATGGCCTCATGGAAGCAAACTACTATCAAATTAGCCTCTCTGTTTCTGTGGAACTGTAATCAATAAAGTGGGCACCACGAGCATCCAACTACCAAAGGTTGTTTGTGAGCAAGTGTGATGTGGTTTGTGTTTCTTTGTGTGTTCATGAGTGTGTACGCATGTGTGTGCGTGTTTCATATTATTTTAAGGTTGATTTATAGAAATATGTTCTCTGTTTCTCAAATGCTTGAACTAATCAGACCAAAATAATATAACATTTTATTCCATGCACTGAATTTGTATGAAAATGTAGCAATCTAATGAAAAACATTGCCACATTTTGTTAATTTCAATTATACTTAGCATATAGAAAAGAAAATAGATAATAAAATATTCCAGATCCTTCTTCATTATTAAAGAGAAGGAAGGGCCTAGGATCCTGATATCTTTTTTTTTTCCTTTTTTTAAAATTTATGTATTCAAGTTACATTCCGATCACAATCCCTTCCCTCCTACCCACCTGGTCCCACCCTCTCAACCTCTTCTCCATCTCCACCCTCTCCTTCTCCTCGGATGAGGAGAGCACCCCATATAGTGACCCACCTCAGTTCATCGAGTCACATGAGGGCTAAGAGCTTCCTCTTGCACAGGGGACTGATAAAGTGGCCCCACTATGATAAGGTGTTCCACTAACAGGCAACAGAGTCCATGTCAAAGATAGCCTTTTCACCTAGCTATGCTTGCTAATGGATCTGCTTGAAGACTAAGCTGCCTATTACCTAAATATGTTTATGGGGCCTAGTTCCAATCTATATATGCTTTTGTGTGTGCGTGTGTGTGTGTGTGTGTGTGTGTGTGTGTGTGTGTGTGTGTGTGTGTTTCAGTCTCTGTAAGACGCCAGGGAACTGGGTTGGTTGGTTCTGCTGGTAATCATGTGGAGTTCCTTGTCCCCTCTGAATCACTCTATTCCTCCTTCCTCTCTTATACAAGATTTCCAGAGCTCCTCCTAATGTTTAGCTGTGTGTTTCAGGATCTGTTTCATTCTGCTGCTTTCTGGGGTCTCTCATAGGATAGTTATACTAGGTTCCTGTCTCTTTGGGTCTGTCGGTTGTAGGATGGTTATCCTGTACTATATAGTTAATATCCACTTATAAGTGATTACATACCATGTGTATCTTTCTGTATCTGGGTTAGCTCACTCAGAATGAGCTTTCTAGTTTCATCCATTTGGCAGCAAATTGCAGGGTTTCCTTGATTCTGATAGCTGAGTAGTATTCCATTATGTAAATGTGCCACAGTTTTTTTTATACATTCTTCAGTTTCTGGTTACTGTAAATAAAGCTGCTAAGAACATAGTTGGGCCAATGTTCTTGTGTTTTGGTGGAGCATCTTTTTGGTGTATATGCCCAGGAATGGTATGGCTGGGTCTTGAGGTAAAACTATTCCTGATTTATGAGAAATCACCAGATTGATTTCCAAAGTGATTGTATAAGTTTGCATTCCCACCAACAGTGGAGTGTTCCCCTTTCTCCACATCCTAGTCAGCATGTGCTGTCACCTGAGTTTTCAATCTTAGCCATTCTGTCTGTTTTTTTTAATAATTTATTTTTTATTTCTTCAAGTTACATCTCAATCACAATCCCCTCCCTACTCCCCCCTCCAGTCCCACCCTTCCACCCTCCTCCTCCTCAACCCCCATCCTCTTCCCTTTTTTTTTTAGTTTAAGGTATTTCTTTTTTCCCCCCAACAGCTCTCCCTTTCAGTCCACAAAATGGTTCTTTTTCTTATAACTACAAATACAATACAAAACAACAGAAATAAATAGGCCACAATTATAAGAGTTATATGGCTTAGCATACATTCCCAATGTCCAGTCCATATGTATTTGGCACCTGACTTTAACATTCTACTATCTAACATCTCCATGAGTTTAAAGTTCTATATCTAACTCAGCTTTCATACTAACTTGCCTCATAATTTTAAAAATATCTTCTTAGATCCAGAACACCCTGTCTGTTTTAAGATGAAATCTCAAAGTTGTTTTGAATTTCCCTGATGA
>CAJQZJ010027944.1:0-11293 GCA_907164525.1 Lophiomys imhausi | reverse complement strand
TTAGTGTGACCGGCCTTATGTTAAGGTCTTTGATCCACTTGGACTTACATTTTGTACAAGGTGATAAGTATGGGTCTAACTTCATTCTTTTACTAATGGACATCCAGTTGGACCAGCACCATTTGTTGAAGATGCTGTTCATCTTCCATTGTGCCGTTTTGGCTTCTTTGTCAAAAATTAGGTGGCCATAAGTGTGTGGGTCTATTTCTGGATCTTCAATACGATTCCATTGATCTACTGATCTGTTTCTATTCCAATACCATGCTGTTTTTACAACTATTGCTCTGTAGCACAGCTTGAAATCTGGGATGGTAATTTCTCCAGACGTTTTTTTATTGTACATGATTGATTTAGCTATTCTAGGCTTTTTGTTGTTCCATACGAAATTGAAGCTAGCTTCTTCCAAGTCTACAAAAAATTGTGTTGATATTTTGATAGGAATTGCATTAAATCTATATATTGCTTTTGGTAGGATGGCCATTTTTATTATGTTGATCCTACCTATCCATGAGCATGGAAGATCTTTCCATCTTCTAAAGGCGTCTTCCATTTTTTTCTTCAAGGGTTTGAAGTTCTTGTTGTACAGGTCTTTACTTGCTTGGTTGGAGTTACCCTCAGGTATTTTATGTTGTTTGCGGCTATTGTGAAAGGTGTTGTTTCCCAATTTCTTCCTCAGCCCATTTGTTTGTTGTATAAAGAAGGACTTCTGATTTTTTTGAATTAATTTTGTATCCAGCCACTTTGCTGAAGGTGTTTAACAGCTGTAAGAGTTCTCTGGTGGAATTTTTTGGGGTCGCTTATGTATACTATCATATCATCTGCAAATAGAGATAATTTGACTTCTTCATTTCCGATGTTTATCCCCTTGATGTCCTTTAGTTGTCTTATTGCTCTAGCAAGAACTTCAAGTACTATATTGAAGAGATATGGTGAAAGTGGACATCCTTGTCTTGTCCCTGAGTTTAGAGGAAATGCTTCAAGTTTCTCTCCATTTATTTTGATGTTGGCCACTGGCCTGCTGTATATTGCCTTTATTATTTCTAGGTACGGCCCTTGTATGCCCGTTCTCTCCAGAACTTTTAACATGAAGGGGTGTTGGATTTTGTCAAATGCTTTTTCTGCATCTAGCGAGAATATCATGTGATTTTTTTTCTTTCATTTTGTTTATGTGGTGAATGACATTGATAGACTTTCGTATGTTGAACCATCCCTGCATCCCTGGGATGAAGCCTACTTGATCATGGTGTATGATACTTTTGATGTGTTCTTGAATTCGGTTTGCTAGTATTTTATTAAGTATTTTTGCATCTATGTTCATGAGGGAGATTGGTCTGAAGTTCTCTTTCTTTGTTGGGTCTTTGTGTGGTTTAGGAATCAGCGTGATTGTGGCCTCGTAGAATGAGTTTGGCAATGTTCTTTCAGATTCTATTTTGTGAAAGAGTTTGAAAAATATTGGTGTTAGCTCCTCTTTGAAGGTCCGGTAGAATTCTGTGCTAAAGCCATCTGGCCCTGGGCTTTTTTTGGTTGACAGATTTTTAATGACTGTTTCTATTTCCTTATGGGTTATAGGGCTATTTAATCTGTTTATCTGATCTTGATTTAGCTTCGGTAGGTGGAATCTATCAAGAAAATTGTCCATTTCACTTAACTTTGCAAATTTGGTGGAGTATAGATTTTTAAAGTAGGATCCAAATATTCTCTGTATTTCCTCAATGTCTGTTGTTATTTCTCCCTTTTCATTTCTGATTTTGTTGATTTGTGTTTTCTCCCTCTGTCTTTTAGTTAATTTGGCTAAGGGTCTGTCTATTTTGTTGATTTTCTCGAAGAACCAACTCTTCGTTTCATTGATTCTTTGTATAGTTCTTTTGGTTTCTAAGTTGTTGATTTCAGCCCCAAGTTTGATGATCTCCTGCCTTCTGCTCCTCTTGGGAGTGTTTGCTTCTTTTTTCTCCAATTCACCCAGTTTAGCTGTTAATTCGCTAGTATGAGCTGTTACAATTTTCTTTTTGAAGGCACTTAGTGCTATGAACTTTCCTCGTAACACAGCTTTCATTGTGTCCCATAGGTTTGGGTATGTTGTGTCTTCATTTTCATTGGATTTTAAGAAGTCTTTGATTTCCTTCTTTATTTCTTCCCTGACCCAGTGGTCCTCTAGTAAAGAGTTGTTCAATTTCCATGTGAGTGTAGACTTTCTGTTGATTCTTTTGCTGTTGAAGTCCAGCTTTATTCCATGGTGGTCTGATAAGATACAAGGGGTTATTTCAATTTTCTTGTATCTGTTGAGGCTATCTTTGTGTCCAAGTATATGGTCGATTTTGGAGAAGGTTCCTTGAGGTGCTGAGAAGAAGGTGTATTCTTTTTTATTTGGGTGAAACGTTCTGTAGATATCTGTTAGGTCCTTTTGGTTCATGATCTCTGTTAGACTCATTATTTCTCTTTTTGGCTTCTGTCTTGATGATCTGTCCATAGTTGTGAGTGGGGTGTTGAAGTCTCCCACTATTAAAGTGTTTGGATCGATGTGCGATTTAAGTTTTAGAAGTGTTTCTTTTATAAATGTAGGTGCCTTTGTATTTGGGGCATAAATGTTCAATGTTGAGATGCCCTCTTGGTGGATATTTCCTTTAATGAGTATATAATGCCTTCTCTGTCTTTTTTTATTAACTTCAATTGGAAGTCTATTTTGTTTGATATTAGGGTGGCTACTCCAGCTTGTTTCCTGGGTCCATTTGCTTGGAAAAACTTTTCCCAGCCCTTTACTCTGAGGTAGTGTTTATCTTCAATAGTGAGGTGTGTTTCTTGTATACAGCAAAAAGATGGGTCTTGTTTATGGATCCAGTCTGTAAGTCTTTGTCTTTTTATTGGCAAGTTGAGTCAATTGATGTTGATGGATATTAGTGACCAGGGGTTGTTATTTCCCATTATTTTGGTTTAGCTGGCTGTCTTGTGTTTCTCTTTTGTTTAGTTGCTGTGGAGGTTTCTATTTCCTCTGTTTTCTTGGGTGTAGTTATCTTCTCTGGGTTGGAATTTTCCTTCTAGGATCTTCTGTAGGGCTGGGTTTGTGAGGAAATATTGTTTGAATTTGATTTTGTCATGGAATATCTTGTTTTCTCCTTCTATGTTGATAGAGAGTTTTGCTGGATATAGTAGTCTGGCTGGGCACTCTTCTAGCTTTTAAAGTTTCTGAGGAGAAGTCAGGTGTGATTCTGATGGGTCTGCCATTGTATGTGACTTGGCCTTTTTCTCTTACAGCTTTTAATATCCTTTCTTTGTTCTCTACATTTGGAGTTTCTATTATTATGTGAAGAGAGGAGTTTCTTTTCTGATCTAATCTGTTTGGTGTTCTGTAAGCCTCTTGGATTTTTACTGGCATCTCTTTCTCTAGGTTTGGGAAGTTTTCTTCTATGATTTTGTTGAAGATATTTCCTGGACCATGGAGTCGGGAGTCTTCTCTTTCCTCTATGCCTATAATTCTTAGGTTCCGTCTTTTCATTGAGTCCTTGATTTCTTGGATGTTGTGGGTGAGAGATTTTTTAGCCTTCTCATTTTCTTTGGATGTTGTACTGATTTCTTCCATCGAATCTTCCATGCCTGAGATCCTGTCTTCCATCTCTTGCATTCTATTTTTCATACTCACATCCGTAGTTGCTGTTCTCTTCTCTTGATTCTCCATTTCCTCTTTTAACTCTGACTGTGTTTTCTTTATTGTTTCCATTTCTATTTTCATGTCTTGAATGGTAGTGTTTGTTTTGTACATTTCCTTCTCCAGTTTTCTTGTTTTTGTCTGGAGATCTTTCATTGCTGTATCCTTTTCCTGTTCAAGCTGGGTCACCTTGGCTTGGAGCCCTTTAATGATGTTATTCGTTGTTTTGACTTGTAGAATTGTGGCTTCTTTGAATTCCTTCATAGTTTTAAGTTCTTCTTGAAGGGACTTTATCACTTTCCATATTGTAGAATTGTCATAGTTTTCATGTGTTTCAGTTATGGTGAGGTGGTTTGGGCTGGATGGAATAGCGTTGCTTTCTTTTGTTGGAGACATTTCGCTCTTTTTTTTTTTTTTTTTTTTTTTTTTGGTCTGGGGCCTCTGGCCATGTGGAATTTGCTGTCTTCTAGACTTGGGTCCATAGGGGGCACTGTGGTGTAGGATTTGAGTTGCCTTACTCCACTCCTATAAGGTGAGTCATTCAGTCCCACCTCCCAGGTGGGAACCTAATTAATTCAGGTGGTGGAGCAGTTTACAAGTAAGCTCTGATTCCTTGCTGGAAGGGCCTGTACTAGTACATAAGACCGATATACAACCGTTTCAAATATCTCGAAGTTTGCCCTGGGTTGGTTCCTGTAGCGGGTATGTCTGCAGTTCAGCTGCAGTAGCCTTACTGCTCCCGCGGCTTGGAAACTGGCCATTGACATCACAAACTGCGATCTGTGATCTGAAGGCACTTTGCAGTGGATCTCCTGCTCACTTCCAAGGGTTGCAACCTTTCGCTAGATAATTAGATTGTCTGTGTGAAACCTGGGAGTGCCCAGCATGGTGGGGATTATCTCTGTGTGTTTTCTGAATCTGCCGGCTGGGTATTAGGTTGGAACTTACCGGGGGTCTCTCCTTTTTGGGATGGGTTATCCCGATTCCCGTGTCCAGGGGCTTCCTAGCGTGTCCAAGGTTTGGAAGGGGTGTCCTGCCAAGGCATCTTCCGTGGTCCCTGTGTAGATGGGTGAGATTTAGAAGGGGTCGTGCCCTTTGTACAGCATCCTGGAACACTTGCTGCTTTGTGATTGTTGACCTCAAAATCAAAATATGTCCACGCGGGCCATCATCATCTTGGATCCCTTTATTTCATTCTTATCATCAACAATTGGAGGCTGCTACCTAACCGCTCTTTAGATATTTTGCTGGTCTGTAAAACTAAGTTTATTTGTAAAAGCAAGTAAGAAACAAATGCTGGCAGACATTAGCACCTTGCCTTCATCTCCGCTCCTGAAGTAGAGTAGCCTTCCAAGAGTCAACCGAGTTCGCTCATGTTTTTCCTCTCACATAAATACTCATTTTTTTAAATAATAAAACATGATTTTTTTTTTAATGACAAATATGTGCTCAGGACAAATGTCACAAAACCAGTAGCTTACAATGTATGCTACAGTGGTCCAACGTTTCGTTTCCATACATCACTTCAAAAATAAGGGCTCAGGCCTGTGACTCTGCTCATGGATTCAAGTTCTAAGACTTACAATTCGATGTTATCATTTCTACACTTAAAAAAAAATTAGGATGACATTATTAATGTGTGTAGAAAATAGAAAATTATCACTGCAAAGTTTAACTTTCTCATAATTACTTCAAAATTCGTAGCATCATCAAATCTTGTTAACTATAAAAAGGGTAAATTTGTAATTTCCTCTATAATGATAGTACCATTATTGACACTTATTTGTTCCTAATTAAATTCCATTTCAGCTACCTGATGGTGAACTTGAGGTAGCTGCACCGTGGTTGTGGTTGCATTACTAGGGAGTGATATGGCTCAAAGTACCATCTGGAACAGCAGATCTGATTTAAATGAGAGAAACAAAGTCTCCCTGACACTTTCCTCTTTTGGCATTCAAAACAACAAGAAGAAACGAAACAGAAACACTACCCCACTCACGTCTTTAGTGATAAAAGTACAGTTCTTTTGTAAGCACAGACACAATACACAGAATCTGTTTCTTTGCGTGAAAAGTGGAGTCAAGGGAGAAGGATTCAAATTCTGTCGCTACCTTCCGGTTAACAAGGGTAAGGATGTGCGTGAACTCAAGCTTGTGCTACGCCGTACGCCGGTTTCAGCATGGCACAAAGGGACTGGATAAACCAGGACCCGTCCTTCGAATTTCTCCAGGAATAGTAACCAGGTGCTGTGGAGTAGGCATACAGGAAGTCGGCCTCTACTGGTATCTTCTGGCACACCATGTCATCATCAGTCCTGCTGTCTGTCTCGATGGCACAGTACTTTCAATAATTTTGAAATGTCTGCAAGTTTTTGTTTGTGTTTTGGTATCTTATGTCTTTTATAATCGTGTATTTGCTTAGTACACTCCTTCGTCCTTTTCAGGTATATCTGTCTTTTCAAACTATGATGCTGACCTCTTTTGATGAATTACTTTGGCTGGTATTTAATTTCTCTTTTTTTCTTTTCTTCCTTTCTTTCCTTCCTTCTTTCTTTCTTTCTTTCTTTTGTTTTTTTGTTTTGTTTTTCGTTTTTCTTTTTTTTCTGTTTATTTATTACTTCAAGTTACATCTCTATCACCTTCCAGTCCCACCCTTCCACCCTCTACCCCATCTCCCACCTATCCTACTCCTCCAGTATGTGGTGCCACTGCATATCAGCCCCCTCAGTTCAACAGGCATATGAAAACTAAGAGCTTCCTATTGCATTGGGGGCCTACATGGCACCTCCACTAGGGCAAAGTGTCTCACTAACAGGCAACAAAGTCTATGTTCCTGTTACATTTAGTCTGTTGGTTCTGGGATAGTTATCCTGTACTACATGGCTAAAACACAGTTATAAGTGAATACATGCCATGTGCATCTTTCTAAGTCTGGGTTAGATTACTTAGGATGAGTTTTTCTAGTTCCATCGATTTGGCAGCAAATTGCATCATATCTTTGTTTCTGATGGCTGAGTAGTATTCCATTGTGAAAATGTACCACAGGTTTTGTATTCATTCATTTGTTGAGGGACATCTGGGTTGTTTCCAGTAGCTATTACAAATAAAGCTGCTATGAACATAGTTGATAAGATGTCCTTGTAGTTTGGTGAATAATCGTTTAGATGTATACCCAGGAATGGTATGGCTGGGACTTGAGGTAGAGCTCAGGTTTTCTCTGTGTAGCCCTGGCTGTCCTGAACTTGAATTTTAAACCATGATAGCCTTGAACTCACAGAGATCCACCTGCCTCTGCCTCCAAAACACTGGGATTAAAGGCATGCACCACCATGCCCAGCGTTTTTAATTTCTTATCAGCTATGTTTGCACATACTGTGTAAATTTCTTGACATTTTGTGTAACTTAAAATTAAAGACAAATTATGACACCATTTGAAAAATCATTACCTTTTCTAAATGATTTTTAAAGTATCTTTTCTGATTTTAAAAATAAACATAAATCATGTTCTTATCTTAATACTTAATGCATAATTACAAAACTAATTTATCACATGGCTTTCATCAAGCAAGCACACATGCCCTTTATGAAAGTTTGTGTGCCCAGAGAGTTTCCATATATGTGGTCAATTGCTTAGGAATCCTTTCATTAATGGGAAGGGTTATTTACTAAGCTTCTGAAGCATCAAATAAACGTAGAGTTAAATACGAACTTGATAATAGTGTTCACTTGTTTATTAAGTTGGTCACATAATTTCTGTTGTGCCCTTGTCTCTGTCTTTGCCTATACTTGGTTTTGTTTTTCTTTTCTTTTTCTTTTTTTGTTTTTTAATATTTGCTTGGAAATGTGTTTTTGGTGTTCTTTCCATAAACAGGGAGATTCTATGTCATCTTTCTTTTTTCTTATTTTTATTATTTGTTAACATTCCTGTAGATTGAGCCCTTGCCTTGTGAATCACATGTAAGCACTCTAGCACTGAGAAACACACGCAGACCTGTTTTATTATTATTATTATGGGTCATGGCATCACTAAGTTTTCAGGCTGGCATAACACTCACTTTGTTGTCTTGATAGGCTTTAAACTCACAATCCCGACTCCTCATTTTTCCAAAGTTGTTAAGATCACATCCCTTGCTACAATAGTCTCTTCTCTTTTATCACAGCTAGGCTTTTGGCATGTGTTTACAATAAGTTATTGAAGTTATAATTTTTCAGATCAAAACTTCTACATACCTATTTTTCCCGAACTCTGTCCAGTAACTGTAAAAACAAGTACCAGATAGTTTATCAAATGATAAGACATATATCGAAATAACTGGGTCACCTCATGGGATAGTTGGATACCAGACTTCACAGAACTTTCAAGAACTATCTTATATCTGATCTAATGGTTAACCAAACATCATGAATAATTTGATATTAGGCTAGACAAAACTTTCAAGATTACTCTTTGAATATAATAAAGTCTGATTGGTTTAAGCTAGTATGTAATTGACTGCTGATACTAATTTAATAATAAGACAACATATGATAATAATTTCATAAGATAATACTTTATAATAATACAACACTGTAAATTCTCACTACAAATCAATCAACTCAGTCTAATCTCTACATTGCATTTAAATAAAAGGTATTACAATAAATTTACGATTAGCCTAGTATCTTATTATTTATCCAAATTCTTTTTCTTTTATGCTTTATTGTTCTATACAAAGAAAGAAACCTGTTGATTATTTTTTTCTAAATGTGTTAATTTTCCTCTTATTCTTTCTCACTTTATCTGGTAAATTCTTCCTAAAAAATTTACTCAAACATGTTTCCAACTATCTGCTCATAAAACTACTATATTTCTCTGAATTTACATTACCTGTTCCTTGCATTTACAGCTTAGCCTTGCATCTCACAAATTCTATCAAATATTATTTGCTATACCACATATCTAATTGGATGGCACTTTTCCCTTAAAATCTAAATCAAAATAAAATTAAAATATATATGCTGTTTATATCAAAAATACATTTCTTTATTTCCTGAATAGCAAATTGCTTAAGGGCCTAGAAGAAATGAAAAATGATTAATTGCACTACAGCAGATGAGCATCAAAGAATTTCCAGTGGGAGATGATTGAATTAGTCACAAGCCTATCTCTTGGCAAGAAAAACCCCTTGCTTCAATTGTAGACGGAATGCTCTCCAAAACGGACAAAACGTGGAAGCAGGTAAGTTGACAGCCTAGCTCTGCCAAGACAGGGTAGGCAAGTCCTTCATAATTCCTGATCTACAATCACTGTCTGTCAGAGAAATGGGCCCAAACATCTGAAGATTGATGCTGTAATGTATGGAGAGAAAATGGGAACTGTCCAGGCAGCCACTGGTATGTCATTTCTTAGTTTTGGAAGCTGCGGGCCCTGTTCTGGATCAAAGAAGATATTTTTAAAATTATGAGGCAAGTTAGTATGAAAGCTGAGTTAGATATAGAACTTTAAACTCATGGAGATGGTTAAATAGTAGAATGTTAAAGTCAGGTGCCAAATACATATGGACTGGACATTGGGAATGTATGCTAAGCCATATAACTCTTATAATTGTGGCCTATTTATTTCTGTTGTTTTGTATTGTGTTTATAGTTATAAGAAAAAGAACCATTTTTTGGACTGAAAGGGAGAGCTGTTGGGGGGAAAAAAGAAATACCTTAAACTAAAAAAAAAAATAAGAAGGGAAGAGGATGGGGGGGTTGAGGGGGAGGAGGGTGGAAGGGTGGGACTGGAGGGGGGAGTAGGGAGGGGATTGTGATTGAGATGTAACTTGAAGAAATAAAAAATAAATTATTAAAAAAATAAAAAATAAAAAATATAGTGACATTTAAGTGTAACTCCACTAATTTCCCTAATTTTAAAGGTTGAAAACAATTTGTAATTGTTACAGTTACTCATACTCTACTCTTTCTATATTTCTCTGTCTCATCTAGCTATCATCTATATCTATCTATCATCTATCAGTCTATCTATCTCTCTATCTATCTATCATCTATTTATCTATGTACCTATCTATGTACCTGTGCTAATCTATCATCCATATGTCCATCACCTATCTATCTATTTATCTATCATCTATGCACACACATATTCATATTTTAAAATATATCAGAGTAGCTAAACCAGAATGGCAATGAACCTGCCTGTGCGAAAATACATCAGTTTAACCTGTTTCCAAAGATTGTACCTTAAAATATTCACATGCACTTTTAACCTTTCACTGTGTATAAACTCTAACGTTGAATATGTGTTGTGTTTTCATTCATGCTATGTTGTGATTAAATTCTTTTCTTAAATTTAAGTGATTCAATTCAAGTGAAATCATAATAGAATAGGAGAGTTAAAGGACCTGTAAAGATGTTTATCTTTACCTCTTCAAGTTTCTTCACTTAGAAAATGGGAATAATAATATCTATATCAAATTACTATTACTCTTAAATGTAATGCTGACTATCAACTGCTATAAATACAGTGTTTGCTTGTAAATTGCTTTTCAAAATTTCTCTATAGAGACATTTACTAGGAATCAGTGAGGAAAAGTTGTACATATTCTACATAAAATATGTTACTATTTCCAGTCACTTATAGCTCATATTTACTGTCAGTTACTTTATTAGGGTCTAAAAATATAGATATAAAAGTCCCATATTCCTCTGCCTTCAATGACATCAAATAAAGAAGTGGAAATATCCCTATGAAATTAACAATAGTGGATTTAGTATCATTTTGACATTGGCATTAGGAGCTATGGGAACACATACATGGAAAATGGAGACAAAGTAAAGTATTAACTGAATTTTCCCTGTGATGGTGTCCTTGATTCTAAAGGTGACAAGCAGAGTTAGTAGAATTAGATTAAAAATCAGCAGTTGAAGCAGGAGGATCACTCCAAGAAAAGAGAAATCTTCCTTGAGGTGAGGACAGCAGTACAAAGGAAATCAGTCCAAACGTGCTGTACAAAGATGAGATGCTTGAACTTCAGGGATTATGTAATAAGCATCAGTCAAACAGTGGTTATAACTTATACTATGCACTTTGCCACTGTGGTTACCATTGCTCTAATGTATCTAAATACATGTTTAAAATAAACTATGTTTAAAATCTAAATTAGCATATTTTTGTACATTTCTTTTTTTTAAATACATTATTTTTTTTTCTTCAAGTTACATCTCAGTCACAAACCCCTCCCTATTCCCCCTTCCTATCCCGCCCTTCCACCCTCTTCCCCCCAGAAGTTTCCCCTTTCAGTCCAACAGATGGTTCCTTCTCTTATAACAGTGAATACTATACAAAACAACAGATATAAATATGCCACATTTATGAAAGTTAAATGGCCCAGTATAACTTCCCAATGTCCAGTTTATACATATTTGGCCCCTGATTTTAACATTCTACTATCTAACCATCTCCATGAGTTTAAAGGTCTATATCTGATTCAACATTCATACTAACTTGCAACACACTTTTAAGAGTATCTTCTTAGATCTATAACACCCTCTTGATTCCTAAACAGCTCAAAATTTAACTATGAGATTCTAGCTGTCTATTCTTCAACCACCTCAGAGACCTGAGAGGGATAAATATATTTGCTTATATAGGAAGTGCAGGGCCTGCAGCTTC
>CAJQZJ010027942.1:0-13352 GCA_907164525.1 Lophiomys imhausi | reverse complement strand
CGGCTTCTTTCTGCTTCAGGGAGAGAGCTGGCCATCGATGGCCAGCCGTTTTTTCAGCAGGACTCTTGGAGCTCTCTAGCATCAGGGGCCTCTTCTCTTCTGGGCTCCACGCACTGTCCTCAAATAGGAGGAACTCTCTTTCGGCTTAATTTGGGCTCCGCCCACTTAGCAGCTGAAAACAATGTCAGGCCAGATACTTTGTTTCTCAAGTCTTGAGTCTTTCCTGTTTTTCCTGACTTCAAACTTGTTTTTCAGTCTATTGAGTCTTTCCTGTTTTTGCTGACTTCATGCTGATAATGCTCTTCAGGCCCCGAATTAAGAGACAGTATCAGAAACTCCTATATATTTCCTAAATCTAATTTATCTAACTCCAACAAATGCACACAGACACCATGTTGATCTTAACAAGCCTTGGCCTAAATTGTGCAAACTTAGCCCATCTAAGCTAGCTCATAATTCTACTACCCAAATATGAGCCCATATATACATACGTGCCCTTGGACTGCCATTCTCCATCCTATGATGATGTTCTTGGCCATGTGGAGTAAGGTTCTTTTTCCTAACCCATTGTGTGTGCCTCCTCCTTCCTGCTGCTCCTGGCTGGAATGCATTAATCCTCTGTCTAAAGCACAGGCTTCCTGTTCCAATCTCAGTAAGTCCCACCTTCTCAGGCCTCGGCATTTTATTTAACCAATCGGAGTCAATGTAAATAACAGACAGAAAGCAGGACCAATTAATTAACATTTAGAATGCTTAACACTACACCATCAAATGAGAGTGTCATGAAGCCACTTCTCTCCACCAGGATTCATAGACAGTTAATGATTATGAGAAGAGAGGTCTTAGAAGGCCACACCTTTCTTGAAGGATGTATAGAGGTAGTTAATGGTTATTGAGGAAGGAATGGGTTCGTCCTTCAGTGGTATAGCCAAAAGTAAGTTGCTCCTATTCCAGTAAGTGAACCCTCATGCATATTACTATAAGTAATTATAGTTAACTCATTGTTTTATGAAGGTAGACTTGAGTTAAATTGTTTCTATGCTCTCTCTTTTGTACCCTATCAGTGGTGATGTGATGTTGGTTCATCTTCATAGGAAAGCTACACACAACAGCAGTCAATATATTCTAGTATTTAATATGTTAGTACATTGTTTTGACTTTCACATGAAAATTGTTAATTAGAAAGTATAGAACATAGTGCAGAAATATGCTTGACATTGTTGTTACCCTAATATGCCTATAGAAACTGATATAGTTTTCATTTAGTGCTTAAAAATTAACCATTCATAATGATAGTAGACTATTGTAAGCTCAAATAAGTTACACTAGCCATAATAGATGCTGCCTATTTTTAAAACAATTTAAGTTCTTAAGTATATGGTTTGATGGCACAGAAGCATTCAGAATGTTTAATTTTATACATATACCAAAAGTATATTATAGGTTGTAAAGCTTCAGTTGAAATAGTTAAAACTACAAAGCCATTGTAACATTTTTGCAGTCTGTAATTTGTCTAAAGGTATCTGATCTTTCTTTACATAATATAAGTTTGTTCACTTTAACAATGCCATGGTTAATTAAACTTCATGAAGAAGATATGGTATGTATAATAACAACTTAGTAAACAAATGTGTTTAAGAGGATGAGAGATATACCTTATTAAAGGCTTGATTCATACTCAGAATTATGGGCATATATTAAAGGACAAATTATTGACTGCTGTAATTCCCACCAGTAAGAATTACGCATAAAGATGCACAAATATCTTCAGGATTTGAAATCAGTGTATTCCACACTTGATGCTACTGCAACACTGTTTCTTCCACAAATGGGAGCCAGACTGAAGCAGGTAACACAGCTTTAAAATAGTCAGTTGTATGTCCATGCTTCAATTTAAGGTACTCTGTTTCTTGACCCAAATTATTTATTTTTCTACAGGATTAGAGGGTTTTTCCATGAAAAAAAGCACATTTTGTATGTATAACTTATTATGTTTTTTTTTTAATTTAAAAGCCCAAGCTCCAGATTTGGAGAGTAGTGCATAAAACATGTTTTTAACAAACTAATATATCTTAAAAGGATAATTACAACATAAAAATCTTGGGCTTCAGAATCAAGAGAATACAATATGAAAGAGAAATGCACATTATAAAGCAGATAAAAATGAATCCTGATGAGATGTTTCGCTCTGATACAGGCAGAGCACTTAATCAGGAGGCCCAAATTGCTAGTAGGTGTTTAGTTCCTATAGCACATTAGTATGTTGTGTTGGTTCTTTTTATTTTTGTCCACCTGACACAAAATAGACTCGTTTAGGAAGAAAGAACCTCAATGGAGGAATTTGGTTTTATCAGATGGGCCTATATGCAAGTCTGTGGGTCATTTTCTTGATTGGTGACTGGTGTAGCAATGCCCATTGTACTTTGGGTAGTGTCACCCCTGGCTTGCATAAAAAAGCAAACTGAGCAAGCTGAGAAAAATGATTCCATTTTTTTCCTTTGATCATGTGAGGCTTCCTGCCCTAACTCACCTCATGACAGACTATAAGCTATATGATGAAACAAACCCTTTGACCCCAGGTTGCTTTTGGTCCTGTATTTATTATAATTATAATTACAATTATTATTATTATTATTATTATTATTATTATTACAGCAATTAAAGGAAACTGGAACATTTGTATAAATATAGTCTGCCAATTTTGTGTGTATATGTTAATCTATTTATTAAAAAATAAATTCCCAAAGTTGGAGAGAGAGTGGTCCACCATAAATTTCAACAAAGTAATATAATCAGATATATTTATCCCTCTCAGGTCTCTGAGGTTTTTGAAGAATAGATAGCTAGAGTCTCATAGTTATATTTTGAGTTGTTCAAGAATAAAGAGGGTGTTCTGGATCTAAGAAGATTTTTTTAAAATTGTGCTGCGAGTTAGTGTGAAAGCTGAGCTAGATATAGAACTTTAAACTCATGGAGATGGTAACATAGTAGAATGTTAAAGTCAGGTGCCAAACACATTTGGACTAGACAGTGGAAATGTATGCTAAGCCATATAACTCTCATAACTGTGGCCTATTTATTTCTGTTGTTTTGTGTTGTATTTATTGCTATAAGAAAAAGAACCATTTGTTGGACTGAAAGGGGGAGCTATTGAGGGGAAAAGATATACCTTAAACTAAAAAAAAAAAAGGTAGAGGATGGGTGTTTGAGGGGGAAGTGGGTGGAAGGGTGGGACTGGAGGGGGTAGTAGGGAGGAGATTGTGATTGAGATGTAACTTGAAGAAATAAAAAATAAATTATAAAAAAATTGGACAGTAGTAAAAGGTTCCTGAACACATAATAACAACAACACATTTGTTGGAAATCAAATGAATAATGAATCTGGAGTGTTGCTGGCTGCACTTGTCCAGGTTCCATCGTAAGAGTTCACCACTGCCTTGGTTCTGAAAGCACAGTGTGTATATGCTGGCATGCCGCACATCATGAATCTCAGGGCTTTTACTGTGTGTGCAAAGTTTTCTGCCCTTAGAGCAGACAACTGTGCCCAGCAGAGATCTCAGCATTGATGATTATAAATCAAAATATCAATCAACTCAGAAAAATATTATAGGTGATCTATGTCCTCTAGAATCAAATATTCAGCCAAGATTATATTATTATATAAAATAAATAAAAACTTCCATCTCAAAAAAAAATGAAGAAAAGAAGGGTATTTAATCCACAGCTTTGGAAATTAAAGGAGGTGGCATAGCATTGACTCATTAGCTGTGAGAAATTAAAAGATCAAATTTTTCCACAGGAACCCAGAGAGACTAGGGGCTCACAGTCTCTTCTGTGATTGTTTGAATGACAATGGGCCCCATTGACTTATATATTTCAATACTTTGTCCCCAGCTGCTGGGATTGTTTTGGAAGGGTGAGGGTGTATAGAACCCTATTGGAAGAAATTTGTCCTGAATGGCATGCTTTGAGGATTAAAAAGCTCATGCCTTTGTTAGTCTCTCTCTCTCTCTCTCTCTCTCTCTCTCTCTCTCTCTCTCTCTCTGATTCATGTTGTGTCTCAGGTTGTTAGCACTCTGCTACTGTGCTAGTTTCATGCCTACCTGGATACTGCTATGTATTCTGCCATGATAGTTATGGGTTGCATCCCTATGAAACTGTAAGCCTCAAATATACACTTTTGTAAGTTTCACTGGTCACAGTGTTCAATCTCAACAACAAAAATTAAATAAGAAACATTCCAAGGCCGTATTCCAATTGACCTAAGAACTCTTATTGATGTAAGTCCTCCCAATACCAACACCATGGGGAAATAAGCTTTTAGCACAGGTATCTTTAGGTATCTTTAGGACATAATACTCCAAAAATTATAGTATCAATATCACCTACAAGTCATCTTAATCAAGATAATAATTGGAAACTTATGATGTCAGGGACCATGTAACATTGTATTTTTAATTATTTTTTTCTTTATTCTTGAGAATTTCTTGTGGATGTGCATTGAAATACAATCATACCATTCTGCTATGTTCTTACTCAAACACCACCTATTTCCCCTCCTGAATGTCCCCCTTTATTTGCATGTCTTTTTTCTTATTTGCTAATTCACAACAAGTCCAATTAGTTGTGTCCATATGAGCTTAGATATGAGGTTATCCACTAGAACATAGAAAACCCTTCTTACCAATTAGAACACCCCCCCCCATTCAACAGCTACCAACTGCCAAATGCCCCTCATAAGAGGAAGAACATGGACAACAAATTCCCTTATCTATGCAAAAATTCTAGCTGGTTCATCTTATATGGGTATCTAGATAATCACAGTTGCTATGAATTCAAAAGGATAATACCCATATACTGTCAATGAGACAGCATTTTATAGCACTCTACCTCATTTTCTATCTCTTAAGCTCTTGTTCCCTCCTCCTGCTATGTGCTGTTTCCTGAGATCTGGAGGGTTTAGAAGTTGACATTGTTGTCACATTTGTGATTTTTCTTTCACTGTCACTTGTTTTCTGAACACTGGAAAATTGTCTTTGGGTTGATTATCACCCACTTCAAAGACAACTTTTTATTTTGACCAAAGTTGACAGCAATCTATTTGTGTAAACACAAACATTTAGTCAGCAATTTTACAACATCACCATTGAGCAAAATTATAATAGCAGTTTCTATCCTATGACCTATGAAATCCCCACCCATGAGCCTTTGACTAGAATTCCAGTAGTAAGCATTAAATTCCCTCATATGGATCAGTTCTCAAATCCACTAAGAAAGTAGGTTGTTACCTCATAATAGTTGTATAACCATAGCAACAGAGGGCATATCTTCACTGGCAAGTCAGTGTGATAGCATGTAGTTTCCAGCACTGGGTAAGACCATGGATACTTTTTATCCCCAAGCACCCTATATAACATATTCTGTCACTATGAAAATTAGTCAGTCGGCAGTAAGCTGCTTTTCCAGTCATTTTGAGATGGATATGTTCTTTGTCTTTAATTAAAAGGTGTGGTGCCTTTATCATTAGGGTTTTAACATGAAGTTGTGGTGGGTAACCAAGGACAGTGACAAAGGTATGTGTTATTTTGGATACTGTTGAGGACTCCCTGGCCAGTACTTCAAAGTGAGGTGTCTTTTTCTTTATACTGTGAATTTCACTTTATAACCCATGTCTTTGAGGAGTAAAATTCTTGGTGTATGCTAGGTAACTCTGTTTAAGTTCTTTGCTTCAAACTATATTTGGAAATCACCTAAGTTGTAAGTTCCAATAAAGTGTCTTTCATATATCTATAGGTTTTTTTTTAAACCTAGTATGCTATTCCATTTTCCCTTATACCCTTGACTCCCTTATTAACCATTTAACTCCCTTATACAACCCTTTATTTTCCTATCCATTAAATTTTACTCTCCATTCAATTATGCTTTAATTGACTTATGGGACTGTATGCTTTGATGTAGGTTTCATCTGCCCTTTCCTTGGATTATCTCTCTCTAACTCCCAATTTAGTTCACCTTTCCATGCCCCTACCTTCCTAATCCTTTCCAATTCCCAAAGTCCGACTCTCTAAATTTTCCTAGACTTTACTATACCTACTCATTTTACCAAAAAAAAAAAAAAAAAAACCCTTTTGGCTTCTAGAGTGAAATCATGACTAGGTTGTAGAAAAAACTAATTAAATTATGTTGAAAGTCATGTGTAGAAATCATTAATTGAATTATTTACTAGCATTTAGGTTATATTTAATTGGTCTACAGTCGTTAATTCTTAACCTGCCATTATAAATGAGAACATAGACAACACATGGATTTTAACAACGTTGTTCTGGATTGACCAATCTTAGCCCATCTAAACTAGCTTAAAATTCTTTTACCCAAATTTGACCCCATGTCCATGGACTGCTATTCTCCATGATAGGCCAATGTTCCAGGCCATGTGGAGTGATGTTCTATTTGCTAACCCATAGAGTGTATCCTCCTTCCTTCCCTTTGCTGCGTGTGTTGGAGGCTTCTTCTACACATAACTCTTTGCTTCATAAGTTAGACATGATGGACTGTTTATATTTGAATTGCCTTGTAATGTTTGAATCAAACTGCCTAACTCATAAGTACTTAATACAAGGGTAGGCTTCAGCCATTTAATATCTCCCAACAGTTTTTGAAAATCATTAAGAGTTTTCAATTGTTCTCTACGGATCTATACCTTTTGTGTTCTTATTCTCTGTTGACTTATTTTATAACCCAAATAGCTAATAGGACCTCTTCTTTTTATTTTTTCAGGAGCAATTTTTAACCCCTCTAGTGGCAGAAATCTTTGCTTTTCCTTAAATAATTTCTCTAAAGTAACTACATCAGAATTATCCAAGAAAATATCATCCATGTAATGGTAGATAATAGATTGAGGGAATTGCTTATGAATTACTTCTAGTGGTTTTGTTCAAAATATTGACACAGAGTTGGACTATTCAACAATCCCTGTGGAATCACATTCCAATGATACCTCTTGATTGGTCTACTGTCATCAAGAGTATGTACAGAAAAAGCAAACCTTTCTCTACAATTCTTATGGAATGGAATTGAGAAAAAGCAGTCTTTTAAATCACCTAATGTTAAAGGCCATTACTTTGGTAATAGAGAAGGTAAAGGTATACCAAGTTGCAAAGGACCTACAGGTTGAATTACTCTATTCACAGCTCTTAAATCTGTTATCATTCTCCATTTTCCTGATTTCTTTTTTACCACAAACACAGGAGAATTCCCTGGGCTGGTAGACTCTTCTATATGACAAGCCTCCAGCTGTTCTTTTACCAATTGCTCAAGAGCCTCCAATTTTTCCATGCCACTTCAGTTTATTTGATAGCCATTTCAAGGGTAGGACTGTTGGAATTTCAGCAGTGTCCCTTAGTATAAATTTAGAAACTCAATACCTGGAATGTCTTGTAGCTTTTGATTGTTGTTGAGTACTCATATCAATACCTTTCCCAAAAGCATCCATAAAGTCAATACCTAGGATGTCCTGTGTTTGGAGATTATAAACAACTTGTGATTGTTGTTGAGTATCCATATCAATACCTTCATTTTTTATTTCTGGCATTGCAGGAAAGTAATTTGACTACCCCATTGTTGTAAGAGATCCCTTCCCTAGAAATTTGTGGGTACATCAGCCACGTACGGTTTCAACTTCCTTATTTTTCCTTCTGGTCCAACACAGTTAAGCCATCAAGCACTTTTTTTTACATGAGATAATTTACCAATCCTATAAAATGTGTAGAAACCTTCTGAAGTGGCCCTTTTGGATTCCAAGACTCCTGTGAGAGGATAGTAAAATATGCTGTTGTGTCAAGAAATCCTTCTATTTCAATACCATTCATTTGTATTTTTAATTTTGGTCTCTTATCATTCACTATTGTTTGCCAATATACACATTTTTCCAGTACTCCAAAATGCTCCTGATCTCTCTATTGGAGCAGCGTTGCCCTTGATGTAAGTGAACAACAGCAACTGAGCAATTCTATACCCTGTATTAATTTTCAACTCTTTCCTTACTGATACCATAATTTTAATTTCTTCCTTGCAATCGCAATCTATAAAACCTGGATGCACAGTAAATCCTTGAGAAGTTAATCCACTTCTTCCAAAGATTAATCCCAGTGTCACGGATGATAAAGGTCCATAAACACCATTGGTTAACTTATAGCATTCATCTGTTTTCGATAGTCCTCCACCAAGGAGCACATACACCATGGGGTAGAGAAAAGAATGTCATTCCAGGTGGCCTGAAACATCAGTCTACTTTGGAGAACAGCAGTCCAGAAATGAATGCATATATGGGGTTGTATTTGGGTAATAGAATTAATAGATGGAATAAGATTGGTCAATCCAGGCCAAAGCTCGTTAAAATCCACGTGGTTCTCTATGTGCTCATTTATAATGGTGGGTTAAGGATTAACAACCACAGACCAATTAAATATAACCTAAATACTAACAGTTTAATTAATGATTTCTACAAATGCTGCCCAATGTAATTTAATTAGTTTTTTTCTACGCCATTTGTAGAAATAATCAGTTAAATTATGTACTTGTATTTATATTATTGGTTAATTAATTGGCAGTGTTAATCCCTAACCCACCATTATAAATGAGCACATAGACACGTGAAGGATTTTAACAAGCTTTGGCCTGGATAGAGCAATCATAGCACATCAAAGCTAAGTCTTAATTCTATTCCACAAATATTACCCTATATATACATATGTCCCCTTGTACTGTTATTCTCCATGCTATGCTGTTGTGATGTTCCTGGCCATGTGGAATGAGGTTCTTTTTTCTAACCCATGGCGTTCTAACCATAACTCCTTCCTACTCTAGCTGCTTGTCTTGGAGGCTCCTTCTACCATGGACCTCTCTGCTTCAGAAGCCTGCAACTCAGTCCTGCCTACCTCTGTCTTTGCCCAATCTCAGGCCTCAGTATTTATTCAACCAATCAGAGACAATGATTAGAAAACAAAGTAACAGACAGCTACCAGCACCAATTAATTAACATTTAGAATGTATAACATCACCCCATCGCTAGGTATCAGCAGCGAATATATAAATAATTAAGCAGGAAATGAAATAAAAATAAATATTTCAAAGGTAGCAAAAAGATGGCAAATGTAAGTGATATTAATAACTGTAAAATTACCAACGCTCATTAATAACCAAAGAAACTAGAATTAAAAGTATAAATTATAATTTCATATACTCTACATTGGCACATTTCTGATGTTAAAGTTACTCTAATACTGCACACTGCCAATTATGTGAAAGAAAGAATATTTTCTTATTTATGTGAGTTTAATTATTCTAATCAGTTTTAAATATAATTTAGGATTGCATCATGAATCTAAGATGTTTAATATCCTATGATGACATGTTCATTCATCTCCGTGTTTTCATTGGAGGAAACTTTCATGTTGGTATATGGAGATGAATATAACAATATCCATCACATTGTAATAGAAAAATAGAAGTCATCAATATATTTCCAACAAAATATTGTTTTCTATACAAAATAAATACTACATTTTAATGTATTTATAAAAAACATTACATAATAGTGAAAACAAAGCAAAACTATATACTTAATATGAATTTATGTGTAACATAAAAACTTGAGCAGGATATTCTACCCATATGGGCATATTAACACTCTGCTTCCATTTGTTATGCATTTTAATGCATATAAATCTCTAGAGTATTGTTTAGTTATAATAGATTGATGTAGTCTGGTGGACGTTAGATATATAGTATATTAAAGATGCTTCAGGTGGGATTCTTGAAAGGCAGAGCCTTGAACATATCAATTTTAATTTATTAGGTATTTCTTTTAAGAGAAGGGGTATCCACGAACCAGGAGAGCCAAGAAATAAACAATAAATTCAGGTTTCAAGTAGAAACCATACTCAGTATGGTTGCACATGGAAGTTGTAAAGTCGGTATTGAATCAAATATTTGATCCCACCTTACAGTAAATAGTCAGATATTTTGTTATGTTGTGTCTTTTTGTCACCGAGAAAAGTCAGCCCCTTATGTGAGTGTATAGTACATACTCTCACAGGTGGAGAAGCTCATCGTTGGATTAGGGGCAAGAAGTGGCATGGCAATTTATTACTTACAAGTTGATGAAGAAGGAGCGTACCACCCACTAAAGGGTATCTTGATAGGATACTAATTTCCTAAAATAGTTTTATTTCATTTAGGTAGATTTTCAGGATATTAGTTTGTCATAATCAGTGTGATTTTTTTCAAAATGGGGCTCCTGGGGCAAATTATAACATTCAGTGATTCAAGATTTGTCCAAAAGTCATAACTGACACTTTTCTCCACTTGATATTTTGTTCGCCCATTGTTTGTATTTTCAGTAGTCTCAGTTACTTTCTTGGTGGTTTGATACTTATCAGTCCATGGTTGTCATTCCTATTATACAGATAAAACATAGTATAAGAATGTCTTATCCAAGGATTTCTTGAAGACCATAGCCAATATAATACTTAACTATTTATTATAAAGTGTGTTTACTAGAATGGCTAAAAACCGATAAAGGCTGGGTTGTTTCTAAAGAATCTGATAGTGGCTCAGTTAATGAACTGTGTTCAGCATTCATAATCTGGAGGATTTCGACAGGGTTGCTGCCCTTTAATCCATGCTGGAGTCTGAAGAATCTGGATTTTGATGTTCTCCAGGAATGGCATCAGAAGCAGAAGACAGACAATATCACCCTTAAAGAATAAAGACTGGCAGGCAAGTAGCACTGCTTTTCTATCAGATCTCCTTATATTTATTTGTGGTCCTTTCAGAGAGCACTTGATTAGTGATGACTTGAAATGTACTCACAGACCCACCCAAAAGTATAGTTTCATATTATTCCAGATGCTATCCAACTTTACAATGAAGATTAACCCTAATGGAGCCTAACAAAAATGAAGCTTATCCAAGCTTTGAAATATGCTCTCCTGTCCTTGCCACTTTAATTGGCGTAGCCCTACATTATTGTGTCCCAAGAATGTTTACTTCTTTCCTGTACAGTATGCTGTGTTCTGTATTTACTATTCTCAGAACCAGCATTCCAAAGTCTTTAGCAATCAGCAATAGATTTATGTTTAATGTGATTCTTTTCTTCTACATTGGCCTACGTATTGTTGTTATGGGAAACATGATGCTAAAAAACAGTGTAAGAGTAAAAACAGAGAAGAAAGAAAAAAATCCAAAGTAGATCACTGGGAGTCCAGTCATTAATAGATACATAACCTTATAATGACCATTGTGTCAAGGTCTGTACTATTTTCAGAGGACTATTACTATAAACTCACCTGGTGTCACTTTCCATCTGGTAGCTTATTTGTACCATATATAACAGTGGTTCTCAACCTTCCTAATGCTATGTGATCATTTAATATAGTTCCTCAGGTTGTGGTGACCCCCAACCATAAAATTATTTTTATTGCTACTTCATAATTGTAATTTTGAAATTCATATCAGTCTTTCAGGATAAAATGTTGCTTTATCCAGAATGGTCAGAACTCTAGAGAATCTGTTGTGGTCAATTGTATGGTTAATCTTAAAAAGAAACACGATGCTAGTAATTCAACTTTGGTTTACAACACACTGAAACTATTTCTTATGATATTGAAGAAAAAATTTGGTGGAAGTTATGAGAGAATATATTCATGTGACTCATACAAATGCTAGCTAACTTGTTGCTTAAAAGCCACATTTTATACCTATTTCAAATCAGGTAAAGAAATCATTTACATATACCGATATTTAAATCCCCAAATAAGAAAATTTCAGTCAATAGTCTAGAAGAGTATTGTTTTCATCTTTGTTTGAAAAAGATCCTGAATATGTTAATTCTTTGTTATATAGTATTAATTTTTTATAATTAAAATTATAGTTGCTTAATTTTCATACTGCCCTTTTCTGACTTTAACCTCTCTCATGTACTTTCCCATTGTTTTCCTTTAAATTCTTGACTTCTTTTTCTTTAATTCATGTGTCTATATGTGTTTCTAAATGTATAAATACAGTCTGCTCAGTACATATAATGTTACTTATATGTATACTATTTCAAGATTGATTTAGTACTGAATAGGTAATTGAGAAGACTCTTCTGATCATCTGTCCCAGTCTCAGATTTCCCAGTTGCATCAAGTTCTTTGTCTAGGGTCAGGACACACCGAAAATTGCCTGTTTGACATTAACACGCCTATTAGTGTTCTCCTTGTTCAGATCTTGTTTGGGTAGCCATGTTGTTGAGAGTTTGTGAGTTCAGCCTCCCTAACATTTCTAGAGCACATAATCTCAAAGCAGACTTCCTGTTACTCTGACTCTTAGAATCTTTCTCGCTCATCTTCTGTAATATTCCCTGAATTTTAGGTACAGGAGTTGTGTTTTATATGTAACAGTAGAGGCTGAGTATCAAATAATCACCTGTTTCTTGCATTTTGATTGGTTGTGCCTTTCTCAAATGGTCTCTCTCTGTTACAAACGAAGTTTAAGTGATGAGGAATGAAAGCTACAGTTAACTGTGTGTACCACTCTAAATATTTAGAAGGTGGTTAGTAATTATGTTGATTTAGTAAAGAGGTGGTTGTAAGGCCTAGCCAACTGCCTGGGACTATAAGGTCATGGAACTTGGAGGGGAACCTACAACCACCACTTTATATGTTTTCCAATATTTTCGTCTACAGCAACAGTTGACAAAATATCAACATAGTCTGGCTACATGATTTGGAAATAAAATTTTATTGAAGCACAACCCTGTGTATTCGTTTTGTATTTTCTATGGCTCCTTTTGCATTAAATAAGAGAGTTTAAGAGTTGTGGGAAACTACATTGTCCACAGAGAAATTCTATTGCCCTTTGATGGTTGCTTTTACACTGTCAACTTGACTCAACCTACAATCACCTAGGAAGAGATACTTAATTGAATAATTGTCTATATACGTTTGGCCTATGTGTTTGTATGTGCAGGATTGTTTTTATCAATAATTGATGTGGTAAGACCACAATAGACTCACCGTGTGTGACACCATTTTGTTGGTAAGTAGTCTTGAACTATATAAATGTGTTGGGGATAAACACATAAGCAAATGATTATGTACACATTCAACCCTCTATGCTCTTGACCTTGGACATACTCTAACCATCTGTCTTAATTTCTTGTTTCTAGACTTTCCTGTAGAGGTCACTGTTACCTATCCCTTTCAAATAGAATATTTCTAAGTAATATAGCTTTTTAAAATGTCATATCATTATTTTTGAAAAATTCTTAAATATCAATATCATAAGCACACATAGGATAGAATAAATAG
>CAJQZJ010027935.1:75429-129511 GCA_907164525.1 Lophiomys imhausi | reverse complement strand
TGCCTTTATTGTTTTTAAGTATGGTCTTTGTATGCCTGATCTCTCCAAGACTTTTAACATGAAGGGGTGCTATATTTTGTCAAAAGCTTTTTCAGCATCCAATGAGATGATCATGTGGTTCTTCTTTCAGCTTGTTTATGTGGTGGATTACATTGATGGGTTTTGTAATGTTGATCCACCCCTGTATCCTGTATCCCTGGGATGAAGCCTACTTGATCATGGTGTATGATACTTTTAATGTGATCTTGGATCTGGTTTGCAAGTATTTTATTAAGTATTTTTCCATCCATGTTCATAATGGAAATTGGTCTGAAATTTTCTTTCTCCATTGGGTCTTTGTGAGGTTTAGGTATCAGGGTGACTGTGGCCTCATAGAATGTGTTTGGCAGTATTTCTTTTGTTTCTATGTTGTGGAAGAGTTTGAAGAATACTGGTGTTAGCTCTTCTTTGAATGTCTGGTAGAATTCTGTGCTGAAACCATCTGGCCCTGGGCTTTTTTGGTTGGAAGACTTCTAATGACTTCTTCTGTTTCTTTAAGGGTTATAGGACTGTTTAATTTGTTTATCTGTTCTTGATTTAACCTTGCTAGGTGGAATCTATTTAGAAAATTGTCCATTTCATTTAGATTTTCAATTTTGTGGAGTACAAGTTTTTGAAGTAGGACCTAATGATTTTTTTTTTTTATTTTCTCAATGTCTGTTGTTATTTCCCCCTTTTCATTTCTGATTTTGTTGATTTGGGTATTTTCCCTCTGCCTTTTAGTTAGTTTAGCTAAGAGCTTGTCTATTTTGTTGATTTTCTCAAAGAACCAAGTCTTTGTTTTGTCGATTCTTTGTATTGTTCTTTTTGTTTCTAAGTTGTTGATTTTAGCCCTGAGTTTGATAATTTTCTGCGGTCTGCTCCTCTTGGGAGTGTTTGCTTCTTTTTGTTCTAGCTCTTTCAGGTGTGCTTTTAGTGGGAACTCTCCAGTTTCTTTTTGAAGGCATTTAGTGCTATAAACTTTCCTCTTAGCACTACTTTCAATTTGTCCCATAAGTTTCGCTATGTTTTGCCTTCAGTTTCATTGAGTTCTAAGAAGACATTTATTTAGTTTTTTAATTTCGTCCCTGACCCAGATGTCATTGAGTAGAGAGTTATTCAGTTTCCATGTTTTTGCAGGCTCTCTGTTGTTTTTGTTATTGTTGAAGTCTAGCTTTATTCCATGATGGTCTGATAAGTTACAAGGGGTAAATTCAATTTTTCTGTATCTGTTGAGGATTGCTATATGGTCGATTTTGGAGAAGGCTCTATGAGGTACCAAGAAGAAAGTGTATTCTTTTGTTTTGGGGTGAAATGTTCTGTAGATATCAATTAGGTCCATTTGATTCATAACATCTGTGACATTCATTATTTCTCTGTTTGGTTTCTGCATTGTTAATCTGTCCAGTGGTGAGAGTGGTGTGTTGAAGTCTCCCACTATTAATGTGTGAAATTCAATGTGAGATTTGAGCTTCAGTAGTGTTTCTTTAACGAATTTGGGTGGTCTTACATTTGGGGCATAGATATTCAGTATTGTGGTTTTTTTCTTGGTGAATTTTTCCTTTTATAAGTATATAGTGTCCTTCCTCATCTCTTTTGATTAATGTTGGTTGAAAGTCCAATTTATTGCATACTAGAATCGCCACTCCAGCTTGTTTCTTGGGTCCATTTGATTGTTATATCTTTTTCCAGCCCTTTACTTGGAGATAATGCCTATCTTTTTTTGCTGAGGTGTGTTTCTTGTAAGCAGCAGAATGTGGGATTCTGTTTTTTCATCCATTCTGCTAGCCTGTGTCTTTTGATTTGGGAATTGAGTCCATTGATGTTCAGAGATATAAATGACCAGTGACTGTTACTTCCTGCCATCTTGATGTTGGTGGAAATAGTGTGAGTGAGCTTCTCTTCTTTTGATTTTGCTGCAGGCATGCTATTTACTTCCTGTGCTTTCTTGTGTGTAGTTAACCTCTTTGGGTTGGAGTTTTCATTCCAATATCTTCTGTAGAGCTTGATTTGTGCATAGATATAGTTTGAAATTAGCTTTGTCATGTAATATCTTGTTTTGTCCATCTGCGTTGATTGACAATTTTGCTGGGTTAGTTGTCTGGCCTGGCATTTGTGGTTTTTTAGGGTCTGCAAGACATCTGTCCAGGCCCTTCTGGCTTTTAGAGTCTCTGAAGAAAAGTCAGGTGTGGTTCTTATAGGTTTGCCATTATATGTTACTTGACCCCTTTCCCTAGCAGCTTTTAATATTCTTTCTTTGTTCTGTACATTTAGTGTTTTGATTATTGTGTGGTGGGAAAATTTTCTTTTCTGGTCTAATCTATTTGGAATTCTGTAAGCTTCTTGTACAGTTATAGGTATCTCTCATTTTAGATTTTGGAAATTCTCTTCAATGATTTTGTGGAAGACATTTCCTGGAGCTGGGAACCTTCTCTTTCTTCTATTCCTATTATTCTTAGATTTCGTCTTTTCATTGTGTCATTGATATCCTGAAGGTTTTGTGTCAGGACTATTTTAGATTTGACATTTTCTTTGACAGATGTATCAATTTCTCTAATTTTATCCTCTGGAGCCTGAAATTCTTTCTTCCATCTCTTGTATTCTTTAGGTGATGCTAGTGTCTGTAGTTCCTTTTCTTTTCTTAAGGTTTTCCAGTTTTATGGATGTCTCAGATTGGATTTTCCTCATTGCTTCAAATTCCCTTTTCAGGTCTTCCATTCCTTTAAGCGCTTTGTTCATTTCCATCACCTCTTTTGCAGTATTTTGTTGTCGCTCTCTGAGATATTTCCTCCCTTAGGCCTTCTATTATTAATATAAGCGTAGGATTAAGGTCATTTTCCTTTGTTTCAATTGTGTTAGGATGTCCAGAGTTGTCTGTAGCATTATTGCTAGGATCTGGAGACATCCTATTGTTTTGGGGTTGTTTTTACCATGTTCGTTTGCTGACCTTTTGTCATCTCATTGACTCTGGTGTTGTCTGTTTGTTTCTTTTGTCATTTGACCATAGTGATCAGGAAAACACCCTGCCCAAGGGGTTGGCTGATCCTGAGATCCTGGAGTCTACCTCCAGATGGTGGCAGGTTCCTGTAATAGACTGGCTCTTGGAGAGGAGAGTGACTGCTGCTCTCCTCAACTGGTTGTGACCCAATTGGATCAATATACAGGGGATTGGAGTCAGGAGAGGGCTATCCACTGAGGACCTGGGAGCTGACAGGTCTCCTCAGAAAGGCAAGTAGAGCTGTGATTGGGCCTGTGTTCTCCCCTCAGTGACACAGTCATTTTGGTTCAGCAGCTAGGGTGACCATGCCAGCAGGGAGTTCCACCCAAGATGGGTGCCAGCCTCAAAGTGCCTGTTGCTGACTGCCTCAAATGCTTGGGTTCTAGGGTGAGTGACCTGCCCCAGTATTTATGGAGAACACACAACACAGTTGCGGGCTCTGTTTGCAGTCAGTCTTGGCTCCTAATTGCTGTGATGTAACTGGATTAAGTTTGTGCCACTCAGCTACATTGCACACTGTGCCGCCATGTTGGAAACTCTGGAAAGAAAATCTTACTTACCTTTGCTCTTGTGTTCTGGTTGTTTTTCCCTCTTGGGTGTACAGGTCCATGTGCAGGCTGGATATCAGGCTGAGACAGACTGGGCTGCTGATCTGTGGCTGGAGCCGTAGGCTATATCTGCTCTAGCTGGAGCTTGTCTACAGATGGGTGACCGAACTGGCTGATCTCAGGGGGATGTTCCCGGGAACTTTGTGAGCTTTTTCACGTGGTGACCAGTCTCAATGTTTGTCTTGGGAATTCAGACACCGTCTGTGTTTCAAAGTCGGCTACAGGACCTCACATTCACTCCAAAGTGACTAATCTCATTCACCTACTACTCCGATACAATCGGAATTCTTTAAAAAACCAAATAGAAATAGAACTATCATATGATTAACCTATACTATATCTGCTTGCATATATCTGAAGGAATCCAAGTCAGTCAGCAATGGCGACATGCTCACCCATGTTCACTCTGACTTTAGTTCTTACCCATGGCTGTAGGTGCCTTTATGATAGACAGTCCCAGCGAACATGCCACATACTTATTCATTACATCAGTTATGTGTTACATAAGTGGCAGATCAAGTCAGGATGTTCGTGCTATTTTCTATTTTTTATCTCTTGAGTAATTTCTGTGCACTTCTCAATAGTTACTAATGTGTTGAATTTTCTACTTTTCCCTCATATCTCTTTTTCCTTTAGTTTTTCTTTTGACAATTGAATTTTTGAGCATTCAATTTTTTTGAGGGGGGGAAGGATATTTGCCTTATATACATTTAAGATTGCATCTTCCTGGTAATCTGACTTTTTTATCTCTGTTCTCAGTAATTTTATTGATTCAAAATATATATTGTCCAATATTAATATAGCTACTCTGAATGTTTTTTGATCAGTGCATGCATGGTTTATCGTTGTCCATCTTTTATCATGCCTTTTATATGTTGCTTGAAATGAGTTTGTTGTATATAGACATGTATAATATTTTTAATCCAGTCTAATAATCACTCTTATTTACTTAATGTAGGTTTGCTATTTAATGCAACAGTTGATATATTGGGGCTTATCTCTATCATTCTATTACTAAATTTCTATTCTATTTTTCTGCTTTTTGCTTCATGGATTTTTATGGTCTATTTGAACAGCTCATAATGTTTCATCTTCATTTCTCTTTTGTGTTTTATTTCATTTCTCCTTTCTAAAACTGTTTTTTTGAGACAAGGTCTTAGGTAGTCCCAAGAAAACGTGAAGCTATATATACAAGTCTATCCTTGAATTTCTGATCCACCTGCCTCCACCTCTCAAGTACTAGGGTTATAGGTGTGTGGCATGGCATTCCCCTTGTGTTTTAAAATATATCTGATGTGTGTGTATGTGTGTGATCTTTCTGTCATCTATCTACCCACCTACCTACCTGTCTGTCTGTCTGTCTATCTATCTATCTATCTATCTATTTGTATCTGTGTGTTGATTACCCTAGGAACCCTAATACAACCATGTATTCATCAATGACCCATATATTCTGAAAACTGAGCCAGTAGCAAACTTTAATGACCTAGGACAGTTATTTGACATAGCCTTCTGCAGAATTAAGAGAAGTGATAAAATGAAATACATAGGACTGTTGGTGGTAAAGCTCAGCAAACCATTTTGTAGTATATATGTAGATCTATATACTTGAAAATAACAGTTAAAAGTATAGTGTGGCAAATACATAAATAGGTAACACCAATCATTATAAATGTAACAACATTATATAAAACTTTATATCTTGTACTTTTACATGACTGACAGTAAATTATATTTGCTCACGTCAGCATGATCATATACATATGAGTACTATCTGTGTCTTTACAGTGGCAATGATCCCACTAGGCACAAAGAACTTTTTGGTTCCATTTAAATTTTATGGAACTGCTGTCATGTGTGCATTCCTGTCATTGGCTGAAGCATTATGTAATATATGACTGTATTTTGTATTTATCTCTTTGTATTCTTCTTAGCACACAGTGTCCCATATGTCTTCAGTTGGAAAGTGAGTCTGTTACCATAATGTAAACCTTTAATCCTCTACTTTGTGTAGTAAGTAGGTTTTGTCTGTTTGCTTGTTTTCTTGTACTCCTGGGAGTGAAGAACCTTTAGCATGCTATACATTTGATCTACCACTGATAAATATTCTCTTTCCCATGTTAGAGTTTTAAAAATGTATTAAAATTGCATTTATTGTATGTATGTGAAATTTATTTATTAGATGTATGTATTTTTAAATTTCAGTATGTTAAATAATAATTTTATTTTTTATTGACTTAATTACTTGAAAACATTATATCAGCATGAAGCTACTTTAAAGGTAATTTGATTGCTTTTCTTCATAATAGCTCCTTTTAATAGCTTTAATATATTTACCATGTCTTTTGTTTAATTTTACTGTAATTATATATGTATTTCTTGCTTTAGCTTTGAGCTCACTCACTTTCTTTTAAGCTCCTTTATTGTGTGAGCTGTAGTTCACTATTGTTGAGTTTTTACTTTGCTGCATTACAATGTTTTATGTTTTCCTTCTTGTATGTGTTTCAATTCCAGTGTATCTTTTATGTTCTTTTTATGATTTCCTTTTCTCTACCAGTTCTAAATTTCACTGTAATCCTCGTTTCCCCAATTTATTTATTTTTATAGATCATAACTTCATTATATGTAGCCTCAACGGATTTATTACTTCTGAGTGTTATTTAGTATAATTTTAGTCTAGTTTCAGTAGGTATTTTCTTTTCTTTTTTTTAACATCAGTATTTTTCCCAGTCTGAAATTCTCAAGCTAAAATACTCAAAATTCTGAAACTTTTTGAGTGGTTATATGGATGCCACAAGTAGAAAGTTGTTACATACTTAACCTCATAAGACTAGTTGTAGTCAAAATGAAGGTACACTACAAATTTTTATATAAAGTATGTTCCTATAAATATGCAAATATTTTAAATTAAAAACTTAAAAGTACTTCTGCTGTTTAGCATTTCTGATAAGGAATAGTCAACCTCTGGCATGTCTTACTCAGAAAGGGTTGATCCAAGTTATTTTGCTTAGCATTATTGGAATAGGAGAGTTTTCCTCTTATTCCCATATGTCAGAGTTTCAGGAAAACAAATTTCTTATTCTTTCTTTCTATTGTATAAATAAATTAAGACTCATTTTTAAAATCTTATGCTATTAATCATAAAAATCTCTTCCTTTTTCCTTTTGCGATTACATGTTTCTTAAACAGTGCTTCACTTTCTGGTATATGTAGCTCATTTTTTACTGATATATGTCCCTAATTGTCTTTCTGTCCTTGAACTCATCATTCATGTCTACATGAGTCCAGAACTGTAAATGTTACAGCTAAGAGGGGAAAGGGATGCTGGCAGTCAAGGAATATCACAAGATCATACCGTATAGCAAACCTCACACAAGAGATTTATTGGCAAAGACACAAGAGAGTGGCCGCATCTACTAGGGTGAGAAGCAGCAGATAACTGCAATTACTGTTTTGAAAAGATGACTTCAGAGGTCCTGAGTTCAATTCCTAGCAACCACATGGTGGCTCACCACCATCTATACTGGAATCTGATGCCCTCTTCTGGCTTGTAGGGGTACATGCAGATAGATCTCTCATATACGTAAAACAAACAAACAAACAAACAAATAAATCTTAAAGAAAAAAAAAAAGAGTAGGCCCCTGCCCAGCTGTAGATAACCAACTCAAAATGAACTCAATAGTATTTTTGTACACATTTTGTTTCATATTGCTTTGTTTGGGCAGTTTTTTGCTTTATTGGTCTTTTGTATATTATAGTTTTTGATTTTGTGTTTTTATGATTTTGTGAGAGAGAGAGCATGTGCAAAATTCAGTAAGAGCAAGAGCAGGCATAAAATTACATCTAGAGGAAGCATTGTCATAAAAAAAGGCCTTGCTGATATTAGTTGGAGACTAGTATGAATAGGGAGTAGAAAACAATCAAAATGGCTAGAACAGAAAGGAGAATCACAGTCTGAAATGGGGTCAGAGAAACAGATAGGGGCTTGCCTCTGCACACAGGGGCTTGCAATCCAGGTTAAGGATTTTGTTCTCTATCTTAAGAGTAACAGGATGCCTTTGAAGGGCTTTAATGTGATGGGTGACATGATCAGATTAGTGTTTTGAAAAGATCACTCCAGCTGCTGTGTGGAATAGGGATTGCAGGGAGATAAGAGTGCTTGAAGAGAAGCCAGATAGATAAGTAGCATAGCAATCAGGGGAGATGGAGAAGTAACTGGGTACTTGAACACATATATATGCAGACTAGAAACATTAGTGACAGACGGTTGAAGATCTTAAGGATAATTGTTAGATTTCTGGGGTCTATCACTGGAATGTTGGTGTTACTTTTTCCTGGGCTAGATTTACTTTGGAAGAAGCCATGATATGAGGGAAGATCATACTTTTATCTTTGACATGTTGAATTTCTAGAATTTTTAGAATATTCATGAGTGAAACTCAGGAGAGTGCTGATCTGGAGTCTTAGATTTTCAAGTCCTTTTTGTTTTTAACTTTGCAGGAATTTTACTCATTAATAGACAATTATAGAGACTTGGAAAAGGGGAGGCTATAGTGACCTAAGCATTATTTCCCATGTAGCACAATTAATCACAGTGACTATGGCATCTGATCCATGGGCCACAACAAAGATAAGTGCCTTGTGCTATGGGTTACTTTGGATGCGATTAAAACAAGTCTGGCACTATTGTACTTACTGGAGACTGCAAAGATGAATAAAACACAGTCTTTGATCTTAAGAAACATCCATCTAGTTAGGGTCAGACACAGAAATAATAAAACAATATAGTGTAAGTACTGAGACGATGTCTTTTATATTATGGTTGTGTGTTGAAGGCACAGACAGCTAACCCAATATCAGACAGTCGGGGAAGGATTTCTTGAAGTGTTGACTACCACGCTATCCAGAAGAACATGGAAAAATTAGGTAGGAAAAGGAACTAGGAAACGGAAACACAAAACAAAACTAAGACGAGGAATCAGGAGTGTTATGAAAACATTTTTATAATTCTTTCTCCCACACTTAAGGTGAAATTACTATTTCCTTATTAAATACTAAAAATCCAGAAGATTCCTCTGTAAACAAGAGGGAGACATCAAACATTGTTGGTTCTTTCCTTTTCCTTTTCTGTTTTCTTTCCTCCTCTCCTCTCCTTTTCTTTCTGAGTTAATAACATACTAACGTAATAGTATATAAAAGCAGATGTTCAGTAAAGCCTTATGTGCCAGCTTACTTCCTAAGATTACATACTCTCATTTATACATTTCTTATCCATTCTTCTGAGGGTTCTTTTATCTATATCTATATCTATATCTATATATAACTATAAGCAAATACAAGATATGTTTTAAGTTATATTTTTCTTTTTGAGATCTTTAATTCATTCTAGTTAAAAATAAAATAAAAGGAGGATATAAAAGGAAGTGCTGCAGCAGTTTTGATTGAGGAATTTTATATAACAGAAACAGCACCAAGAGAAGGATTGATATTCTAGGGACCACATAGGAATCTTGGAGGACGTGTGACAAAGCCTTTCAGCTAGCGACGCTGAGAAAGAAGGAGTGCTATCACTGCGAGTTTGGTATGACTTGGCTTTAGAATTTTCCCAGATATTGTAGAAACACTGAGGTTGCAGGATGGAGAATTGTTTAAATGTTAAGTAGGAGACAGAATGTAAACCAAGAGAGCTTATCCATGTGATGAGGAATGCAGGAGTTTCAACACCACATCTTGCTGAATAGCTCATGCACTGTGTCTTAGAGGCCTGGCCTCAGGTTCGTTCTTTCATTTACTGTCAGTCCCTCTAAATCTTGTTTTCCTTTTGAAAGTGGCTCCAATAAACAGAGCTACTTCACAGCATTATGTATGTAACAGGCGATAATGGATGTGGAAGGATTTGTGTTGGGAAGTCATTTAATCATTTGAAGGGAGAGAAGTTAGGAGACTAACAGAATGATACATGTCAAGTTATTTTGATAATTGGCTAATAGTTGGCTTGTAAAGGCCATTTTAGTTCTTTGAATTCAGTCTATGCCATATACAGTAGGAGAATAGATGCAGTGATAATTCAGATCCTCCCAATTCTGAGCTGATGCCAAACCTAGACTTATTTGATTCTAAAATTGTATGTTTTTATATGGTAGTTCTCTCTGGTAGTGTTAATTTTTTAATTTATATTCATTATATGCCAATACCATTTATCTTTATACATGTAACCTTATTATATATTTAAAGTTTATTTTCATATGACTGCATCCTTATATAATTGTGTTGTTTGGACCACAAAAGATACTTATTATTTATTTCTTCTTAAAATGGCTCTCTTGTATTTTTGAAAGACTATTGTTTGCCTTGCTCCTTTTAATCTGCCTATGAGGAATTCAGGCTGAATGATAGGGAGCTGTGGAAATCCAGTTAGTGTGAGCTGTAATCTTTTTACTGGCTTTAAATAGTTGGACTACCATGCAGACACCCTGCAGATAACTAAGTAAAAATATACAGTAATCACCTAAACATGGATTCTGCGTTTGCTGTGGTAAAACTGTAGTAAAGATCGCTGACAGACATTTACTTCTTAGAAAAGTATCGGTCATGATATCAATATTAAATAAATGAGGGTTAAATATTAAAAGCTGTATTTACAGGTAGACAACCAAGTATTTGTTAAAAGCATTGATTTCTGAATATTTGGTATTATGCAGTGTTAAAAGAGGGAAAGCAGTGTTAGAAAAAGAATATTTTCAATTCTCTAACTTTTCAATTGCCTTCTACTTGGGATACTACAAATAGAAAACAAAACCTTGTAAGTAAATCAAGCTTTTCCACTATAGTAAAAGATGAGAAGGAACATTGCTCTTCTCTTTTTTCTTATAAAAGAAACTGATTCTCTAATGCAGTTTATTGGATTTTTCAGCAAAATAGTCTCCAATAACTTTGTCAAGCAATACTTTTCTAGGCTTGCAAGCTCCTGGGTTTTTGTTTGTTTGTTGTTTGTTTTTTAGTCAACAGACAGAAGATCTCCCATTTGTTTGATTTGGCATTAGAGTGATTAAGAGCATAGTGAGCAGTATGAGGATATCTTGTGTTAAGGTCCTTAGTTTTCTATTTTCTAATAATACTGCCATTGTGATATTCCAGTGAAGCTTATAAAATAAAATAGGCTTCTTTTTGAAAGCAATCTCCCAGTGTTGCTGGTATGATTCATATCACATCAGGAGTTCGTAAGTCATTTAGCAATCCCTGCTATTCAGCATAGTGTTCTGAAGCAGACTCCAACTTCTCTGTTTTAAAGGAGTAGCAGGGTTTCCTCTAGGACAGAGGCTTCAGACAATAAGTGACTCACTCAGGCTTCTTACTTTACCCCTTGGGTAACTTTGAACTTTTAACATGATGATGTCCATGGATAGTTCAAAACCAAAACCAAAACCAAAGCCCAGATCCTGAGGACTGTGATTGTTAGGTGACATCCTACATATCTATTTTTTTCCCTTTTTAGACTTTTATTTTCCCCAAAGAATTTTTCTTGCCACAATAAACTACATGCAATGATAACAATTAAACAATTATGAAAACTATAAGGTATGCTATACACTCACGATGTTCAGTCCATATGTACTTGGAAACTTTAGAGAAAGTATTCTATTATCTATCCTATCTTGATGAGTTCAAAGTTCTGTACCTAACTCAATTTCTTTCCTTCTTTCTTCTTTCTTTCTTTCTTTCTTTCTTTCTCTCTCTCTCTCTCTCTCTTTCTTTTTTTTTTTTTTTTTTTTGGTGAGACAAGGTTTCTCTGTGTAACACCCCTTGCTGTCTGTAAACTCATGGAGATGGTTAGATAGTAGAATGTTAAAGTCAGGTCCCAAATACATATGGACTGGACATTGGGAATGTATGCTAAGCCATATAACTCTCATAATTGTGGCCTATTTATTCCTGTTGTTTTGTATTGTTTTTTGTTATTAGGGAAAGAACCATTTGTTGGACTGAAAGGGGGAGCTGTTGGAGGGAAAAAGATATACCTTAAACTTAAAAAAAGAGGGAAGATGGGGGTTTGATGGGGAAGAGGTTGGAAGGGTGGGACTGGAGGGGGGAGTAGGTTGGGGATTGTGATTGAGATGTAACGTGAAGAAATAAAAAATAAATTATTAAAAAATATGTTTTAGGTCTAAGAAGATGTTTTAGATTGGTAATGCAAGTTAGGATAGAAATTGAGTTAGGTACCCAGGTGTGGTGGCATACACCTTTAATCCCTTGGAGGTGGAGGCGGAGGCAGAGGCAGAGGCATGCAGATCTCTGTAAGTTCAGTGTCAGCCTGGTCAACAAAGTGAGTTCCAGGACAGCAAGGGGTGTTACATATCTATTTTTTAAAAAGTCCTTGTATTGTAAAACAATCAAATATGTCAAAAGTGGCATAATGAATTTAATTTATCTATTTTCACTCCATCAGTTTTCAGTCTTTGTTTTAGATGTATTATTCATGGATTTTTCTTATAAGATGCTATTATCTTACCTGAAAGTTTCAAAAACCATTGTTCCTTGAGCAAAAATATAAGTTTTGGTGTGCCTTTAAGTTAATATTATAATATTATCCAATTGATGGAATGGTATTCTCATTTACAGTAATTGTACCATGGGCATTATATAAACTATTTGATGAAAAATTGTTTTGGAAAAATATCCAGACATTTGCTAATAGTATAACCATTATCCAGCTTCTGTTATTTGTAGCGATAATTACCTCTATTGTCAACATCTACTCTAAGATTCACATCTTAAAAAATTAAGAAGCTGAGCTTGAGATGGTGACTGTAATTAACAGCAACATATTCTACATTGGAATTCTTGACAATTGATTTTAACTGTTTTTAATCATAAAAATGATAGATATATGACATGATGAATACATCAATTTTGTCAGTTTAGTTATCATGATATGCACACATTTTGTGGTACAATATCAGCATATATAATTTTTGTCAAAAAAGCAAACAAGATTAATTACCATCACCAACTATATGTATCCCCAATCTCATCTCACATCTGGCTAGTGTGAATTCACTTCATTTCCACTGACTTCTGCATTTCCAAATCAACTGCTTTAGTATTCCCTGTTAAAATGCCTCACCTTACTGAGACCAAATCTTACTTATTTTCATTATTTATCTCCTTTTAACTTTACTTTCCTCTTACCCAAATTAATTTCATTCTTTCTTATTAATAAGGGAAAAATGTCTTTGCATCATTTGGCTCCATATCTCATTATTTCCCCCAGATTATACTCTACTAAATAATAAGAAACAAGAAATAGAACCCTTAACCTCCAATTGGCTTTTCATATCTTTCAGCATTATTCAGTTTCTTTGCTTCTTACTTCAATAGAATTTTGGTTGATTTTACCTCTTCATCTCCTATCCATGTTTTAACATAATTGAAAAACTGCTCTGTCAATCATGTGATCTGGTCTTCTCAGTTGCCTCCTGTTTTATTAAATGTAGTACACACTTGTTTCTTACCGATTTTTTCACCTTTGATCTTCCTTGTAGTGCCTCCTTCCTTTTTACATGCATTCCTCTCCTGATTTATATTACTCTCTTAATGACCACTCTTCTCCTGGCTCTTGCTTTGCTAGATTTGGAGATCTGGTAATTGAGTCCACTATCTTCCCATCTACACTTTTTCTAGGTTGAGGTCTAGTAAACTTGGGTAGAGTTTTGTGCCATCTTTTTTTTTGAATAATAATTCATTTAATCCATTAATACATTTAATTGTCTATGTTTAAAAACCAGAAAGAACCACACATAATCAAGATAGAGGAAATATATGACTTAAACAAAAGAACTTAAAATTACAATTGCGATTGTATAAATGATACAAATTATGAACTCTCCTAATGTTCAGACAGAATTGTGTCTCATAAGATGTTCTTGAAAAATTTTCTAACACTTGCTTCAGGATGGGCTGATAGGGATATTGTAGAATCATATGCCATTTTAACCATTATTTGTAAGAACTTCTATTGATTTACATTCAGTTGATTCTATTATTTAAGTGTGATCATAAAGAGGATAACTTGATGAAGCACATATCGAGTTAGTAAAGATTAGCATATAGTTTACACAAGAATCCACAAATATTAAATGCTTACATGACAATGGAACACAATACTAAAACTATGTTGAAGTGATTTAATTTTGGATAATTTCAAAGGCATATGGATTTCATTTAAGGCATTAAGTTCACTAGGCAGCTATCAACGTCCTGAGGATTCTGCTTCTGTGTAAAAAGTTTCAGAAAAATTGACAAGGCTTCTATTTAGTGGATTTTTCTTCATTTAGACTCCTTCACATAATATGAGAGATTATATACATCAAGTGATATGAACAAATAGAAAATATTTGAATGGATTTTCATTTCTTTAAAACTGTAGATTTTGTTCTGTTGTACTAGAACAAAGGTATACTTTTATCTTTATCTGGAGTATAAAACTGGATTTGAGTAATCTCAGAAAGCCAAGGAAGCATTCACAAAATGTAACTGAAACACACAAAACTCTCAAGCAGATTACTACATAAATATAATGATTTTAAAATGTTGTTTTTCAGACTCTTCTGTGACATTTCGCTCATAGCCTCATTAGTTCTCAGGAAATCATAATATTGTCTGTATCAGACGGAAATTTTTGAGAAAAAAAATGTGTACATGTGTGTTCTAAGACCCTGGTGGTCCTTCAGCTATAAAAACAGACACTGACACCTTTTAGTATTTAAATATTAGACCTTAATTGAGTAGACTCTCAACTACCTTGTATAAGTTAACCCAACCACCTAGCACCATCCAACCACATGGCTAACTATACCTTCCAGGGCTGTAGTCATGTCTTTCTCCTTGTGCCTCCTGGCAAAAAAGTCTTCCTTTTTCTTCTTCCCAGGGTACCTTTCTTTCCAACCAGGAAGTCTTCCCTTCTACTCCCTGCCCAGCTACTGCCCATCAGTTTTTAATTAAAGCCAATCAGAAAATGCCTTAGATAGATGAGGAAAGACAGAGACACACCTTCACACAGTGTACCTCAACTCATTTTTATTTCAGGCTGTGGTAGACACAATATGTCTATATAGGATATATATTTGATATCTATTTAAATTTCTATAGTTATATAGCCAAAAGTAACTCTTTCCTATAATTGGTAAGAGCATGATCTTCAAGACCTAATTTCTTTCTAATAGGCCATGTGTCATAAGGATTCCCCAGCCTCCCAAAAATGTCATAGACTGGGAACCAAAATTTTACAACATGCGCTTTTGTAAGATCTAAAATTTTGAACAATAGCTACAATGTTATAATTTCTTCAGTACAGTTTGAAAGAAACCAAACTTACCTAATATTTTTATCATTTCAACTAACTAATGAAAATATATATTAAAGAGTAATAGTGATATACTTGGATAATTTTTACACTTAAATTATCAGTCAGTATTTAATGGCAATATATTTCTAAATCGTAGCCTTTGTCAATTATATATCCATATCATAATTTTACTAATAATTTTATGGTGTTTTGATCTTTTAGATTATTAACTCATTGTGTCTTTAAACAAGAGAAATTTTCCATGTGAAGTTTATAAAGCTTTATAGTTTGTATCAGTAGTCAAATACTCTCTCTTTGCTAAAAATCTACCATTGTTGTTTTTTTTTAAATTCTACCATTTATTATAACTACTAGTTTCTGTAAATGTCTAAAACATTTTTTTAAATACTTTATTTTTTTTTCTTCAAGTTACATCTCAGTCACAAACCCTTCCCTATTCCCCCTTCCTATCCTGCCTTTCCACCCTCTTCCCCCCAGCAGTTTCCCCTTTCAGTCCAACAGATGGTTCCTTTTCTTATAACAGTAAATACTATACAAAACAACAAATATAAATATACCACATTTATGAGAATTAAATGGCCAAGTATACCTTCCCAATGTCCAGTTTATGCATATTTGGCCCCTGACTTTAACATTCTACTATCTAACCATCTCCATGAGTTTAAAGGTCTATATCTGACTCAACATTCATACTAACTTGCAACACAATTTTAAGAGTATCTTCTTAGATCTATAACACCCCCTTGATTCCTAAACAACTCAAAATTTAACTATGAGATTCTATCTGTCTATTCTTCAACCACCTCAGAGACCTGAGAGGGATAAATATATCTGCTTATATAGGAAGTATAGGGCCTGCAGCTTCCAAAACTAAGAAACACATACCAGTGACTGCCTGGACAGTTCCCATTTTCTCTCCATACATTCCTGCATCAGTCTTCAGCCTTTGGGTCCTGTTTCTCTGACAGACATTTGTTGTAGAGCAGGGATTATGAAGGACTTACCTAACCTGTCTTGGCAGAGCTAGGCTGTCGACTTCCCTGCTACCAAGTTTTGTCCGTTTTGGACAGCAGTCTGTCTGCAGTTGGAGCAAGGGGTTTTTTCATGCCAAGAGATAGGCTTGCCACTAATTCAACCATCTCACACTGGAGGTTCTTCGATGCTTATCTTCTACTTGGAGTAGAATAGGGGGTGCTGTCAGGAGCTGATATGTCTCGACATCAAAAAAAAATCTTGATTTAAGATAACATCTTTGAATGCCATATTGTGCAGATCTCTTGGGGTTTTTGAATATGCCCTATCCATCTCTTGTATTTAGATAGGCAAATGTTGCTTTTCTCTTAACAACTTGATTACTGAGTAGTTTAGAGAATATCTGTGATAGACTGTCATAGTAGCTAACAAAGTGACATGTTTGCATGACTAGGAGTTTGTTTTACTTAACTATCCTAGACCGTTTTAGACAGTTGGTATCAAGAGGCCAGAGCTTCACATTTTATTTTTAAGTATCTCTAGGTATGATACCATTAGGAAGCGTTACCTTTAATTTTGTATCAATATACAAAGATCTATTCAATTGTGGTTAAATATACTCTTAATTATGTATCAATATACAAAGATCAATGCCTATGTAGCCCAATACAATCTTAATATTACGTCCATATACAAGGGTCAATACCATTGTGGCCAACTATAATCTTAATTTTGTATCAATATACAAAGATCAATGCCGATGTAATCCAATACAATCTTATTTTTGCACAATAAACAATGGTCAATACCACTTTAGCCAAATATACTACTAATTTTGTATCAATATACAAAAGTATAAGGGCATATTCAATAATCTGCCCCTTCTTCTTGGACCTTCCTGGGCTATGTCTATGTCTCATTTTTCTCAAGCGTATGCACTCCTACATAGGAGAGGAAGAAGGATACAGAAAAGGAAAAGTAGTAATTCCCTGGGTCTAACCTCCAAAACCCATTAAACAGGACCATTTATCAGCTTGTAATCTCTTCCCTAAATATCAGAGTTTTCAGTTATCCTTCAAAGAACCAAAAAGAAGGGCGGAGAAACACCCTCCCCACCCTCTGGGCATGGGACGTAGCTCTCTTAACGTGACTTCCTGCTGATTTGGGTCGTAGTAGACCTGTTTGGGGCCCGAACCAAAATGGAAAAAAATGGTTAAAAATGTTAGTACAATCCTTTTATGTTCAGTCCTTCTGTTCTCAGCTGTTTAGATGACCTAAGGAGTTTTTAGGCAGAAGCTGATCTTGCAGGCTTCACTGAGGTTCCGGCCAGGGCACTGTGTAGAGCTGAACGGTCCCAGCGACATTGGATTGCCATTGTTTCAGGCCCGTGATGGAGACAGCTATAGAGGAAGTCTTCCAGGCTGAATCAACTGGGTCACTCGTCCTCCTTGGTGCCTGATTCTGCTCTCTGCTAAGGTTTCCACTGTCCAGCCGTCCCCGGGCTTCCCGAATGGACGCTTCGATTCTCCTGGAAAGATAAGAACAGAGCCCTGCCCCAATCCCAACCCTGGAACAATTACCCTCTTTTTTTTTGGTGGGGGGGGGGCTAGGTAATATTTCTCTTGAAGCAAATTTGCCCTTCCGACAACATACAAAACGTTATCTTTCAATCCGGGTTAAAGAAGAAATCATTCTGTCACCTTGGAGCTAAACCAGCTCCAGTGTATATATTTTGAGATCCCAAAGGACAATCTGCCTGCATCGAGAAGGCCTTTTGTAAGTAGCCTCCAAACCTAGGTCCCTCCAAATCCCATGTGTGTATCTGTGAACTCTAATTATTGGGATAAGAGACCTGTGGTTCCCATCTGAAGGGATCAAAGATGTGTTCCAACACTCCTGAATCAAAGTCTTTCTCTATTTAGAGTTTGCCCTGCATCAGGCTGACCCTGAGCTCCGAGATCTGCCTGTTTCTGCCTCCAGTGTGCTGGGACCAAGGGTGCAAGGGTGTACTCTTCTTGAATGGTGGGACCAAGAGTATCCACCCTCACCACCCCGCTCTGTATGACTCCAGAATACATAAGACCACCAACTCTACGGTGCTCCCCCCCCACCCCCCCCACCCCCCCCACCCCGTCTCCGCTGAAGTCAAAGGCATGGGGCAACACCACAATGCTCTTGTATTTTACCTTAGCTCCACGTCTTCTGGACACCTGGAGGTCTGTAAAACCAGGCCGAACGGCTGAATCCTCTATTCCATTCACAGTGTTTCACATTCACAGTGTTTCAGCCCTGCCACCTGCCCTTTTTTTTTTTTTACTTAATAAATTTATTTGTTTGTTGCTTCAGGTTACATCCTTATCATATTGTATTCTTTTCCCGCTTCCCAGCCCCACCCTCCCATGCTCTACCCCCTGACCCTTCCGTCTTGTTCCTCTGGGGTGGAGTGTCCCTGCCTAACAGTCTCTCACTACAGATCAGGAATCATATGAGGGCCAAGAGCCTCTTCATTCACCGGGGGCCTACGAGGCAGTACTGCCAGTGAAAGGTGTCTCCTTGCTACTGGGGGAATACTAAAAAAAGACCAACAAACACACAAACCCACAAAAAAAAGAATATCAACAAAAAAAAAGAGAGGAAAAAGAGAAGGGAAAAGGAAAAAGAATAAAGAAAAAAAGGAGAAAGAAAAAGATTAAAAAAAAGGTTTATGTCCATGTTCCTTTTGGTGTGTTGGTTGTAGTACAGATATCCTGTACGATATAGCTAAAATCCTACTATAAGTGAATAGATGCCATGTGCATCCTTCTGAGACTGGGTTAGCTCACTCAGGATGAGCTTCTCTAGATCCATCCATTTGGTTGCAAATTGCATGTTTTCATTGTTTCTGATAGCTGAGTAATATTCCATTGTATAGATGTACCACAATTTTTTAATCCATTCTTCAGTTGAGGGACATCTGGGTTGTTTCCAGTTTCTAGCTATTACAAATAAGGCTGCTATGAACATAGATGAAGAGACTTCCCTATGTCTCCGTGAGAGGTCCTTTGGGTGTATACCCAGAAGTGGTATGGCTGGGTCCTGAGGCAAGGTTATTCCTAGATTTCTAAGATATCGCCAAACAGACCTCCATAGTGGTTGCACAAGCCTGCACTTCCACCAGCAATGGAGTAGAGTTCCCCTTTCTCCACACCCTCGCCAGCATGCGCTATCATTTGAGCTCTTTATCTTAGCCATTCTAACAGGTGTTAGGTGGAATCTCAGGGTCGTCTTGAGTTGCATTTCTCTGATGATTAAGGATATTGAACATTTCTTCAGGTGTTTCTCAGCCCTTATGGATTCCTCCTTTGTGGATTCTGTATTTAGCTCCATCTCCCATTTTTTGATTGGATTATTTGGTTTCTTGGCATTTAGTTTCTTGAGTTCTTGTAGATTTTAGATAATAGCCCTCTATCAGATGTGGGGTTGGTGAAGACTTTCTCCCAGTCTGTTGGTTGCCGTTTTGTTCGAATGACAGTGTCTTTTGCCTTACAGATGCTTTTCAGTTTCATGAGGTCCCATTTATTGATTGTTAATCTCAGGTCTTGAGGTGTTGGTGTTCTGTTCAGGAAGTTGTCACCTGTGCAATGAGTTCGAGGGTTTCTCCTACTTTTTCTACTAGTATATTTAGTGTGGCCGGCTTTATGTTAAGGTATTTGATCCACTTGGATTTAAGTTTGATATAAGGTGATAGATATGGGTCTAATTTCATTCTTTTGCAAGTGGACATCCAGTTGGACCAGCACCATTTGTTGAAGATGCTGTCCTTCTTCCATTGTGTGGTTTTGGCTTCTTTGTCAAAGATTAGTTGGCCATAGGTGTGTGGGTCCATGTTTGGGTCTTCAATTCGATTCCATTGATCCACTGGTCTGTTTCTATACCAGTACCATGCTGTTTTTATTACTGTTGCTCTGTAGTACAGCTTGAAATCTGGGATGGTGATACCTCTAGATGTTTTTTTTTATTGTACAGGATTGATTTAGCTATTCTGGGCTTTTTGTTGTTCCATATGAAGTTGAGAATAGCTTTTTCCAGGTCTGTAAAGAATTGTGTTGGTATTTTGATAGGAATTGCATTAAATCTATATATTGCTTTTGGTAGGATAAACATTTTTATTATGTTGATCTTACCTATCCATGAGCATGGGAGATCTTTCCATCTTCTAAAGGCCTCTTCCATTTCTTTCTTCAGGGGCTTGAAGTTCTTGTTGTATAGGTCCTGTACTTGCTTGGTTAGAGTTACCCCCAGGTATTTTATGTTGTTTATGGGTATTGTGAAGGGTGTTGTTTCCCTTATTTCTTTCTCGGTATATTTGTTTGTTGTATAAAGAAGGGCTTCTGATTTTTTTGAGTTAATTTTGTATTCAGCCACCTTGCTGAAGTTGTTTATCAGCTGTAAGAGTTCTTTGGTGGAGTTTTTGGGGTCGCTTATGTATACTAACATATCATCTGCAAATAGGGATAATTTGACTTCTTCATTTCCAATGTTTATCCCTTTGATCTCCTTTAGTTGTCTTATTGCTCTAGCAAGGACTTCAAGTACTATATTGAAGAGATACGGTGAAAGTGGATATCCTTGTCTTGTCCCTGAGTTTAGAGGAAATGCTTCAAGCTTCTCTCCATTTAATTTGATGTTGGCCACTGCCTTGCTGTATATTGCCTTTATTATTTCTAGGTATGGTCCTTGTATGCCCGTTCTCTCCAGAACTTTTAGCATGAAGCGGTATTGGATTTTGTCAAATGCTTTTTCTGCATCTAGCAAGATTATCATGTGGTTTTTTCTTTCAGCTTGTTTATGTGGTGAATTACATTGATAGACTTTCGTATATTGCACCATCCCTGCATTCCTGGGATGAAGCCTACTTGATCATGGTGTATGATACTTTTTGATGTGTTGTTGAATTCGGTTTGCTAGTATTTTATTAAGTATTTTTTGCATCTATGTTCATGAGGGAGATTGGTCTGAAGTTCTCTTTCTTTGTTGGGTCTTTGTGTGGTTTAGGCATCAGAATGACAGTGGCCTCATAGAATGAGTTTGGCAGTGTTCTTTCTGTTTCTATGTGGTGGAAGAGTTTGAAAAGTAATGGTGTTATTTCCTCTTTGAAGGTCCGGTAGAATTCCGTGCTAAAGCCATCTGGCCCTGGGCTTTTTTTGTTTGGGAGATTATTAATGACTGTTTCTATTTCCTTGGGTGTTATTGGGCTGTTTAAGCTGTTAATCTGATTTTGATTTTGTTTTGGTAGGTGGAATTTATCGAGGAAATTGTCCATTTCGCTTAGGTTTTGAAATTTAGTGGAATATAGATTTTTTAAAGTAATGCCCGAATATTTTCTGGATCTCCTCAATGTCTGTTGTTATTTCTCCCTTTTCATTTCTGATTTTGTTGATTTGGGTTCTTTCCCTTTGCCTTTTAGTTAATTTCGTAGGGGTCTGTCTGTTTTGTTGATTTTCTCAAAGAACTTACTCTTGGTTTCATTGATTCTTTGTATAGTTCTTTTTGATTCTAAGTTGTTGATTTCAGCCCTAAGTTTGATGATTTCCTGCCTTCTACTCTTCTTGGGAGTGTTTGTTTCTTTTTTTTCCAATTCACCCAGCTTAGCTGTTAATTCACTAATATGAGCTGTCACAATTTTTTTTTTTTTTTTGAAAGCACTTAGTGCTATGAACTTTCCTCGTAGCACAGCTTTCAATGTATCCCATAGGTTTGGGTATGTTGTGTCTTCATTGTCGTTGGATTTTAAGAAGTCTTTGATTTCCTTTTTTATTTCTTCCCTGACCCACTGGTCATCCAGTAAGGAGCTGTTCAATTTCCATGTGTGTGTAGGCTTTCTGTTGATTCTTTTGCTATTGAAGATCAGCTTTATTCCATGGTGGTCTGATAAGATGCAAGGTGTTATTTCAATTTTCTTGTATCTATTGAGACTATCTTTGTGACCAACTATGTGGTCGATTTTGGAGAAGGTTCCGTGGGGTGCTGAGAAAAAGGTGTATTCTTTTGTGTTTGGGTGAAACGTTCTGTAGATATCTGTTAGGTCCATTTGTTTCATGATCTCTGTTAGACTCAGTATTTCTCTGTTTGTCTTCTGTCTTGATGATCTGTCCATTGCTGTGAGTGGGGTGTTGAAGTCTCCCACTACTAATGTGTTGTGATCGACGTGCGCTTTAAGTTTTAGAATTGTTCCTTTTACGAAAGTAGGTGCCTTTGTATTTGGGGCATAGATATTCAGTATTGAGATTTCCTCTTGATGAATATTCCCTTTAATGAGTATATAGTGCCCTTCTTTTTCCTTCTTCATTAACTTCAGTTGGAAGTCTGTTTTGTTTGATATTAGGATGGCTACTCCAGCTTGCTTCCTGGGTCCATTTGCTTGGAAAACCTTTTCCCAGCCCTTTACTCTGAGGTAGTGTCTATCTTTGGTAGTGAGATGTGTCTCTTGTATACAGCAAAAGGAAGGGTCTTGCTTGCGGATCCACTCTGTAAACCTGTGTCTTTTTATTGGGGAGTTGAGTCCATTGATGTTGATGGATATTAGTCACCTGGGGTTGTTATTTCCCATTAGTTTTGTATAGGTGGTGGTCCTGTGCCTCTTTTGGATTAGTTTTTGAGGGGTTTTCTATTCCCTTTGTTTTCTTGGTGGAGGTTTCTTCTCTGGGTTGGGATTTTCTTTCTAGGATTTTCTGTAGGGCTGGGTTTGTGGGTAGATATTGTTGAAATTTGATTTTGTCATGGAATATCTTGTTTTCTCCATCTATGTTGATAGAGAGTTTTGCTGGGTAAAGTAGTCTGGCTGGGCACCTATGATCTCTCAGGACTTGTAGTATATCTGTCCAGGCCCTTCTAGCTTTTAAAGTTTCTGAGGAGAAGTCAGGTGTAATTGTGATGGGTCTGCCATTGTATGTGACTTGACCTTTTTCTCTTACAGCTTTTAATATTCTTTCTTTGTTCTGTACATTTGGTGTTTCAATTATTATGTGGCAAGAGGAGTTTCTTTTCTGATCTAATCTGTTTGGTGTTCTGTAAGCCTCTTGGATTTTTATTGGCATCTCTTTTTTCAGGTTTGGGAAGTTTTCCTCTATAATTTTGTTGAAGATATTTCCTGGACCTTGGAGTCCAGGTCTCTTGACCACCAATTTGAAAACATAGCATTTCTTCTTTTAGAACTAAGAATGAGTAAATCCATACTTGTTCTGAAATTTAAAAATTAAAGAGAAAATTTCAAGTCTGTCATCACAATATCGGCACGGTTTAAAACCAGAAATAAAGAGAATTGGCATACCTAAAATTGATTATAAAATTTTAAAGATGTGTTCATGTATCTGCCTTCATAGCCAAAGGCATCAACTGTTCCAATTGGTTACTGCTAAATAGTATATGATCTCACCTGCTGTATGGACTGTTACTACTCTAAGTATATAAATCTTTCCGGTCTATAGCGGTGAAAATGTATGGTCCATTATGTGGAATACGATAAGTTCTAGGGAAGAATATAAAAACTAAACTTAGAAAGATTAGAGAGAGAGTGTGTGTGTGTTCATTCTAGAACATGTGTGTGGAGGTCAGAGGACATCCTCCCCTTTCCTCCCCCAGGATGTTTCCCAGTTATCATGCTTAGAGGCCAGACTTCCAGATAAGTTCCTTTACCCACTGAACCAGCTTGCTATCTGTAAACTAACTCTTAAACACTGAAAAACAACAACAACAACAACAACAACAACAACAACAACAACAAAAAATACGTTAAAGTTAGAGTAGAAGAAACAAGAATTTCTAATGTTTTTAAACTGGGAATTTTTTCATTTTCTTTGACTGGGGTGAAGAAAATAACTTTCCTAACTTGATCTATTTGAATTTCTTTCCAACTAAGTTAAAATTTTTTTCCTTGAGATTTTAATATAGTTACATAATTTCCTCCTTCCCTTTCCTCTCTCCATCCCCTCCCATGTACCCCCCTATCTCTTTCAAATTCATGTCCTCTTTTTCTTTAATTGTTGGAGTGTCTCTGTCTCTCTCTCTGTCTCTCTCTCTCTGTGCGTATTTCTAAATATATAAATATAGCCCAACCAGTTTGTATAGTGTTACTTGTATATTTTTATTTTCATGACTGACTATTTAGTATTACAATACCAATTGTACTGGTCTTCCCTGGCGAAGACTGTTCTTTGTCTGAGCTTGAGGCCTCGTGAGATTGTCTCACTTACATTTTATTATGTCTACTGATGTCCTTCAGGATGCTTAGGTAGCCATCCATATCAGTGAGAACTCATGGAGATAGGTTCTCTGACGTTTCTAGGAGACACAATCTCCTAACAAGCTTCCTTTTCTAGCCCTGACAGTTTCTGGCCTGTCTTTCTCAAGGATCCCTGCAGAACTTAGGTGCAGAAGTTGTGTTATATATGCATCAGTTGAAACTGAGCTCACAGCTCTGCATTTTCATCAGTTGAATTTTATATAATGGCCTCTGTCCATAGCAAAAAACAGTTGCCTTAATGAGCGGTGAGACCTATACTCATCTGTGTGTAAGAGAATAAATATTTAGAATGTAGTTAGGGATTATTCTTGTTCATAAAATGTCAAATGTTGGTTTTCTTCCAAGACCCATAGCTTTACAAGCCTCATGTAGCTGGCTAAGTTTTAAGTACCAGGCATGATTTCCTTCTTGTTGAGTGGGCCTTAGAAGCCAATTAGAGAGCAGTTGGTTATCACCAAGATATGCATGTCACTACTGTGTCTTCAGGGTTATCACGCCATTCTGGTCATCATTGTGGTCCATAGGCTTTATTGCTGGGTATGGCTATTGGTTGTTTCCCTCTTTTGGAAACTGGCCTTGTACCTTCTGGTGTCAGGAAGGGGGGAGACTTTCAGTTTGCGTCCTCTTGGTCCTGTATCTGAAATGCATGGTATCTTCTGCAATAGGAACTTATCTGTATCTGGGGATGGGGGGAACCAAGGGCAATAGCAACACTCTGTAATGTTTTGGGAATCTCTTAGACAGCCCTGACCAGCAACTCAAAAGGGGACTTCTCATTCCTAGAGTAGGTGTTTTGTTAGATAGTCTGTGGCTCTTGGAGGAAACATCAGCTCAGATGGGAAATTTTCATTTAAACTGTGTGTGTGTGTATTTATAGTTATATTTATATAATGTATGTACATAGAGACTTACATATGTTATTGGTATTTTAAGTACATAGTTAATACTATGATTCCTTATTACTTTTTCAGACATTATTTCTGTTATTTTGCCTTTATCTCCCCTTCCTAATTAAGGGTCCCTGTTTTCCAATTTGACCTTTCAGATCACTTGTAGCCTGTTATTCTAGTCTATTGTCTCTTACCCAAACGTATTCCCTTTTTACTTTCCTTGTTTCTGCAGTTACTCCAGGTTGTATACTCATATCAAAAGATTTGGATGTGTGAACTTCAGACAAGTTAGAACATAGAACATTTGTCTTTCTGGGTTTAGGTTACCACACTCAGTATGATCTTTTCTATTTCTATCTCTTTACCTATAAATTTCATGATTTTGTTTTCTTACAGCTGAATATCATCCCATACTATATATGTAATACATTTTCAGTATTCATTTGTCAGGTTGAAGGAAATTCAGGTTGTATCCATTTTCTAGCTGTTGGGAAAAGAGCAGCAGTGAACTTGTCTGAGGGAGTATCTGTGGAATGAATATTGAGTCTTATTATGCTTTTGACCTACCTATCATTATGTGATTTTTCTACTCTCTTTATTCTTACCTTCGAAAAACCAATTTTTTTAAATAATGGGAACATACAAAAGTACAAAAGAGAAATTGTAGATTGCTATGGTTGATACATAGCTTCAGAGGGCCAGACTAGCTTGTTACCATTTCAGGTAAGTGAACTAATGATACCGGAGATAAAATGACATATTTTCCCAACATAGCCTGGCAGGGTAAGACTTTTGACATATTAAATTGTGGAGTTGTGTACTCATATCTTATTAAAGGCAGGAATATTTTCTACATAGAGTTTCTGTGTCTCTACAGTATGACTACTAGCAAATAATAAATAAGTATACTCACCAAAAAATGCAGTACATGTTCAGTCAGTTGTTCTGTTGTTCTCTGCTAAACTCACTACCTCTTGGTATTTCAGTTATTGCTTCCCAGAACCAAAGTGGTTTCCTTGTGTTGATCCAAAAGATTTACATCCTTTTTGATCCAGAGGCTATTAGAAACAAAGACAGATTATAACAGAATTATTAGAGGTGAGTTAGTGAGTTGTCATAGTATTTTCATAAACTTAACCAAGAGTTGTGAGAGAAAATATCTTTTTCTCAATAGGAAAAATATGGGGTAGGGGCCTGAACTGTGAGAAAACCCCATGAGAGTTCCTAAAAACACTTTTAAGCTCACTAAAATTAGACACTACAAATAACAGCTAGAAGTGTTGATACAGCTCGGCAATAAAGGTGCTTCCTGCCCAACAGGGCAAGCCTGACAACCTAAGTTTGTTTTCTCAATGACAGAGTTGTTGTTGGGCCTCCACATTGGTGCTGTGGCACTAGTGTCCCTACCACACCCACTACACACAAACTGCAGCTAAGGAGAGTAATAGCTATATTTAAAATAAGGACTGTATCAGGCTTCAGCCAGAAAGGTAAGAAGTGCATTGTAGACAGTCCTTGACTTGTTACAACTCAACTTAACAGCTTTCAAAATTTATGATGTGTGAGGGACTTTCATTCAGCAAAATAATACTTTGACTTTTGTGTTGTGATCATTTTGAAGATTACCAGTATGAAGTATTGTATTCTTTTGTGCTCATCGACATTGATATGCAGTTGCCAGAGAGCTCTGCAAAACATTAAGCACTGATAGACTATGGAGTAGAAGATTTGCTCAAATATAGGCTCATGGAAGTGTTCTGATTTAGTCTGTTACACTTGATAGGTTAGATATATTAAATGCATATCCACCTTATACGTTCATCTTAGTGATAGGTTTATTTAGATGTAACCCTGTTGTACAACAAAGACCATCTGTGGCTATTTGAATGGAGAGAATTTTATATGGAGAAATGAAAAGATAGATATAGGCAAATGAAACAGTAGAAAACACATACAACAGAGCATTAGAATGAAACAGATGCCAAGGTTAGGGAAACAAAGAAAGGACTTGAGGTTATCAAGAGTACTGCAAGGAAGAGTGTACTTGGAACGCGGGCTTCTGGAGAGATGGTGTCACTTGGTTATATCAAATGAAAATAGTTTATGGCCTATGGGAGGAACGCCATAAAGATAGCACCCATACCTTTCTAAAGGGGAAACTAGCTGCTAATGCTTCTAAGGAAATATAGTTGTTTTCAGTTTTGGAGAATGGGGGAGACAGTCTCAGAAACTGGAAATACTAATACGATATTGCCTTTGAATAGTAGTTGTTTGAACACCTCCAAGAGGTGTTAGAATAGAAACCCTTAGTCAGGGTTTCTATTGCTGCAACGAAACACCATGACCAGAGAACAATTTGGGGAGGAAAGGGTGTATTTGGCTTACACTTCCACAGCACTGTTCATCACTGAAGGAAGCCAGGACAGGAACTCAAGCAGGTCAGGAACCTGGACTTAGGAGTTGATGCAGAGGGCATAGAGGGGTGCTGCTTGCTGGTTTGCTTCCTCTGGCTTGATCAGACTGCTTTCTTCAGGATGAGCCCAGCCCAGGGATGGCAATACCCACTATGGACTGGGCCCTCCCCTATTGAACACTAATTGAGAAAATGCCTTACAGCTGGATCTCATGGAGGCATTTTCTCAACTGAGGCTCCTCTCTCTCTGATAACTCTAACTTGTGTAAAGTTGCCACACAAAACCAGCCAATACAAGCAAGTAGAGAAAGTTTTTCCAAATAACCTGCTGTCTTCTAACAACTTATCATGAGAACCCAGTAGGAGAACTATCAAAAGGGGAATGGCATTTGCAAAATCCCTGCTTTAGTATGTTGTGGCAGAAACCATACCTTAGTGATTAGTGCAAACATTAATTGCCTAATTTATCTTTTTTTTTTAACTAGACCCCAGTTCTCTTTGTATTAGGATTTAAGAGCTATCAAGTTACATGGATGAATAGATCTTTTTCAATCTGTGTGCCTAATGTTACTTTAGAGAATACTACTTAAGCTTTTGCCCATAGTAATACCATAGTAAAATACTTAGCCTACTAACTAACTCCTTTCTTTTGACTGGAACAATGGCTCAGCAGTGAGGAGCACTAACAGCTTTTCCAGAATGATTCTCAGCCCTTACATGCTAGTTCACTACTAAGCTTACCCTACCTAGTTCCAGGGTATACAGTGCCTTCTTCTGGCCTACATGAGCACCAGCAAAGCAAGTGACACCTTTATTATAAGTGAACCTAATCCCTTGTTTGCCTTCTCTACGTGATTCCATTGCAAAACTAGTTATTGTTTCTTCCTTCCCATCTTCTTTCTCCTTCCATACTTCTTCTGAGTATGACTGAATACTTAACCGTGTACATAACATTATTTACTTTTTTTAAAAAATTTATTTATTGCTTCAGGTTACATCTCCATCATAGTGTCCTCTTTCCACCCTTCCCAGTCCTGCCCTCCCACCCTCTACCCCCTAAACCTTCCATCCCACTCCTCTGGAGTAGAGTGTCCCTACATAACATTCCCCCGCAGCACTTCAGCAGTCATATGAGGGACAAGAGCCTCCTCATACACTGGAGGCCTACAAGGCAGTACCACCAGTGAAAAGTGTCTCAATGACAGGGAGAGAAAACAAACAAACAAACAAAAAAAAAACAAAACAAGTCTATCTCCATGTTCCCTTTGGTGCATTGGTTGTAGTATAGATAACCTGTACTATATAGCTAAAATCCGACTATAAGTGAGTCTGGGTTAGCTCACTCAGGATGAGCTTCTCTAGTTCCATCCATTTGGCTGCAAATTGCATGATTTCCTTGTTTTTGATAGCTGAGTAGTATTCTATTGTGTAAATGTACCATAATTTTTTAATCCATTCTTCAGTTAGGGACATCTGGGTTGTTTCCAGTTTCTAGCTATTACAAATAAGGCTGCTATGAACATAGATGAGGAAACTTCCTTGTAATTCCATGAGGACTCATTTGGATGTATACCCAGAAGTGGTATGGCTGGGTACCAAGTCAGAGCTATTCCAAGTTTTCTAAGATATCTCCAGACTGACCTCCATAGTGGTTGCACAAGCCTGCACTCCCACCAGCAGTGGAGGAGGGTTCCCCTTTCTCCACACCCTCGCCAGCATGTGCTGTCATTTGAGCTTTTGATCTTAGCCATTCTTACAGGTGTGAGATGGAATCTTAGAGTTGTCTTCAGTTGTATTTCTCTGATGATTAAGGAAGCTGAGCATTTCTTCAAGTGTCTCTCGGACTTTAGGAATTCCTCCTTTGTGTATTCTCTGTTTAGCTCTTTTCCCCATATTTTAATTGGATTATATGGTTTCTGGGCATTTAATTTCTTGAGTTCTTTGTAAATTTTGGATATTAGCCCTCTCTCAGATGTGGGGTTGGTGAAGATTTTTTCCCAGTCTGTAGGCTGCCGTTTTGTTTGAATGACACTGTCTTTTGCCTTACAGAAGCTTTTCAGTTTCATGAGTTCCTATTTGTTGAATGTTGGTGTTCTGTTCAGGAAGTTGTCACCTGTGCCAATGAGTTCAAGAGTTTTTTCCAGTTTTTCTTCTAGTAGATTTAGTGTGACTGGCCTTATGTTAACGTCTTTGATCCATTTGGACTTAAGTTTTGTACAAGGTGATAAGTATGGGTCTAATTTCATTCTTTTACATGTAGACATCCAGTTGGACCAGCATCATTTGTTGAAGATGCTGTCCTTTTTCCATTGTGCAGTTTTGGCTTCTTTGTCAAAAATTAGGTGACCATAGGTGTGTGGATTCATTTCCGATTCCATTGATTTACTGGTCTGTTTCTATACTAGTACCATTCTGTTTATATTACTATTGCTCTGTAGTACAGCTTGAAATCTGGGATGGTGATACCCCCAGATGTTTTTTTTTTTTTTTTTTTTTTTTTTTTTTTTTTTTTTATTGTACAGGATTGATTTAGCTATTCTGGGTCTTTTGTTGTTCCATATGAAATTGAGAATGGCTTTTTTCAGGTCTATAAAGAATTGTGTTGGTATTTTGATAGGAATTGCATTGAATCTGTATATTGCTTTTGGTAGGATGGCCATTTTTATTATGTTGATCCCACCTATCCATGAGCATGGGAGATTTTTCCATCTTCTGATGGCCTCTTCAATTTCTTTCTTCAAGGGCTTGAAGTTCTTGTTGTACAGGTCCTTTACTTGCTTGTTTAGAGTTACCCCCAGGTATTTTATATTGTTTGTGCCTATTGTGAAGGGAGTTCTTTCCCTGATTTCCTTCTCAGCCCATTTATTTGTTGTATGAAGAAAGGCTTCTAATTTTTTTGAATTAATTTTGTATCTAGCCACCTTGCTGAAGGTGTTTATCAGCTGTAAGAGTCTGATGGAATTTTTGGGGTTGCTTTGTATACTATCATATCATCTGCAAATAGGGATAATTTGACTTCTTCGTTTCCAATTTGAATCCCCTTGATCTCCTTTAGTTGTCTTATTGCTCTATCTAGAACTTCAAGTACTATATAGAAGAGATATGGTGAAAGTGGCATCCTTGTCCCTGAGTTTAGAGAAAATGCTTCAAGTTTCTCCCCATTTACTGTGATGTTGGCCACTTGCTTGCTGTATATTGCCTTTATTATTTCTAGGTATGATCCTTGTATGCCCGTTCTCTCCAGAACTTTTAGCATGAAGGAGTGTTGGATTTTGTCAAATGCTTTTTTGCACATCTAGTGAGATAATCATGTGGTTTTTTTTTTCTTTCATCTTGTTTATATGGTGAATTACGTTGATGGATTTTCATGTGGTGAACCATCCCTGCATTCCTGGCATGAAGCCTACTTGATCATGGTTTTTAATACTTTTGATGTGTTCTTCGATTCTGTTTGCTAGTATTTTATTAAGTAGTTTTGCATCTATGTTCATGAGGGAGATTGGTCTGATGTTCTCTTTCTTTGTTGGGTCTTTGTGTGGTTTAGGAATCAGGGTAACTGTGGCCTCATAGAATGAGTTTGGCAGTGTTCCTTCTGATTCTATTTTTTTAAAGAGTTTGAAGAGTATTGTTATTAGCTCTTCTTTGAAGGTCCGGTAGAATTCTGTGCTGAAACCATCTGGCCCTGGGCTTTTTTGGTTGGGAGATTTTTAATGACTCTTTCTATTTCCTTAGGGGTTATAGGGCTGTTTAATCTTTTAACCTGATCTTGATTTAGCTTCGGTAGATGGACTCTATTGAGAAAATTGTCCAATTTGCTTAAGTTTTCATATTTGGTGGAGTATAGATTTTTAAAGTAGGACCTAAATATTCTCTGGATTTCCTCAATGTCTGTTGTTATTTCTCCCTTTTCATTCCTGATTTTGTTGATTTGGGTTTTTCCCTCTGTCTTTTAGTTAATTTGGTTGAGGGTTTTCTATTTTGTTGATTTTCTCGAAGAACCAACTCTTGGTTTCATTGATTCTTTGTATCGTTCTTTTTGTTTCTAAGTTGTTAGTTTCAGCCCTGAGCTTGATGATCTCCTGCCTTCTGCTCCTCTTGGGCGTGTTTGCTTCTTTTTTTTTTTTCCAATTCATCCAGTTTGGGTGTTAACTCGCTAATATGCGCTATCACAATTTTCTTTCTGAAGGCTTAGTGCTATGAACTTTCCTCATAGCACAGCTTTCATTGTGTCCCATAGGTTTGGGTATTTTGTACCTTCATTTTTGTTGGATTTTAAGAAGTCTTTGATTTCTTTCTTTATTTCTTCCCTGACCCAGTAGTCATCCAGTAAAGAGTTGTTCAATTTCCATGTGTGTGTAGGCTTTCTGTTGATTTGTTTGCTGTTGAAGTCCAGCTTTATTCCATGGTGGTCTGATAAGATACAAGGGGTTATTTCAATTTTCTTGTATCTGTTGAGGCTATCTCTGTGACCGCCTATATGGTCGATTTTGGAGAAGGTTCCGTGAGATGCTGAGAAGAAGGTGTATTCTTTTGTGTTTGGGTGAAATGTTCTGTAGATGTATGTTAGGTCCATATGGTTCAAGAAGTCTGTTAGACTCATTTTTTCTCTGTTTGGTTTCTGTCTTGATGATCTGTCCATTGTTGTGAATGGGGTGTTGAAGTCTCCCACTACGAATGTGTGGGGATCGATGTTTGATTTAAGTTTTAGGAGAGTTTCTTTTACAAATGTAGGTGCCTTTGTATTTGGGGCATAGATGTTCACTATTGAGATGTCCTCTTGATGAATATTTCCTTTAACGAGTATGTAATGCCCTTGTCTGTCTTTTTTTATTAACTTCAGTTGGAAGTCTATTTTGTTTGATATTAGGATGGCTACTCCAGCTTGCTTCCTGGGTCCATTGGCTTGGAAAACCTTTTCCCAGCCCTTCACTCTGAGATAGTGTCTATCTTTGTTAGTAAGATGTGTTTCTTGTAAGCAGCATAATGATGGGTCTTGTTTACATATCCAATCTGCAAGCCTGTGTCTTTTTATTGGGGAGTTGAGTCCATTGATGTTGATGGATATTAGTGACCAGAGGTTGTTATTTCCCATTATTTTGGTATAGGTGGTAGTCCTGTGCCTCTTTTGGTTTAGTTGCTGTGGACATTTCTATTTCCTCTGTTTTCTTGGGTGTAGTTTTCTTCTCTGGGTTGGAATTTTCCTTCTAGGATCATCTGTAGAACTGGGTTTGTGGGTAGATATTGTTTAAATTTGATTTTGTCATGGAATATCTTGTTTTGTCCATCTATGTTGATAAAAAGTTTTGCTGGGTATAGTAGTCTGGCTGGGCACCTATGTTCTCTCAGAGCTCGTAGGATATCTGTCCAGGCCTTTCTAGCTTTTACAGTTTTTGAAGAGAAGTAAGGTGTAATTCTGATATGTCTGCCATTATACATTACTTGACTTTTTTCTCTTACGGCTTTTAATATGCTTTCTTTGTTCTGTACATTTGGAGTTTCAAATATGTGGTGAGAGGAGTTTTTTTTTCTGATCTAATCTGTTTGATGTTGTATAAGCCTCTTGGAATTTTACTGGCATGTCTTTTTTAGGTTTGGGAAGTTTTCTTCTATGATTTTGTTGAAGATGTTTCCTGGACCTTGGAGTCGGGAGTCTTCTCTTTCCTCTATGCCTATAATTCTCAAGATCCATCTTTTCATTGAGTCCTTGATTTCTTGGATGTTATGGGTGAGGACTTTTTTTTAGCTTTCTCATTTTCTTTGAATGTTGTACTGATTTCTTCCATGGAACCTTCCATGCCCGAGATTCTGTCTTCCATCTCTTGTATCCTATTTTTGATACTCATGTCTGTAGTTCCTATTCTCTTCCCTTGAATCTCCATTTCCACTCTTAACTCTGACTGTGTTTCCTTTATTGCTTCCATTCCCAGTTCCATGTCTTGAAAGATTTTATTCGTTTTGTATATTTCCTCATCCAATTTGATTGTCTTTGCCTGGAAATCTTTCATCTCTTTTAAATCATTCATTGCCTTGTCTCTTTCCTGTTCAAGTTGAGCCACTTTGGCTTGGAGCTCTCTAATAGTATTATCCGTTGCTTTCGCTTGTAAAATTGTGGACTCTTTGAGTTCCTTCATAGATTTAAATTCTTCTTGAAAGGACTTTATCATTTTCCAGACTGTAGAGTTGTTGTCATTTGTAACCGAACTTTTAAATTATTATTTACTACTTATTTGTTTATTACTAAATTCACTTATAACAAACACCAACAATTTCTTAACTATTAATCCTATAAAATCTTACAACCCCTTTAACCTATCCACTAAAGCTATTGATAATTATAACAACTATTTTCATAACTTTTTAGAATGATACAGTCTCTGGGGCAGGTCCTCAGTCGTCAGGAACACATATTTGTTGTAGATTCTTTAACGCACTTAGCAGTCCTTTTTCTGGATCTCTCAGATGTAGGTTCGTCAGGGTAGTTGGTTATTGCAGTCTCACCTTAAATAAGGCTTCATGTTTTCTTCTCTGTGGGAGACCCCAGCCGTCTGCAGGCCAACTTACTTCTTTTGAATCAGGAACTCAGCTGCTCTGCCTCAGTCCTTAAAGCCAGGCACCTTTTCCTTTAGGCCACTGTTTGGACAGATCAAACCCCTCTAGGCAAAAGCTGAGCCACAGGGTCAAGTCCTTGGCCTTTTGGTGTCTTGCTCAGGCTTTCTTTGCTCACCGGCTTCTTTCTGCTTCAGGGAGAGAGCTGGCCATCAGTGGCCAGCCGTTTTTTCAGCAGGACTCTTGGAGCTCTCTAGCATCAGGGGCCTCTTCTCTTCTGGGCTCCACACACTGTCCTCAAATAGGAGGAACTCTGTTTCAGCTTAATTTGGGCTCCGCCCACTTAGCAGCTGAAAACAATGTCAGGCCAGATACTTTGTTTCTTCAAGTCTATTGAGTCTTTCCTGTTTTTCCTGACTTCATCCTTGTTTTTCAGTCTATTAAGTCTTTCCTGTTTTTGCTGACTTCATGCTGATAATGCTCTTCAGGCCCCGAATTAAGAGACAGTATTGTGGCGAGCCACAAAACTGTGGTGAGCTGCAACCCTAAGATGGCACCTGGCTTGATGCCAGAAAGCTGAAGCTTAGCTGTAAACAAGCCTTAGTTGGTAGCAGCTGCCTAGCCCGGTGTGCTTCTTCCTTTTGTGAGCCTATCTTGGATCGCTAGGTGGCATGATCTGATTGGGTTTGAGTAGGCATATAAGGGCTTGGGGGAGGAGAAGCAGAGACACAAGCAGAGACACAAGGACACAAGCAGAGACACAAGCAAGGATTCGGAAGACTGTTTTCAAGGGACCTGAATAAACTGCTTGAGAAGAGCTTTTGCGAGTTGCGTCGTTCTTGCTGGTCGAGGGGGACGCGACACAGTATCAGAAACTCCTATATATTTTCTAAATCTAATTTATCTAACCCCTACATATGTAAAATTGTGGACTCTGAATTCCTTCATAGATTTAAATTCTTCTTGAAAGGACTTTATCATTTTCCAGACTGTAGAGTTGTTGTTGTTTTCATGTGTTTCAGCTGTCGTGAAGTGGTCAGGGCTTGCTGTACTGGCATCACTGCATTTTGTTGGGGTCATAATTCCCTGGCTTTTGTTGGATCTGTTCTTTCACTGACCTTTTGCCATTTGGTTGTTCTTAGCTGTTAGTTCCTGTTGTCTTCTGGGCTTAGAGCCAAAGGGGGCGCTTTGGCGTAGCAATCGTACTGCTTGGTGATCTGTTGCTTTCCACTGGCTGGATGGGGCCTTGTGTGGAGGTTCTCAGTGTGTCTCCGAGAGTTCACCCCTTCCTGTTTTGTCCCAATTGGGGACTCAAGTGAGGGGTTGTGATGGGCATGTGTGCTTGTAGGTTCCTGGGATCCAACTGGTCTTCGTATAGATGACAGTGCAGGTTGGTAGGCCTCAGGCTTTTGGGTGGGGTTTTAGCTCCCCTGCAGCTTACTGTTGGACCGTGTTTGTGGTCCTCCCTGGTTGCTCATAGGGGGTTCTCAGTGTCACTGTGCATCTAATAGACAGAAGCACTGTGAGCTGGTGCAGCCTATTCCCAGGAAATGAGGAATGGCCTGGGATTGTTTCACTGCTCACAAATCAGAGCTCTGTATGTTGCACACTGACTCTTCAGCCTGCAAAGGCTCTGCTGGTATGGTCCTGTGTGTCCAGATACAGATTCTGTGGACTCTGGAGGTCCCAAGTTTGGGGATGAGGCTGCCTTCTGGAATCTTGAAAGGACCTGACTCCATACCCTGAAGGTGAGTCACTCAGCAGTGTCCCCCAGGTCGAAACCTCACTGATTTAGGTGGAACTTTTTATGCTTAAGATCTGGTTTCCTGCTGGAAGCGTCAGCACTAGCAAAAGAGTCTAATAATAATAACCTCACAATTTTCCCAGGGCTTGTACCCTGTGGAGGACAAATCCGCCTTCCAACCCAGCCGCCCTTTCTTCCACTCTCGCATCTCCACCTATGTGTGTATGGAGCTGGCTTTGGATATTGGCAAATGAGGCCACTGTCTTCCAAGTTTTGGTACACAGCAGTCAAGCTGCCATGTAACCTGCTGCCGGAAGAGCATCCTGCTGCTCAGTCCAGATGCAGCATTTTTTTCCAATGACTGTAAATCCAATAGAGGGGCCTGTATGTATGTATGTCCAACAGCCCTCTGGGGAAGCACAAATAAGCTTGCGCTTTCCAAAATGCAGGTGTGGACCCGCTGGCCGCTGGGCTGACCTGTTGTGGAACCGTCAGCCTCTGCATGTCCCCGCTGCTGTGTAGGGCTGCTAAGAGTGTATGGCACTCCCATGGGTCCGCAATCTTTTGCTAAATAGCTGGAACGCCTGCGTGGGATCTGAGGGCCCAGTAGGTTGGTGAGTAACCCTGTGTGGGATTTGGTTCTGTCACCTGTGTATTAGAATGGTTCTTACCCTGCGTCTCTCCTGGTGGGGGTTCCCGATTCCTAGATTCAGCGGATTCTGTGGGTGTCCAAGAGAGGGGAGGAGAATCCTTCCCAGAGACTTTTAATGATCCCTGGGTAACTGGGTGCAACCCAGGGGGATCAAGTCACTCAGATTATTGTACCGCACCTTATAACTCTGTAGCTTTATGGCTGTTTTCCCGGAGTTCAAAATGCGTCTGTGCAGGCTGCCGCCATCTTGGATCTATCACATTATTTACTTGTATACTTGTACACATTAAAGCCAAAATGATGATGATGATAAAGAAATGTAAATAATTAGATGCTTTTAGGATTTTGTGTAAGGAGACCTCAAGTTTGAGAAATATGACTCTGTGGCAGTGATGTTGACATTTGTTTCTTCGTTGTCCATGTCAGGAGAAATTATTAATTTAAAACTATTTAATTATTGTTTTAACTTGGAAGATATATATCAACAAAATTCAACTTGTAAGTGTATTGTTGAATTGAGTTTAGCCTTGGAAGGCTAAAACCATTGTATAGCTAATACTTCTATTTTCCTCACCAAATTAATTTCTAACAGTTCTGGAGGAGTTATTAGCATTATAGACAATAAATGATGTGTATTTTGAGATTTTGGTCCTAGTCCAAACTTAGTTTTTGATCAATCATATTATCTTTCTTTCTTCTTCCTATCTTCCAAAGAAATTAGTGGATTTCTAATTTTCATTTTTTTCTTGACACGAATCAATTATGTATAGTAATAGGTTTCATAAAGACATTTTGAAAGAAGTAAATCATGTACTTTGACCATATTCGTCTCTATGCCAATTCCTTTACTTTCTCCTCTCCTGATAGTTTCTTTGTTTCTCCAGTCTCACTTCTTCTTTCTCATTATATATTTGATGTATCAACTTTTAGTGGTGTGTGTGTGTGTGTGTGTGTGTGTGTGTGTGTGTGTGTGTGTGTGTCACATAAGTATTAGATCTAAGGTTCACAATGAGAGAAACATAGTATTTGACTTTCTGATTCTGAATTTTGCTTAATATGTTAATCTTTAATTGCATCTATTTTCCTGCAAAGGATATAATTTCATTCTTATTTATGGCTAAGCAGGACATCATGTGTACCTGTACCACATTGTATAAAAAGTTCACCTGTTGACCTAGCATTTCTGTTACTATAATAAAATACCATGACTGAAAGCACCTTGGAAGGAAAGGATTTTATTTCATTCTATACATCCAGGTACTAGTGGATCACCTAGAGAAGCTAAGGCAGGAACTCAAGCAGGAGAGGAACCTGGAGGCAGGAACTGATGTGGAGCTCACGGAGGACTGCTTCTTACTGGCTCACTTGTCAAGACTTGTTCAGTCTGCTTTCTTATAGCACCCAAGACCATCAGTATAGGAATGGCATTACCCACAGTGATCTTGCCCCCTCCCCCCATCAATTTCAATCAAGAAAATGCATTCCAGGCTTGCCCACAATCAAACTAGTGGTAGAGTTTTCTCAGTTGAGGTTTCTTCTTCCAAAATGTCTCTAGCTCGTGACAGGTTGACATATAACCAGTCAGAACAGTAATTTTTTTGCATCATTTGCTCTACCAAAGTTTCTATATTTGTCTCTTTTTCTTTTATCATGTGTACACAGTTATACTACTCACAGAGTAAATTTCTCTATTCGCTTACTCCTAAATATTTACTTGCACATTCATAAGTGACATTTAAAAACATGTCAATAATGGTCAAAATCAATAAATGGGCATTTGTACAATATTATTATCTACTCACATTGTACGATCCAAAAATCCATATTCAGCTTTATTATATTCATATTATATATGCATTACACTCTTACCTTCATATCTCTCTACTTTCCTTTAATGAGAAAGTGTGTCAGGTTTTCTGTTTGTTAGTTTGGTGTTTGGTTTTGCTTTTGGTCTTTTGTTACCTTAAACATTCATGAGCCAGTTGCTTTATACAATTTGTCTAATACATCTTCATGTAGATCCAGATTGTGAAGTTTTGGTAAGGAATATACAGGACTGATGTGTTATCTGAGTACATCACATCAAAAGTCTTGTAGTTGGTTTTTCCTGATCACTTCATTTCATCCAGCTGAGATTTGATTTGGCAAAATGGAGAGAGCCTCGGTAGTAGTCAGGGTTAAATTACACATGCCTGCCTGAGCAAATAACATATATTTTCTCCATATGTAGTTTCCCTTTCTCATTTGGGAACCGGAACAAAATAAGTTGAGTTTATTTGTTTAACATTGTTTAACAATATCTTCCGTAAGATATTTTATTATTTATGTATGTGTGTCAGTGTGTATATGTGTTGTGTGTTGGTGTGTATTATATTATGTTCTGTGTATACCCATGAAGGCCAGAAGAGGATGTAAGGTCCCTTGGAGTTACAGGTAGTTACAAACTCCCTTGTGTGGGTCCTGGGAATCAAACTCAGGTCCCCCAGAACAGCAGCAAATACTTTTAACTACCAAACCATCTCTCTTTGCCTCTATAATCTTAGTTTTAAATTTTAAAAATGTTTTAATGCTTTATGCCTTTAATTCATGCAATGCTGAACCCTATTCATGTATATTTCTGGAAAATATTGTTATGTTTATATTCTATCTACATAAAATTTAAATTATGAAAAACATACCAAATAATCTATAAATACAGTCTCAAATTTTATTTTAATGTGAGGACTGTCCACATTCTTTTCCTCCCTTCAAATAAGTAGCTTGTGAAATCTTAGAATATATTTTTACGATATAAAAGATTCCAGCTGCCTTTAGAAATTTATTCTAGTATTTAACGTCTTTGCTTCTAGTTGAGCTAGATTTGCATTTTTGTCTCTTTTTTGAAGTAGGAATAAAAAATAGTTACCAATCTGCTTAAAGATGGTTGCTAGATTATTAAAGGCCTATGATCTACTAAACAAGTTAGCATTCTCTAACTTGCCAGCCACATGTGTGACCCACCTGTGGCTGCCTTGATACTGTTTAGTTTGAAATTGAGAATGGAGCAATGGCTATGTGCCTTTTATTTATAACCTGCAACGTCATTCCTTTAAAAATAACAGAACACTGTATTGACTTTAATCAAAGCAAAAACCCCCAATATTGTATATTTCTTTCCATTGAAAATGCTACTGAGACACACTGACAATGGAGAAGTTTTAAAATTGGCTAGTTTCATTTGCTACTTAATTTTCCAATTGCCATTTCTCCAATTATTCAATGCTTTAATAAAAGATGATAGGACCTTTAAGCATGATAGACTGAGTGAAAGAAAAAAAAAAAGCTAAGAAGTGGTAAAGACACCGACAAAGAAATGGACTAATTAGAGTATGACAGTAAGAGGAAGACCGCTGTTTATCTATAGTGTAAAGTGTCAATGTACCGCCTGTCTTTCTAATTTGGCATTTTGCCTTTTAGTGTTTTTATCTTTGCATGAACAGAAACTTGAGTAGTTGAAATAGCCATCTCTGTCTGTTGTGCTTTGTCATTTTGCAATTGTATCATGTTTATTTCATTCTTTAGTTTAATTCTGCTGCCTATATTATAATTTATGTTTATTTTCAGAAGGATTATGCACATTCTTAAAGATCATCAATAAATTAGAGAAATACAGTCATCACTGATCAAATTTTAACATTCAGTATAAATAAACTAAGGTTACTAAGTTGTACCATATTTAATAGAAAGCATTTCTGGATTTTGACAATTCTTTTCTTATTATTTTCATTCCTCACAAAACCATTATGTATATGTTATACATAAAGCTTGTTATTTATAAAATTGTTGCTTGTAAATCTATAAGTGTGAGTGAGGGTGAGTGTGTGTGTGTGTGTGTGTGTGTGTGTGTGTGTGTGTGTGTGCAGGTGCTTAGAAAGGTTGAGATTCTGCTTTAAAGGATGGAGCTCCAGACAGGGAGAAATGAATCCTCATTTGTTTCACAATGCTTACCCAATGTCTTGAGTCAGATTTCCACTTTATGAGTAAAGTTATGTTTCAGCTTACATCAAAGAAACAAGACACACAATTTAGATAATCTTGGACTTCTCGGGGGATAGCTATCATAAATTTCATGATAGAGCCATGTAATCACACGTTTCCTAAGAATCTGGGCTCTATAACTTATGGTTTTATTCTCAATTCAATTGTTTGACAAGGTTTTGCTAACAGTGAAAACAGTTTTTTAATGTGGTTTTGAAGAGGCATTGTCTGAAATATGGAGCTTTATCCTAAATTTCAGCATAGCAGTATACTACTTCTCACCACTTACTTTGAAGGATAGAGTGATGGCATGAAAAAACACAAGGCAGAAATAAAATTCAGAGATTGTTCCTTTCCCCGTTTTTCTTTCATCAAAGTAACTATGACCTTGAAAGGGACATGTGCATTACTGTGGTGAGGAGGAAAACACACAGGTCTTTTTTCGTTCCTTTGTCTGCCATGATGACTTCATGAACTCCAGAGTAACTAGAGGCTTTTCTCATCAGCACTCTTTCGTGTTGTCATGGTACTATGAAGCTTTAGCATCTTTGCAGTTACGCATGAATATGTTCTGCTGACTGTAGTTACTGTGATGGTAATGGGTGAACATTATAACTAAGATCTGACAGACTGTTGAAAGGAAATTAAGACAAACATTTGAAATCAACTGTATTAATACGATTTCTCCTGATTATAAGAGCTTAATAGAAATGTAGCAACTTAATATTTTGTATTTTAGGTATTTGAATTGAATCTTAAGGCCTTTATGTTTCTGGAAAACATGAATTTTGTATTCTTTTTGTGATAAATACTATGTATTTAGAAAAATCAGTATGAAAATTTAGCTTGAAAGAATTCATGAGGAAAAACATAATAAAATCTTGATATATACAAAAGACAAATCTCTGATCATTTGTTTTTGTGCAGATGAGTTTGATTTAGACATAATTCCCTAATATCACCATGAATTTCCATCTGTGTAACCTTGATGTTCTTAAGCAGCCTGCAGTTACCTCATGCTCTGGGCTACATTCACTCTGCGTGTATGGAAACTGTGACTATCTCAACACTGAATGATGATATGAATAACAATTGTTTGTTGATATTATTCTCTGTCTCCCTGGATAACTTGTTGTCTGCGAAGGCTGAATAAGTGTCAGAGAGCTTTTGTCATCCCTTATCCAAGCTGTACACTTGTAAGGAAGAGCAGGGATAATCGCCTCAATCTAATTAGGGGTTAAAAGAGGCCATGACCGTGATATGGCAGTGAGACACCTTACTGTAGCAATCCTGTTTGCATCAGAAAAATAAGGTTGTCATATTGATTATTCAAATTGGCTTGTATTGACCAAACCTCAATGACTTGTATTGCAGCTGAAGCAGTTCAAGATCCCAGCTGATATTCACAGAAGACCTATGCCACAGCATATATTATATTGTGGCTTCTTTGCTAATTTGAAGTTTTAAGGATGAAGGCAGAGTTTAATCAAGATATCTAAAAGTTAAACTGATCTTTAGAAATTGAAATTCAGTTTCTACTTATGATAACTTTGATAGTATAAATTTTGAATATGTAATACTCTAGTGATATTTAGGTTTTTAACTGAAGATAATTTATATGTATACTAAATTGTTATTTAGAATAATTTTAGCTGTGAGATGATGTTTATGTTGTTGATTAGATGTGACAAAATAAAAAGGTCACTAAAGTAATGGTTTAATGATGTGATATAATTGAGACTATGTATTAGAACTTATATATAACACCATTGGCCTGCTATAGTTTTATGTCTTCATTCTTTTTTGTCAAGTGTGCAGCTTGTAGGTAAAGACCATTTCTTCTCTCCCTTTTTCTGCCTCCAGATCATTTTTCCTTTTTTTCACTTGTTTCTTCAGTTGGATATTCTGGTCTTTGGATATATTCTTAGCAATGAAAAAGATTCATTGTAGGAAATAGAAACATTCTTTGAAGATTTCTTATTTTGCTAATCTTAAGTGGCTTTCATTCAATTGTCCTTGTTAACCAACTGTACCTCCAGCTCAGTAGCTATACTTGAATGACTTAGACTTTAAATTCTTCTTTGAATACTCTATTACAAAACCAGTTTTTAGAATGAAGAATTAGATTGATACTCCCCAGTAGTAGTAACTGCTGATATTTGGTTGATTGTTGCTTTCTCTTCTATGAGTATCATCTTGATACTTGGAGTTACTATTTGTCTATAACTTTCAAACAATCAGTCACGGTTGTTGTTTTTGTTGTTTAAGTTGAAGTGTGATGATGGAAAACCCTCAGTCATGGTTGTTGTTTCTGTTGTTTAACTTGAAGTATGATGATGAAAAACCCTCTTCGGATTGGTCCTCTGTTTCGTTTTCAGGATTCCACTAGTTTAATAATGATATTTTCTCCTCTGGCCCAGTTAAAATTGAATAATTTTTTTCAGAGCCTGTAATCAGCCACTGTAAAAGTAACTTTTATTGGCCAGATGTAATTGTCATCTTGGATGCTTACTGCCTTGTCTGCTAACCTAGGCCTAGTCCTGGAAACTTCTAGCCTCTTTCTGCTAACCTTGACCTAGAATGTTTTCAGCCTATGAGAGTTACTGCTGAATAAGCTCACTCTTTCTTGTTGTTTCTGAACTCTTGCTGGCTGGTTCAACTTAGGTTTCTGGCTCAAAACACATCACCAAGTTGACTGATTTAAACTGGCTTTTCTTGGCTTCTCACTGAATTGCTCTGCGTGGCCTCAACTAACTCTAGCAATCTATTTTAATCTTCTGGCTCTTTCTCATTCTGTGGCTTGTCTGTCTTCATCTGTGTCTAGCTTGTTATATCTACAACCTGTTTTTGTAAAACTGCCTCCTTCCCCTCTAAGCAACTCTCTTAAGTCATCTCTTTCCTCTCTCTTCTTGTGAGAGTTGGGTGTGTCCTATCTCTGACTCATTCTGTCAAACTTTTCTCTGATTTGTCACTTTATCTGCCCCTCAGACATCATTTTCAAACATGGCTGCATTCTTCTACAAACTACCCTTACCTACATTATTTGGCATTAAAAATGTATACTAAGGATGTGTCTGTATTCTAGCCAGAGGGATTAAAGGTGTGCTGGATTAAAATTCCTCTACAAGCCACATATCCAAACACTTCCAATTCAGTTTCATCCAAAGTGGTATTTGGGGAACAAAATACAAGAATGTCATTGTTTTATGTCAGAGGACAGTGTTAGTAAATATACCGTGTTTCACTGAATCTAAGATGTGGCCAGTTGTAATTTTATGTACTATGATGAAAGAAAACCACTGCATATTAAGATATCACCTAATATTGGATCTGTCTTTTTGTTATATGTGATGATAGCATATAAAATATACATCTTACCATCTATGAGTGATGATGTGCTGAATGATGAAAGCTCAGATTAACATTTTAAATTGAAATTTACTACTAATTCTTTAAGATGGACTTGTATACCTATCTTCTATTTCAATATCTGTACTTTCTACTAATATTAAAATACTGTATTTGCTTTAGTATACAGTATGCAGAAAGTGATTTTTTAAAATAACCAATAATTTATGCAAAAAAATATAAACAGAATTTTGACAAAGAATCTAGCACTCTGTTAGAAACTTAATCAAAAGTTACATATGTTTTATTGTAAGGATACAAACATAATTCAATATTGGGAAAACCAAATAGAATTAACAAATAGTAGCACCAGTATGTCAAAACTACTAGTAATGCCTATTTTTCTACAATTCAGTTAATTTTGACATCATTATTTAGAGTTAAGATCTAGAGTTAATTTTGACAATATAATTTAGAGTTAAGATCTAGAGTATTATATTGAGATATAATTTGCATATGGTTAAAAACACAGAGCTTATGTCTAGAATTCCATAAATTAAAACAAGTACAATCATATAAATTTAACCCAGTCACATCTATTGTAAACATGTCCTGGTCATTCTTTGCAGTAACTCCTTTTCCCCAGCAACTGTTCGGATTTTCCTCACAATACATTAATTTTAGAACATCATGCAGTTGATTTGCATACTTTAGCATTTGTATACTTCCTCATTTACCTACTTTTGCTTAATTTATTTTTGAAATTTATCCATGTCATTGCATGTATTGGTAGCTTGTTCCTTTTACTGATGACAGGTATCCTATTATATGAATAAACCAAAATCTGTTTCCTGTTGAACAATATTAAGGCTGTGTTTGTATGTTTTCTAATTTTGGGCTTCTAAGAATGAGTTTATTGTGATCTGTCTTCTAAAAACCTTTGTGGAGATATGCTCTGTATCTCTACAGTGAAAGTCTATGGTAGCTTTTGGACATTAAGAATTGAGATGGTATTGGTATTTGTATATATGTCTCTGGAAGATCTTGTATTTGTATTATTTAAAAATATTATGTGTAACGTGATCGTGGACTATAGCTCTTTTTGGTGGGAACTGATATCTGTAAGACCACAAGGGCACTCACTGTGTTCATGAAAGAAACACTACTACAGGTAATATCACAATTGTTCCTCACAGTGACAGTGAGTGACTGCAATACCCCACATTTAGTAATTAGACAGGTCATCCAGACAAAAACTAAATAGGAAATTGCTGAAGTAAAATAATGTCATAAATGAAATGAACATAGCAGATATTTAAAGAACATATCACCCAAACGTGGAAGAATACACTTTCTTTTGAGTCGGGAATTTTTTCCAGAATAGACTACATACTTGGAGAGATCTTACATTATCTCAGTAACACACCTGAAAACTCTACAAGAAACAAAAATAGCACCCCCCAAAAAAAAATAGAAAGCAAGAAATAATCAAACTCGGGGTTGAAATCAGTGAAAGAGAGAGAGGGAGGCAATAAAGAAACAAAGATCAATGAAATGGAGAGTTGGGTTTTGTTTATAATTTGTTCATTTTCATCATATTTGAAAACCTAAAAGAAATGGTTGAATTTAATGATATATGAAAATTAAAGCAGGATCAGATAAGCAATTTAACAGACCCCTAACTCCCACTGAAATAGAAATAGCAAATTTTTTGTCTTCTAACCAAAACCAAACCAAACAAAACAAAACAAAAACAACACATGGTCATATGGAATAAACACAGAATTTTACTAGACTGTCAAAGAAGAATTAATGCCAACACTCCTCAAATTATTCTGCAAAATAGAAACTGAAGGAACATTTTCTGATTCTTATTATGAGGCCAACATACTCTGATTCCTAAACCACACAAAGATTTAACAAAGAAAGAAAATAAATGACCCTTAAAACTGTACTAGGAGTCTTTTACAGCTGATAATCATTTTGAGCAATGGAGCATGACACAAAATTAATACACAAAACATTAGTAGTCTTCCTTATTCTTACTGACAAATACACTGAGAAAGATTTCAAGAGAAACAATACGTTCTACAATAGCCTCAAAAATAAACTATCTTGGGATAACTCTGACAATGAAAGTGAAAGACTTGTATAATAAAAACTTTAAGACATTGAAGAAGACACCAGAAGATGGGAAGATCTACTATTCTCATGGGTTAATATTATGAAAATGGCTACTCTAATAAAAGCAATATACATGTTGTCCCCATCAAACTATTAAACTTCCAACACAATTCTTTACAAAAATTGGAAAACAGTGTTCAACATGATATGAAAATACAAAACCCAGCATAGCTGAAATAGTAGTAGTATAAAAGAAGTGCTGGAGGTATTACCATCCCAGAATTCAAATTGTACTGCAGTGATATAGTAATAAAAACAACTTGGGATTGTGTAGTGATTTGAGTGAAAATGGCCACCTTATGCTTATAGGGAGGGGCACTGTTTGAAAGAATTAAAACTTGTGGCCTTGTTGAAGTAGTTGTCACCTTATTGAAGAAAGTGTGCCATTGGGGGTGGGCTGTATTGAGTAAAGGTGTGTTATTAGCCTCAATTCTTGACGTAGTGTGTTCATAAAGAATAAAAGCTTCAATTAGCTCATGGTTCTAGAGGTTATGTTTAATTTTGTGGTTCCACTGTTGGTAGTTCCTGGTGAGGGCACCATTTGATATATTAGGACTTTGATCCATTTTGCATTGGTTATTTAGACATATTATAAAATACAGGTAAATGTCCTTTTTGCTGAGAAAGGTACAGTTTGCTTACAATACTGTCTTTTGTTTATTGAATTGCCTTTTAATCCTTTACACAAACCAGTTGAAAAATGACTGTTTTTGTGGGACATTGTACTATCTTCTATTCATTCATTTATCTATTTTGATACAGACACAACATAATTCTGATTATTGTAACTTTAATATAAAAACTTGAATTATTACTCATTCTGTCCTTTCCCTATTAATTCATTATTTTTATAAATTGTTTTGATTTACTTAAGGTTTTTACATATCAATTTTATCACCACTGACCGATTTCTTCAAGATACATTTACTCATTAGTTTGGAATTCCATAAGTTGATATGTCATTTTCTCTACTTATTCTCAATAGATCTTTCTTTCCCTTTAATTCTGCCTTTCATTTAGTAGTCTTTAACTCTATTATTAGGTTCATGTCTGTTTATAATTGTAATAGTTTCCTGTCCAACGAACAAGATTATTTTCTAGAATATAGAAGGTAATCTTGTTCGTTTTAAAGACCTGTTTTCTTTAAATCTCTTTTGTCTCTTAACAAACCTATTCTGGCTTTCTTTTTTGTTCATATGGTATACAATTTTCTACCTTTTGCATTCAGTCATATATATACTCATATAAGTAGCACATATATGTATATATACATGTATATATTTATATACATATAAATACTGCATCAATTTGTATACAAACATATACATGTATATGTTTGAACTTTTTATAGACAGTTTGGTTGAGTGTTTAAAAACATTTTGGTTCCATTCCCTTTAATTGGGCTAGTTAATTCATTTTAATGTAATAAATTATCAACATGCCTATATTGATGAATTATTCTGCATAGATTTGGCTGTATTTGTCATATATCTTTCTGTTTCTCTTTATCCTTCTTTTTTTTAACTCATTTTAGATAGTATTTTTCATATTACATTTTAAAATTCCTTGGTTTATAACTATATTGCCTAGAGCATCGTCAGGTATTTCTTTAGCAATTACCTCACAATTTAACTCATTGGTGAATCTTTTATTTATTTGGTTCTGCTTTAACACTCTATTCTACTTTTTCCTAGTAGAAAAAAAAATTTTACCTTGATATTTTAAGGATAGTGTCAGTACAAATGTCGGATTTGGTCGACAATTTGGGCTTTCACCATCATTAAGAATCAAATATCTATCTCTGTCTTTCATAGTTCCTGTTGAGAGGTTCACTGCAATAGTAAGTGAGCTTTTATTTTTTTCTCTTTTATTTCTTTTTTTTAAATGTATTTACTTATTTATTCATTTTATATCCTGATCATAACCCCCAAACTCCTCTCCACCAGTTCGTACCCTCCCACCCCTTCCCTTCTCCTCAGAAAAGGGGATCACCCTCCAATCAACCCATCCCAGCTCTTCAAATCACAACAGGACTAAGAGCATCCTTTTCTGCTGAGGACAGACAAGGCAGCCCATCTAGGGTAAGGTGATCTTCAAACAGACAACAGAGTCTATATCAGGGATTGTCTCTGCTCCACTTGCTAGGTAATCACCATGAAGACCGAGCTGCCTATCAGTTACTTATGTGTTTGGGGCCTAGGTCCAGACCACATGTGCTTTTTGGTTGGTACTCTGTAAGTCCTTGGGGGCCTGGTTAGTTGACTCTGTTGGTCTTCTTGTGGAGTTCTTGCCCCCTCCAGGTCTCTCTGTTCTTCCCTCACTCTTCTATAAGACTCCCCAGATGTCTACCTAATGTTTGGCTGAGTCTCATCATCTGTTTCTATCTGCTGCTGGGTGGGTCCTCTCAGAAGACAGTTATGTTAGGTTCCTGTTTGCAGGCATTGCAGAGTTTCATTAATAGTGTGAGGAATTGGTTCTCTCCCGTGGGGTGGGTCTCAAGTTGTGCCAGTCATTGGTTGGCCATTCCCTCAATCTCTGCTCCATCTTTATTCCTTTACATCTTGTATGCAGGGTAAATTATGGGTTGAAGGTTTTGTGAGTGGGTTGGGGTCCCCCTTCCTCCACTGGTGTCCTGTCTCTCTTTTCTTCCTTATTTTGGGCCATTTTGAAATTTTTATTCACTTTTCACCTATACGATTTCATTTTTTTAAATGTAATTTCTATATCTCTAATGAATTTTTCTATCCGTTTTTTCAGTTTCATTTCTTTTCCTTCAGTATTGAGACAATTGTTATTAAGGAGTTAACTAAAAAAAACCTTTTTTATATCTGGTTCTACTAAGTTAACAGTCACTGTTTTCTTGTATACATATCTAGTGTCTTTGATGTATAAACAAAGAACACTATAAAAACACCATAGAGTTTTCTTGGAGACTGTTTCAGTACTGCTTACCTGAAACTGCAAACTTCGTCTTGATTATGTGTAGTTCCTGATATCCCCACTCTGTGAGGGCTCACCATCACACCATCTTTAGACTAGAAAGAATTGGACTTGAGCTAGATCACTCATTTGCTTCTATGATCAATCCTTAATTTTCAGATGTTTTACTTCTGGGTGATCTATTCTCAGGTGCTTTAGGCTGTTCTGCTTCATTATTTTGGATACTATACAGTTTCTTCAATTGTGTGTGTGTGTGTGTATGTGTGTGTGTGTGTGTACTATGTTTTTTGACTTTATGCCACCATGAAGTTAATCACAGTTTTAGAGACAATCTTAATTTAATTCAACACCGCATTACGATAAGCTTTTATTTATTACAAATAACTATAAGTTGAGTGTTTTTTCTTAGTACGAAGAGTTAATTTTTGCTCATTACAGATAGTTTTAAAATGCATGAATTATTACTGGATAATTTAACAATCACAGATTTTATCATAAAAATTGTAACTATGTTCTTGCATAAGTGAAATCTTTATACTCATATTTACTATTCACTGTTCACACTAGCTTCAGCACAGCATCATCAGACAAAATATGTGGTGTATGTATCCAATGGGAGAATTATTTAGCTTTAATGAAAACTGTCATGTGCATGATAGAACTGGAGGTCATCATGTTAAGAAAAACAAAGTGGGGAGTGGAGGAAGCCCTGCATGAATGTGTGGTTGATATGAGCATCGCCATGTCAAAGACCAGCCTCAGATCCATGGGAAATGACAAAGTCCCCTACCCTACCCCACACCCCTGCCAAGACTCAAAGGGATGGAAAAGACTTCCTCAGGGATCCCAGTGAAAATGTTGACAGTATTTACAGAAAATGTCCACTATAGCCTTCTCCCCCTGCAAGATTATGGCTTGAAGACAGCTTCTCCTATTGAGAAGACAGAGACTGCTCCTATTGAGATTAGCTGAACCTGCCTCTTTTTCAGTCCTATACAGTAACCCCACCTCCCTATTCAACTTCATGTAATAAACATGCTGATCTTCTGGTATGCTATGGTTTCTCCATCAGAGACCACTTCTCACCTGATCCCAACTTATCTTTCCATGTGCTTGTATGTCCAGTTCCATACACAGAGGTGTCCTGGAGGCAACAAGACCCAAATAGATAAATATAATATTTTCTTTCATATATGGAATCTAGATGTTTTAAAGAAAATTAGAAAGTAGAAGAAGGATTGTTTGGGAAGATGAGGAAATGAACCAATGGGTATGGTCGATAGAAGGTAATGAGAGGGGTAAATATTATCAAAGTACATGATAAAACATGTATAAAAACAGTAAAAAAAAAACCTCATAAACCTCTTACTGTGCATAATGAATATATACTATTATAAGATTAAGGGGAAGTATAAAAACTTGAAAATAACCTTTTGAGTTGCTTTTCATTTAAAAATATTAGCTATGAAAAAACTGTAATCAAAATTTTTACTGAATATCATTTTTGAATTCCCATCTTCAGTAGATATTTATTTGCTAAATGTTCCAGTAGTTGCTTACTCATAGGTTTCTGTGCTGGTATTGGTTAGTTTAAGGGGCTTATAGTAAAAAGTTGGTGTCTCTATTATTGGGATATCAATTGTTTTTGTGGTAGGTCTTCTTAACTGAGGAAATTTCATCCCCTCAAGGCAGAACAGTTACTTTCAGTTTGTTATCTGAATATAAAAATAGTGTATGCTCATTATAAAGTTATGTGTATAAAAGTAAACAATTAAATTATTTACCAGTATTTAGATTATCGTTGACTGGTAGACAGTGTTAACCCTTAACCCAGCATTATAAATGAACACACACAGAGACCTGATGGATTTTAACAAACCTTAGCCTGGATTGTGTAATCTTAGCCCATCTAAGCTAGTTTATAATTCTGTCCCTGAGTAAAGCCCCATATAATATACATATGTTCCCTTGGCTGTTTTTCTCAGTGCTATGCCGATGTCCCAGGCATAGAACGTGGAAATGATCTTCCATTTACCCCATTCCATTATATTAATAAGTTGTTAATAATTAATAATATGTTTTAAAAAAACCTAAACACACACACACAATTGTTTTGGCTTTTATTTCTTAATTCTTAAATATATTAAGTTTGAGTATCTTATAACAAGCCATTTATGTTGATGAACTTCCAATTGCTTTGCTCTTATTATTCAATGAATTACTAATTACTTTGTATTTATTATTCATCTTTTAATTGCACTTTAATTTTTTATGAAAATTTTCTAAATTATAGACATTAATGACTGATTTGCTTTAGGTGTGATTAAGTTTTCAGACATGTATCTAAATAATGATGATAAAATGGTTTCATTAATTTTCTTCAGTATTTATTTTTATGTGTATAAATGTTTGCCTGCAAATATGTATGTGCACCACATGTATATGGTGCTCAAAGTGACCAGAAGATGGTGCTGGATCCCCTCCAGCTGGAGTCACAGAAGATTGTGAAACACCATGCAGGTGCTGGGAACCAAACCCACTCCTCCACATGGCAAAAAGTGCTCTTAGCCACACAGCCATCTCTCCAGTTTCAGTTTATGTTGTAAATTGATGTAAGTCAATTTATGATCCAGAGTCAACTTGATGTTTTATCGTATTAAATTTTGGAAGCATTAGAATTGGTCTCTTTTCTGCATGTTAATAAGTTTATCCCCCCATCTTCCTTCCTCATGTGGTAAAGAAGTTTGTCTTCCCTGCTATCATGCTTTCTGTTTTATTGTTGTTTTTATTGAGTAAAGAGATTTCTTATTTTCTCTAGTTTAAGGAGTTATGCTCATGAAATACCTACTTCTTTTGATGCTTGAAGATATGAGGACAAGAACAACAAAGTGTCTTAGTTTTTAATGTAATATATGGATAGTTCTTTTAACTGAGGACGTTAAAAGAAGCCAGTTTTTGAAATTTTAGTTCATTGTTAAATATTCAGTAATTCAAATAAATGCTTTTGTTACAATGAAAGTGTCTATATTAATGGAACTGATAGTTGGAATGTTTTATTATATTTAAGTGAAATGTAAAATAAAATTTCTATCAGAAAAATATTCCTGAAGTAGTTATTTACATATTATATTGAAAGAATATAGAGAACTCTCAGGTACCTTGCTGTCATCCATGTCAAGTCTTTGTTGGCTTTTCAGCTAGTGTTGCTATTCCTCAAATACTGCTCACTGCCGTTCCAGCTGTTGATGTTTAGGAGAAGCTTCATCCTTCTGCTTCCTTTGTACCTTGCCTGTTTAAAGCCAACCCTAGGCATCTAATGAGGAAAGAGGCTGCAGCTGGACAGCTTGAAGCTGAGTGATGAGACATTGTAACTCCTGAGTTTACTATAATCAGGAAACAAAACTGAAGCAGAGGTTCCCCAGTGATAGGTGACCCTAGTGTTTGTGCAGTGAGGCCTCTAACTGACAGTGGTGACCTCTAGGAATTGTGGTCTGCAGGTAGCTTTGCATCTGCAAAGGTTTTTAGAGATTTCTGTGTTGTTCCCAGTTGGTTTTAAATTACACATTGTAACCACATGTTTCAGTCATAATTTATTGAGCATACTATACCACTGACTACTTGCCTGCTATATTTAACTTGTTACTGGAGGTGTAACATTTGGTGTAGTGAGATTTACTGACTGCTACTGTGAGTTTACAGCACCATATCATATAAGCTTTTCTTAATTTAGTAAATTAAACATAAGACATTTATGCTTTAAATTTATTGGTTTTCAAATAGAGCTTAGATTTTATAAGGGCTTTGCAAAATATATAGATTTACTATGATTTGTTCACAAGAACACATTTTAGACCAGATTTTAATTTCAAATATAAATAATAAAGTCTGTCTAAACTGTGAGAATTTTAAAATAATTTATTTATTCATTTTACTGCATCATCTTGCTGTTTTAAGAATAAGGATAATTTTTTAAATAATTTATTTTTTATTTCTTCAAGTTACACAATCCCCTCCCTACTCCCCCCTCCAGTCCCATCCTCCCACCCTCTTCCCCCTCAACTCCCATCCTCTTCCTTTTTTTTAAATTTAAGGTATATCTTTTTCCCCCCAACAGCTCCCCCTTTCAGTCCAACAAATGGTTCTTTCTCTTATAACAATAAATACAATAAGAATAAGGATAATTTTTACCTTTTTGAGGATTAATGACTAATGAAAGATAACTTGGAAAATTGTAAAAACTTACTTAGCAGAAAGCTGTCTAGTATGTTGTTGAAATCATTGTTATCAGATTTTTAAAATTTCAGTTCATAGTCTTCAGTCTTTGTCATAAGTATTCAGTACTGTGGTTTCTTAAATCCTTTGTTAAAATATAAACTAATTAGTATTTTTATAATGATTTTTAAAAGCTTAAATTATTAGGTTTAAAAATCTGCTTTTGTCTCAAAGTCAGAAAATGTCAAAAAAGAAAAATATTCAATAATGAATATATTGGTGGTTATATATTAATTATAGCTTTTCATATATACTGATAGAAAGAATGATCAGAGGTTGTGATATAGTGGAAATATATGGCAATGTTATTTCCTGAGTTGTGGGAATGGATAAAGAAAGATTGATGCTATTGCTAAGTAGACCTTAATAAATACATAGTAATTCTTAAACAGATGGCGTCCATAATTTTATGCTTTGACATTGTGAATTTTTTAGATTTAGGTCAACACAGGATTAAACATGAAAGAGATTTTAAGTTTTTTAGTTTTTGTATCCTAGAGTGTCGTTTTGAAGACAAGCTACTTATGGTTTTGTAATAAACATGTTTAAATCTTTAAGCTTTTTATTTTGTTTTCTGTAAAGCAAAATCTATTTGTTATTTTATGCATATTTTTAATAATGTTTCAAAATAATTATATAGTTATTGTAATTGCATTTGCTTGTGAAAACAAATTAAACCATGAAATACCAAAATCTTTACAATACTTTTTGGTTTAAATTTTCTTAAATGAGCACTTAACTACAACTCATTTTCATTGAACTAGGAGTGATCTGGAAAGATGTGTGTGTGTGTGTGTGTGTGTGTGTGTGTGTGTGTGTGTGTGTGTGTGTGT
>CAJQZJ010027935.1:44491-73437 GCA_907164525.1 Lophiomys imhausi | reverse complement strand
TGTGTGTGTGTGTGTGTGTGTGTGTGTGTGTGTGTGTGTGTGTGTGTACACTTATAAATTTTCACTTTCTTTTTAGTACAGATTACCAAACTTTTTATTCGCTATGAATTTAAAGTTCAAGGTACTGTGAGTCTATTTAATTTTGTTGTGATAGTTACTGGTTTAGTTTGTACTTACTGGCTTTTTAAAATTTCATAAAATACATTTTAATCATTCTTCCCCTCTCCAAACTACCCCTAGATCCTTCTCATCTCCCTCTACTCCCAACTTCATGTTCTTTCCCTCTTAACAACAACAACAAAAAAATCTAATTAAACAAAACCCCCAACAACAAAAAATACCAAAACAAAACAACAAAAACAAAAGCACACAAAAATATGGAGTACTAAAAAGAGTGTTAAAATAGAAGACAATGAAATGAAGCAAGAAGTCTTTGACTTGAACTAGATTTTGTATTCCCATTATTTTATCTCATAGTTGTCTGTACTATTTTATTTCTTTTTTTTAATTTTTAAAATTTTTTTAATTGTTTCAAGTTACATCTCCATCACAGTGTCCTCATTCCTCCCCTCCTACTTCCACCCTCCCACCATCTCCTCCCTCTTCCACCCTTCCACTCCTCCAATGTGGAGTGTCCCTACATATCAGCCCCTCTCAGCTCAACAGTCATATATAGGCTAAGAGCTTCCTCTTGCACTTGGGGCTAACATGGTAGCACTCCTCAGGCAAATTGTCCCCTTAATAAGAAACAAAGTCTATGTTCCTGATCCTTTTGGTGTATTGGTTGTAGGATAGTTATCCTGTATTATATAACTAAAATCCAGTTATAAGTGAGTAGATGCCATGTGCATCTTTCTGAGTGGGGTTAGCTCACTCAGGATGAGCTTTTCTAGTTCCATCTATTTGGCTGTGAATTACATGATTTCCTTGTTTTTGATAGCTGAGTTGTAGTCCATTGTGTAAATATACCACAGTTTTTTATCCATTCCTCAGTTGAGGGACATCTGAGTTGTTTCCAGTTTCTAGCTATTACAAATAAGGCTGCTATGAACATAGATGAGGACATGTCCTTGTGGTTAGGTGAGGAATCATTTGGGTGGATACCCAGGAGTGGTATGGCTGGGTCTTGAGGTATGGCTATTCCAAGTTTTCTAAGATATCACCAGACTGATTTCCATAGTGGTTGTACAAGTTTGCACTCCCACCAGCAATGGAGGATGATTCCCTTTTCTTCACAACCTCGCCAGCATGTGCTGTCATTTGAGTTTTTGATCTTAGCCATTCTGACAGGTGTGAGATAGAATGTCAGAGTTGTCTTGAGTTGCATTTCTCTAATGATTAATGATGTTGATCATTTCTTTAAATGTCTCACTGCCATTAGAGAGTCTCGAACAAATGATGCTGGTCTAACTGGATGTTGACATGTGAAAGAATGAAATTAGACCTATACTGATCACCTTGCACAAAACTTAAGCCCAGATTGATCAAAGACCTTAACATAAGGCCGGACACACTAAATCTAATAGAAGAGGAAGTGGGGGAAAGCCTCCAACTCATTGGCACAGGAGACAACTTCCTGAACAGAACAGCAATAGCTCAGGCTCTAAGACCAACAATCTATAAATGGGACATCATGAAACTGACAAGTGTCTGTAAGGCACAGGACACCATCATTCAAACAAAATGGAAACCTAGAGACTGGAAAAAGATCTTTACCAACCCCACTTCTGGCAGAGGACTAATATCCATAATTTATAAAGAACTCAAGAAATAAAAAACCAAGAAACCAAACACTCCAATGAGAAAATGGGAGACAGAGCTAAACCGAGAATTCGCAAAGGAGTATTTTGTTTCTTAAATGTTATTCACATACTAATTACTTAAACCACTAGTACTCAGTGATTAGTTGCTGATCATGTTTATGTGCCGATTTCATTCCTGCTGATAAGTTCCATGGGGCACACACTGTTTTTTACACTATATGCTGATGACATCTAACACAAAACTGGCTCCCAGGTAGTGACTAACAGTACAGTCATTGAGGAAGTAATTTTTCTAGGATGCCAAATCATCACGGCTTCAATGACAAGACTTGTAAAATATTTGAATGTGATAATAATGCAGCCCTCTCCTTTTTTGTCTATTAGATTACAACTTGCTACTTGAGGTTGATGGTTGACAAAGCAAAAGTAAAATTTGAGGAAAATAATTACAAGACAATTAAGAAAGACTAGGTTAAGAGTTGTGACCACTGTAATAGGGTACTGGTAATTGATGTAATAGAGATAGTACCTGTAGCTACTTAAAAGCCATGGTCAATGAGACTCAGTGAAAGACTTTATTTATATTCAGGGAGAGAGAAAGGAAGTAATTGATTCCTGGGTGATCAATATTATGTATAAGGTATGATGTGATCTGTTTTTGAAATAGAAAGTACTAGAAAGAATAGGCTTTGAAGAAAGAACTCAATAATTCAGTTTTGGACCCATTAGAACTTTTTGTTTTTGTGTTTTGAAACTTGCAAAGAAGGATGTCAAGTAGACAACTGGATACATGTATTAACACCTTGAACTTATGAGTGACGTGTTTTTGTCACAGGGTAGCGTAGACCAGGATTAAAGCATAGCATAAGAAAAATGAAGCTCTCATTTTTAGCAGTTGCACACAGGAGCATGATCCTACAAAGGACACTGGACAAAGTTAACTTTCCTTTGTTTTGTTTCTAATTTAATTTTAGAAAGTAAAACAAAACCAAAAGAAGATGAGAGGCTTTGGAAGAGGGAACATTGGATAGCACAGCAATTCATATGAGAAGTACAGAGATTTCGATGAAAAAGTTATGTTTGAATTTGGTGGTATAGATATACCACTGATCACGTTTTCAAAAGTAACTTTTGGATGTGGTAGAAGATAAGAATGCAGAGTTATAGTGTGCATTTCTTTTTCTCTTTCTAAAAGCTTGACTGCTGGGCGGTGGTGGCGCACGCCTTTAATCCCAGCACGTGGGAGGCAGAGGCAGGCGGATCTTTGTGAGTTCGAGGCCAGCCTGGTCGATAAAGTGCGTCCAGGACAGCCAGGGCTACACAGAGAAACCTTGTCTCGAAAAACCAAAAAAAAAAGCTTGACTAAGAAAATAAGGAATAAGTAGGTTGATACCTGAAGAATCTGGATCCAGGCCAAAATTCTGTGGTCATTCAATCCCAACCACAGGCAATGGAAAATAGTCTCGACTTAACAGTGGTTTGTCTTATGACTCATCTTCACTTATTTATTTACTTCTTACTTTGTAGTACTATGAGAAGGCAACACATTCAAAGGAAATAGTATTTTGAATTTTGTTCTTTTCCTAGGATAGTAATATTTTGCACTACATCATGTTATGATGCCAGGCAGAGGCAGAATGTCAGCTAGCCAAAACGTCAGCTGTGTAAAAACCTATACACCACAGCATACTGAGTTGCTAAGATAGAATGTTTTACTAGCGATGCATATTAAATACACTTTTAATTCAAGATATATTTTAACTCATTAGAAGTTAAAGAGTACAGATACTTTTCATCTCTCATTCTGCCATTTCTTAAAACCTCATTGAGCTTTTTAGAAATTATTACGTAAGCTGGAGTTTTAAAGTCATCTCTTTGAATATATCCTGTGTATATATAAAATGCACATGCTAATAAACTTATATTTTTCTTTTTTAACTCCTTTTTCTATAAGGGTACATTTCAAGTAAGAACCTATGAAAGTTGAAGAAAAATTATTTTCTTCCCCTACAACTGATGCATTTTAATACTCTTAGAATTGTTGATCAGTGAAAACAGTTGTCTATAAATCACACTTGAAGACCACATCACTGTCTTTGTTGTAACCTTGTATATGTACATAATATTTTAGTAGGAACATTTTATAAAAATAATTCACTACATTTTGATTACAGAGGCTAAATGATATGAAATACCAATCATGTTATTCTTTGCTTAACCAAGGAGGTGAGTGTCTTCCAACCACCTTTCAATTCTGATTCAGTGAATAGTAGATATTATAGTAGAATAATAGAATAATGATGTTAGGGATACATAAATATAATTTATTTAATTAACCTTTGTATCTAACATTCTAAGAATTTTTATCTTTGATGTATACATGATGAATGTTAGAATTTGATTAACATTGCCAATAAAAGGATCAGTGCTTATACAGTGTTTAATGTGGGTGAATACATGATGTAATGTGCTTGTATGCAAATGTCACAATAAATCCCATCAATTTGTAAAATTAATAATGTGTCAATAGCTAAAATAATAAAAGGATTCATGTGGTAATGAAACAGAAAGCTTGGCTAAGCAAATAACTTGAGGAACAGACACATAGAAGACACTTAAGATTGGGACTTTCAGGGTTAGCTTGCGGGGAATTTTTCATAAGACAATTCAGTTGATCTTGGGAGAGACAGATTTGATATCCTGTCATTTCAGAGTCCACTGGAGTCTCTTGTTGGTGAAAGTGTAAATAACACAGAGTTTCAACTCATATTCTGTAAGGGTTATATACAGAAGTCATGACACTTTGCTGGTAAACAAGTCCAACTATCTCTCCAAGTTCCATCTCAAAGCTTTGAATTTCCCCATTCCTGTAGTATCTTATGAAGAGGCTGCACTGTGATGATATATAATTTTAAATGTCAAAAAGGGAATGCAAGTGTAGCGATATAAGAAACCATTGTGCATGTAATAAAAGTAGGAATTTACTTGGTCCATAGACCATAAATATGATAAGTTAATGAAGGAAAAGGAAACAGAAGACTATTTTGGGTAGCTATGTTCATATTACTGGGAGGAAATTGAACTTGTTTGAGATATATTGTGTATAATAGTAGAAATTTATTAGCTAAAGATAAAAGGTTACAACAAAGGCAGTTAAATAATCTTTAGTGTGATGACATTGATTGAAGAGGCCAATGTTGGAAGAACTTTGGTGTGATGTGATAGAAACTACATCTGACACAAATGACACAGGGAGGGAAGATACTTTAACCTTTTCAGACAAATCACTGAACAGTTTACTGTTTCCGCCAATTCCGTGTACTGTGGCCGGGACTACGTTATCTCAACCTCATTTTTCCATCTTCTAACTAAATGTAATTCCTGTGTTTATATAATCACGTAGCAAATTTAGGGAGATTACATTTGTTTCTTTTTTAATATTTATTTATTTATTCAAGTTACATCACAATCATAGTCCCTTCCTTCCTCCCCCTCCCGGTCCCACACTCCTACCCTCTTTCTTGTCACCTTCCTATTTGCTTTTTTTTTTTTTTAAGTTTAAAGTGTAACTTTTACCCCCAACCACTCCCCCTTTTAGTCCAATAAAAGACTCTTTTTCTTATAACAATAAATACAATACAAAACAATAACAAAAATTAGGCCACAATTATGAAAATTATAAGGTATAACCTATATTCCCAATGTCTAGTCCATATGTAATTGGCAACTGAAATTATTATTCTGTTATCTATCTCAATGAGTTTAAAGTTCTATACCTAACTCAGTTTCCACCTAACTTGCATTATCAACTTAAAAATATTTTCTTAAACCTGGAACATCCTTTTAATTCCTAAACAACTTAAAATTTAACTGTGAGACTGTCTATCTTCAACTACATCAGAGACCTGAGAAGGATAAGTATATCTGAATAAACAGGAAGTGCACAGCCTGCAGCTTCCAAAACTAAGAAATGACAGACAACTGGCTGCCTGGACAGTCCCCAATTTCTCTCAATACATTGGAGCATCTATCTTCAGTCTTTTGGCCCAGTATCTCTGACAGACAGGAAGATTACATTTGTACTAGACAATGTAGCTGCTATAAAACTGAACAGAAATGTGAATAGGGTCTTTAAATAGTGAAGGTAATAGGCATTCACATAAATAATTTATGAGAAAGTTTAGCAGTGATGTAGAGAACAGGAAAAATGTGGGTTCAATATAAACTCAGTCTCATTTTAGTTAATACACCACACTACATTTCTTTTATAAATGGAGTTTTAGCTTTGGATCCAGATACAGCAGCTTCTGCTGTTTTATAAATCTACTTTCTTACTTATCGCTTCAAATTTATTACTCACATAATAAAGATAGTTTATTATTCCAAAAGTTGCTATGAGGACTTTGTAAAATATCTTTAATTTGGATCAGCAGTAATGTGTTTTCATTGCAAACATCTTACATAAAATGAAAACAAAGGATTAAAATGAATACAGAAGTCACTCATAAATAGTGTTTACATTTTAGTTGATAACTTTTTAGATAGTACAGATAAATTCTTCTGTACATATGAATGCATACAACTTTTTTATGAATGTAGATATGCTATCATTTTGAAATATAGTTTAAAAAGTAATGTGCTGCAAGAACAGTTTTGTGAAAATACACAATTAAATCATCACTTTAATGGTTATATAAGTGTCTGTTATATTAATATTAATATTTTACTTCCCCAGCACTGGGCATTTGGTTTGTTTTCATTTTGGAAAATTAAATACAAGTTTATTACTATATGATTATATGATTTAATTAAACTTAGACAAGTAGAACTTTACTAAGTCAGAGGTTTTATGTACATTGCTAAGAATTTTTAAAAACATAAAAATAAGTAAAATGTTTCCTGATCTATATAAATAAAATACAAATTTAAATAAAACAGAATTTACATGTACTTTTCAGCTACCCTGTAGAAAATGTTATTTTTGCTCTAGCAGCAAGCAGTATGTGGGAGACCTAAATCCCTGAGCCTTGGCATGTGGCAGAACCATCATTTCTTAGATCTTGTCCTATTTGTTGTGTGCAAAATGACATGCATTTTGATTTTTACAATCATTTCCTGTGCACTGTCCTATTTCCTTACATATAAACTGTAAATGACCAGGTTCAGCATGTGAAACATGCAACACTATTAATGAGGGCTATTGTTCTTTGTACTTAAACCCCAATCTTTGTTCCAATTACAGAACAGAAGAATACTGCAAATTTTTATTTGATTATTGAGGTCATTATTTTTCAAGATTGACTGTAATAAACTTTACCTTCATTAAAATTCAGGCAGCCTGAATTCAAATCTTTTTTTTTCTATCTGACATGTATATTGTATGACCTATTTAATCTCTGTAAGATTCATTTATGTGTATAAATAGAATTATTAACTATGTTTTTTATAATAGGCCACTAAAGTTTAAATTAGCTAATTAGTGGAAAGTACTTTTGTGCTTGACAAGTATGTTCTGTTTCCTCAGAAGTTGAATCTCAATAAAATCAGTTCATGTAGGCAAGTTATTGTGACTACAGCCAAGCAGTCCAAAGACTTAAAACAGAATAAAACAAAACAAAAACCAGCAGTTAGGGCCCGGGATTTGACTCCATGAGTAAAGTGCTTGTGTGCTCTGTAAGCTCAAGGACTGGAGTTTGGACACTCACCTTCCAGGTGGGCATGGTGTCACCAGCACTCTGAGGGTAGAGCTGAAATCCTCCAGGCATGTTGGTAAGACGGACTCGCCATATGGGTGGGCTGAGTCTATAAGGAAGCAGAGAGCAGTGGAGGAAGACACAGCTTGACTCTGATGCCGTCACATGCACATGCATCCACACACATGTGAGCACACATACAAGCATATATTCACACGTCACACACAGACATGCAAAAGAAAACCAAAAAAGAAATAATTATTTTGACTTGGCCAAGACTGTTGAATTGTAAGCTGAAGCATTCAGTATGAGTTTCTGTTGTCTACTGAAGTTTACCAGTTTGCTTAAATGGGAGAACAGCAAATAGAAGAAAAGAACAGCATCAAAAGACCTTAATAAATGAATTGACTGGTCACCTTTGAATTGCCGAGATTCTTGGAATATACAAGTATTACATTTTCTTTCAAATGAAGACAGTAGTTTCTTCTCTAACTATTTTATTTGGAGATTTTTGACACAGTCATACAGTTTGGCAGATAGTGCTTTACAGGCATTGTTAGGGCATAATTCTATGATAGTAAACTTTTTGAAAGCAGAGATTGGATTTAAATGACAGTTATATAAATATAACAATTGAATATAAATTTTTATGGTTAAGTAGTATGGTAATTGATTTATTTTTTCCTGCAGTTACTTATACCTGGTCCTGAAAGTAAATTAAAATTATATAAAATTAATAAATTATTGTGAATATTATGATTAATTATTTTTTATAAATCACTTTTATTTTTAATAAGAATCAGGACCATGTCAAGTGTCCAACAAGAAGGAAAAAGCTAACATAGTGTTTGTGTGTGAAGAGAGAATAGAAACATTTAAAATTATATATGTAGGTATATTTTTGATACATAAACTGTTTAGAGTATGTAATTAAGTAATATATTGTTCAATCCACATCATTAAGTCTGATGATTTCATTTGTGTAAGAAAAATAATTATATTTATGTGTTTTATAAAAATGTCTTGAAAAACTGTAACATACTGAAGCTATTATCACTGGCTGGTGATATTCAGGTGCCTTTTATTTTATTCTTAGTTAGAACCAGATGTGATTTTGAATTTCTCTGCAGTGATCATTTGTTGTTTACAAGGTCACTTCTAGCCCATGTGGTACCTTTGCGCATTTTAGGAAAGTCTTGTGTTTGTAGTCCTGCAGGAGGATATACTTACTGGTTAAGGAAAATAGCTATTAACTTCTACATGTTTTCTAGGCCTTTTTTTATTTTTTTGTATGGCCAATACAAAGAACCATGCATCATGAACCTGAAAACTTATATAACAAAATCATTTTGAGTTAAAGAGTTGAACTTTATTGCCTTTAGTGCATCCTTTCTGGGAAGATCACTCCCCTTACTTCACCTCCTAAGCTAAGCCTTGAGCTCACCTGCCTGTTCTGAGAAGGGGCTGTGAGAGTGAAGGGGTTGCCATCTCACCTGCTAATTCCAGATGAGATGACTGGCCATGACTCCTTTGAACAAAGTATTGAGAAAGATATTGAATTATATGTGGCCTCAGGGGTAAAAAGGGTTGACTTTGATGAGGGATATTTGTCTTTTATGTAGAAAAGAGAAGATCAGGTAGCTTATGTAATATGTATTTTCCTACCTGGTTTGGACATTAAGGGCTTACATATTGCCTTTGGTTTGACAGTACAGTTTTTAGTATCTAAGATACAGATACGATGTCTCAATAGTCCTGGTCTTATTTGTTGTGATTATTATAACTCTTTAGAGCATGATGGTGCTCAATAGGCAATCCTATGCTGCTATTCCCCTCAGTAATCCAGGGTGCTTTCTGTTCCAAGTTTCTTGTATTTGTAGAACTTTAAAAAAATTTTTAGAACAACTCTACTAAGAGCAAATTCTTTTAGTTTTCTATTGAGCATGTAGTCTAGAGTATGACTTAAGAAATATTGGAGTCTCTTCTCTTTTCCCATGGATGTTTGTGAACTCCAGAACCTGTTTAGCTAGCTGACTGTAAGTAGCTTAATTAACTATGCCAGCTTAAATGCTCATTTCCCATTGGAGTAAGCTCATTGTGTATCATAACAACATGGGTGTTTAGCGCATTTAACTTCAACTTGTCTTGACATTGTGGATATTCACTAATGCTTGTCTTTAAAACTTTAAGATGTTAGGAAGAAAATAATATTTAAATGTATTTAACTTAAATAATAAAATTTAATATCGATGGCATACTTATCTGTGCAAATGATATGTATGTTCTAGAGTATAACTTAATGCAAATGATAATTGATCAGACAAAAGCTACATGTAAAATACAAATATTTGAAAGTTTCCATTTTGAATTGTAATATGAATATACTCATAGATCGATTAACTTTGAAGAAACTCATATCAAGAAAAAATGCTGAGAATGCTAAAAAACTTATTAAGAGAAAACTGAAAATTCTTGAAATAATAGCTTGGATCTTAATGCTGATATTAGGTATTTTTTATTGGTTTAAAATGAAAAGCAAGCAACTGCTACTTGCTTTTGATCATTTATTTTTCAACACACTTTATCTTTACCATCTTCCAAAGAGACTAGGTTATAAAAATGCACTTTTTTTCAGGGTCTACATAGAATTCTTACTGTGTTTTAGGCATTGTACCAAAGTTTCTATTTATTTCATCTGTAAACTAAGAATGGCTTACACTTATTGACATTAAGCAGAGACAGATTTCAAGACAGTTAAAAGAACTAAAACTTACATGAAGATATTTCTCATTTTGAAAGTGGCATATCTGTGGTCAGTTTGCCATATTGTCAGTAGTATTTAATCATTGAGTACATTATTGGATACTGATTATCTTTTTAGTCTGTGATTTGAGTTTAAGGTATGAAAATGAGTGGAGATATAACTTAACAAAGATAATACATTTTTTAAGTAATAGAGATGGAAATTGAACTCATATTTTTCTTAGTTTTCTTTAATAAGATAAGGTACATAATAGAATCTGATATATATATATCAATTATTATTATTTCGGATAGGAAATCTAGATTTTTATTTGTATTTCATAGCTTTTATTAACTTTGACTACTATCATGCATAAGAAAGCAAAACAAACAAACAAAAACCCCAACTCTTGTAGACTTGGCTTTATGAAAGAGAAAACACAGAATTAACTCTCATCCTTGTTTTCTCTCTACAGAAAGGTCTGCTGTGACCCTTTAGAAAAGAATATTGTACTTAGTTCAGGACAAAAGCCTAATGTAAATTTTTTTATTGAATTTATTTTATTTTTCATAATTACCAAATGATGTAAATCTTGTGTGGAATAACATTACTGATTATAAAGGTATTTAATGCTTTATATATTAAGAACTTGCCTGTGAAATGTTATATTAATTATTTGTAGTGTGTTTTATTAGTATTTTATAATGAAATACTGGAATTCAGCTTGTACTCTGAGAAAGTTTTATTTATACTTAATGTTTTCCAATTTCTACATATCAAAGATTTTACTTTTTTGAGATCTTTTAATTAAATTTCTTTTAAAATATTAATTTCATAGTAGATTAGTAACAAATTTTGAATTGAGTAATAGGGCATAATTAAAAAATATTTACTTGAAAAGAAATTAATTATTTTTTAACCTAATATATCTTGATAAGTACAAAATATTGAGAAATATCATCAAAGGAATAGAATTTTAAACCATAAAACCATTAATTGTTGTTTTTTAAAATCTCATTCCTGTAGACCATTATAAAATATAATGGTCACTTCTTTGGTTGTTATTGTACTCTATTAAGAAAGAGGGAGAGAGAGAGAGAGAGAGAGACAGGCAGAGAGAGAGAGACAGGGAGAGAGAGAGAGAGAGAATTGATCCAAGTTCTGGGGCTTTTGTTTAGGTATTTCTTTTAGCAAAATAATGACATTTGTTTGCAACAAAATTAAAATAACACATTTAGTATTTTTCTTGCTTGTCATGCCTCTTTATGACTAAGACAATGGGGTGCACGTGGTTTACTCTGGGCACCCTCAGCCTCTTTGGCTTGGTTTCACTATGTCTGCCTCATAATGTTAGCTACTGCATTTCCTGCTTTAGAGCCCTGTTCTACCAACATTACTATCTGTGCTGCCTCAACTACAAATTGGATGAACAACTCGTGACACTTTTTCAATATTATTACATTAAACCAAGTGGATTTTGATTGATAACCTAATATTCAACTAATGCAGAACATCAATCATGGCAAGTATATTAATTATTTAATATTGCAGTCTAATTCAGAAATCGATGTGCTGCATGAGGGGAAGGGAAACTCATGGTTCCCAGAAGATTTAAGATAGGGAATGATTAAAAAAAAAAAAGACCTGCTGTACTCCTGTGTGTTAGTTCGATTCAAATCTTTATTCATTTGCCAATAATCTCTTCCTATTTTCCACTTCAGGACCATTTTATCAGTTTTGAGACCTATAATTGAATTAAGTCTGCTTTCAGCACAGGGCAAAAGGAGTTGCACAAATATGGATGAAGTCGTGGCAGGGACAACCCAAGAGACAGATCACTAAGAACACAGGTTTTATGCCATTTGTGGCAGCAAGATCCCTGTATCACTGTTTTGGAGTTTGTGTCTCTAATTGTTTTTTGTTTGTTTTTAATAATTAAGTCTTCTGTACTAAATGCCACTTGCACATCCAATTTCTTTAGCACCTTATAGTTTAGAAAACACCTTTATAAACATTATGTTGTGTATTTAAAAAAAACTCATGTATCTTAATCATCCTTATATTTTGTTGTGACAAAATATCACACATGTGTAGCTTCAGTGAGGGTGGGTAATCAGTAAGCTTGTGTGGACATTTTATAATAGAGATTAGATTCAAATTTAGAAATTCTGCATCTAGAACCAAGATAATATATTTATATATATATTCATGTAGCATTATCTGTGTTGTTTTGAGGAGAGTTTTATGTATAAAATTTGGAAGAAACTGGGGATGTAAGTATATTTTGTCATTAAAGTTTCCATTTCTGATTTGTCTGGTCGTTTTTAATGATTTTAGGAAACCTTTCTGAAATATTTTGTATTCTTAACTCATGTTAATAGCCCACTTCAGGAATTTTTCTTTCCTTAATGTTACTGGAGAATTGTCTTCTTCCCTGGCACATTAGCCCAGGCTAATTGAGAGCTAAGTGGTAAAAGACTCTATTGTTCTAGTCCAGCTTCAAACATTCCCATCTCCCTTAAACACACTAATAAAAACAAAACAAAGCAACCATGCACTCCACATGTGTTCACACATACACCCAGACCCTTTCCCACCCCCATCTTTTTGTATCATTTTCTATCCCAAATAACCCCTCACAGGTGGCTTGGTGATAGGGTGTGTACTGGCTGTTTTTATGTCATCTTGACACAAGCGAGAGTCATTTGAGAAGAGGGAACCCTAATTGAGAAAATGCCCCCACCAGATTGGCTTGCAGGCAGTCCTATGGTGCATTTTCTTAATTAGTGATTGATATGGGAGGGGCCAGTCCATTGTGGGTGGTGTCAGCCCTGGATGCGTGGTCCTGGGCTGTATAAGAAAGCATACTGAGAAAAATTGGGAAGCAAGCCAATAAGCAGCACCCCCTCCATAGCCTCAGTATCAGTTCTTCACTACAGGTTCTTCCCTGACTTCCCTGAATGATGGACTGTAAGCTATTAGAGGAAAGAAACTCTCTTCTCCCAAGTTGCTTTTGATTATGGTGTTTATCATCACGATAGATAAGCAACTTAGATTGGGTCTACTAGAGCAAGGCTGTTCAAAAACCTAGGCTGCAACTGGGAGATGCTTGAAACTTACTGGTCCTGTGCTCTGATTCAGATGTTGTGAAGTCGGCGCTGGAATCTAACTTATTTTTTTATTACTTTAATGTATTTTGTCAAAGAGTTTTCTTTATAATGCTGTAATTAGGAAACTAAATGAACATTTATAGTGACTTGTAATAAATTCTGGTATGGGACATATCTGTGTTGTTACAACAACATTTTGGAAGAACTCTTTATATTGTGAGGAAGAGAATTATTTTTTCTGTTGAAACGTAGTTTAAGAGTCACGAAAGTTTGATTTTCATTTGTTGTTTGTTAGCAAAATAAGAATTGGAGGAGACTAAGAGAAAGGAACATTTTGGGTGTCTAAATGGGGTATCAAGTAGCTCATTTTGAATGAAAACTAGATTAATACCCTGTCCACCTTAACTATTACTGTCACTTTCCATGGGTTGTAGCTTTGGCAAAATACATATGATAAGACAACATACGTTAGAAAGATTTCACCTTATCATGGAAGCTACATTGACATTGAACAAGGCAGGAGCCCTTAAGATTCATTGTGAACCTTTTGCAATGATTTTGGTGAGAAAAGAGGATCATCTCAAATAAGGTCTCACCTATGAAACAGAAAATCTACATTTTTAGTGATAATCATTAAGGATAGTGAATACCCATGGCTCTGGTAGATTATATTTGCTTACCTTTGGTAGTAAATGAAGGGATGTGCCAATAATAATAATAATACCTAATTTTCTGTCTGATGTGCCATCTAAAACACATACTTAAAAATTATATTGTAGCTGGATGTGGTAACACATGCCTTTAATCCCAGCAACTCAAGTGACAGTAGCAGGTGGATTTTTGTGAGTTTGAGGCCACCCTAAACTACATAGCAAGTTCCACAAAAAGCACCTCTCTCTGTCTTACTCTACTATCTTTCCATATCTTCTTGACTTTAGTCCCTTAGGCTGTGCTGCTTAAAAACTAATTCAAGGTTTCTGTCGTCTGCTCTTAATGACTAATCCAGCATACTAAGAGTAAATTAGCACTTCTACTGCCTTGCTCTTATCTCTAACCATTCTCTTCTGCTGCTTCTAGCACTCTTAGCAAAACTATACATTCAATGTAGAAGTGTAACGGTGAGTGAAACCCATTCACTGATCTCTATTGTCAACATAATCTTGGTAAGTGGCAAGAGTAAATTACAGCAAAGTGTGAGAGGAGAATCTATAATTATTTCAAATTTTATTATCATAAATATAACGTGTTTCATTGAACTGGAATGCAAAGAAATCTTTGGACATTCTGTGATTATTTGTGTCACTCAAAACTTAAGCTGCCAATAATTCCAGTCTTAGGGGATCTCTTCTGTTCTGTACAGTTACCTGTACTCACAAATTCATGTTCCCTCTCAACGACACACACACATATACAACATTTAGTTTTAACTATGTGTATATATGTAGGACATGGAGTTGGAATTACAGGTAGTTGTGAGCCAATTGGTATGGGTACTAGGAACCAAACTCAGATCCTTCAAAGAGTAGCACACACTCTTAACATCTGAGCCATCTCTCCAACCCCAAATAAATCTATTAAAAATTGATAAGACTTGTAATCATCCTGAAACTAAAATATGGTTGATCACAATGGAAGAGTCAAAGTCCATTTGTCACTAGTAAGCTGGTACAGATTGCAGTATTCCCAAAATTCAACCTAGAGACTGCGAAGATGGCTCAACACTTTAGAGCATTTACTAGATATTGTAAAGGACTCAAGTGGCTTACAAATGGCTTTAACTCATTTTCTAGGGATTCTGACAGCCTCTTCTCATCTCCCTGAGTACTTCATGCATGTGGTGTATATATAGTCATTCAGGCTCACACGCACATATATGTAAAAATTTTGAAACATAAACTTCTTTCATGCACTTGAAACATAGGAACAGAGGCCCCTAATCTGGAACTGAACTGGTGCCATGTGCACTAGCTTTCATGGTACCAGAAGGTATCAGGGCAGCTTCCAAAGGAGTGAAACAACCAGCAGTACTACTCACCTATGATGCCTGTGAACTACAGTAATGACTAGCATGTCACAACAAACCTAAGAATGATGGTAACCAACAACTCTCTAATTAGACTTAAGACCTGCTCAGAAAGAGGGAAATTATGTTTGGTGCTAGAGACGTAATCCACTACCCAGGCATAGTGAAGTCATGGATCTTGGAGTAGATCCTATAAATCACAAGTTTACTAAACCGGCACAGTACTAAACTACACTCTTAATATTTGTCCTTATACCCACAGATAAGTATTGTTCTCACCCTTTATCAAAGAAACTTCTTTTTGCAACAAACACCGTTACAGAAAAATCACAACCAGTTAACACGCAGAATTGTAAAACCCAGACCAAATAGATACTTCTTCAAAACTATGTCCACACCTAGGGCCCAGGGAACATTGCAGAAGAAAGGGTAGAAATATTTTAATAGCCAACGAATCGGGGAGTTTGCTATAAAAGCATATCTTCTAGTAATGTCAGATGCTATGTCCACAAAGCCCGAGCCAACAGGAAGGGCTACCTAAATTAAACATGAATTGAGCGAAGAGAGTGACAGACATACCAAAGGGGATGGAGAAAAGACCATAAGGCTTTAACCCTATACCAAGAACCACAGGCAACTAAGGAACACTGAAGGTGGGAGGGATAATCTTTCCCACGGAAGAGCACCCTAGCTGGTTATTACCAAATGGTCAGCCCTAAAAACACACAGACAGACTGAGGAGGTTATATTTAGGAAAATAAATGAATACACACACACACACACACACACACACACACACACACACAGTTAAGAATGTAAAACAATGCAAAAAGAGGTCATGAATTGGAAAGCAAGCAAGGAGGGTTGTATGGGAGGACTGGACAGAGTAAAGAGAAGGAGGAAATGATGTAATTATTAAAATTGAAAAAGAAAAGAAAAATGTTTTTAAATCCACATATTTGCGATGCTTCATCAAGTGACTCAATTGTCTTTGCAAGTTATATAAATATTTTCATTTTACCATCAGTTTCTTTTATATTCGAAGCAGGATATTAAGTATATTATATTTGATTTTTGTTGATATTTTTTCCATATAACAATTATACTTGCTTTATAGTGAAAAGTAGATACTATTTTAAAAATTATTTGTCAACATTTTGTTATTTACCTGTGTACTTAGAACTATACATTTTTAGAATCTAGGTGGTAGATAGTCTGTGTAATTGAACATTTTCGTAATCTTAAAACAGTAATTTAAATAAATATAGTATTCTGTGAATAGTAATCTAAGAATGCACTTGACATTTTTGTTGTTCTCCACTGACAAAAATATATGATTAAAATTTTTTTGTTAGAATAAAAATTTTAAAGGTAATACTACTTTGAAAGAAAATGTTCTCTGTCGGTGGAAATTTTCCCCTTAAGAACAGTTACTCTGAAAAAAAGTTATTCTGAACATTATAAAAGTAAATGAAATATTATAAGGATTTATAAAGCATTTTCCGGTAAACATAAATTAGAGCAGACAAGGGTTTAGCACCTATTTAGAACTTTTCTTTCTTTCTTTTTATTTTTTTAGGGACTCTGGAAACATCAAAGCTGGATTAGAACATCTGGTAAGCTCTAAGTTCCTCTTGAACATTCGCATCGTCTTTGATATCTGCATCCTAAATGAACACTTTTGGATGAGTTGAATACCTTGTACTGAAAAAGTCAGCCATTTCCCAAAGGCTCAGCCTACTGTTATTATGTGAAGGCACTTACCTTTTCATTTATCTTCCCATTTCAAGGGAATTAAAATTTTTTAAATTACTTTTTTTGATGTAGAGATGAAATAAAATGAATGACAATCCTTGGATTGATGGTTGCTTTAATTAGAAGCAAAATTTGGTGTAGAATTTTTGGCATATCTTGATCTGACGAAAACAAGCACATATTTTAAGAAAAACACCATCAAATACTACATGTATAAAGTGGTATGTTTCAGCCCTTTAAGAACTTTGAAAGGAGTGCACAGCTTTGTTTTTCCTAATGTTTTTCTTTATGAATAATGCATTGGTTTAAAGTATATTCAGTTTTAGTATACAAAATAATTGAGATGCACAATTTTGTTTTGAGCAAGCATTTTTAAAGAACAAATGAAACTTAAACTTATTTAGTATTAAAATCTGTCCATTGGTTTAAAAAACTGAAAAATCTCCTTTATAACAATTCCCTGAGTTGACTGGATAAAGTGTTCACTATAGCATTAAGTAGTTCATTTAAACAGAGTCTAATAAACTCATGCTCTGGTTTCTGGTCAAATCCAAATGTTGAATAATTAATGGCAGTGATCATTTGTAAATACAGCCTAAGTACTTTTGAAATTGAGATGCTTCATTCATATATCATACTCTAGCTTTGTTAACTATTAATGTGCTTTTGATCTGCTTCCACAAAAGGAAAATAATGACAAGAGGCATCTTTATGTTTTAAAATTAATTTTGCTCTTTGACAGTTTCGTGTGTGTGTGTGTGTAATGCATTCTGGTTACTCCCCCCTTGCCTAGCAGCTTCATTTTCACTAACAGAAATTTCAGAGTTAGAAAGTTTTTCTTTTAACAACTGAAGGGATGAGAAATGCTAAATCTTTCAAAATATTCCTAAAAAGGAGATTCGTTTTTTAAAAAGTTATGTAACTTAATTAGAAAAGTTTGACAGGTCAGAAATAAGTAAATGATATTGTGATTGCTATGATTGAAAAGTATTTCCAAGCTTCTATTATCATTTCTTATAATATAATCACTTCTATATCACTTAATAATGACATAAGTAATTTAGAACATTAAAAAATGTGGTAAAATGTTAATTGAAACATCATGCTCCCATATCAATTGGTAGTTTATATAAAAAAGATAATATAATGTTAAAATGAACTTCTGTAATTCTCTTTTAATTTATTATTTAATTGAAAATTTTAGGCCTGTGGATGGCTCAGTAGACAAACACGTAGCAAGTTTTATGACCTAAGCTAGACCCCAGGAGCATTTTTTTGGAAGAAGCAATCAGAGTCCCAATTGTTTCTTTTTGTTAAACATAAATCAGTGTAATGAATAAATTAATAAACCTTTGTATTTAATTTTCTGTGTTCCTCAGAAAATAATGAGTTTGATGTTTAACATTTAAAGAGCTTTCTGCTCTTTCGGGCAGAATCTCGGTTTCAGTGTGTGTGCTGTGGCAAACGTCTGCAGGTCAGAAGCCATATTTTGTGGAGTTGCTTCTCCCTCTACCTTTATGTGCTGTTGGGAATTGAGCCCCTGTAGTCAGGTTGTGCCACAAATGTTTTTCCTCACTGAACCATCTTTCTGGCCCCCATTTGTATGATTCTTAGTCCCTAGGAATTTTCAGTTCATATTATATAAGTGGATAGAATAGAGTTTGACAGACATAAAAATGTATATTTTATCTACAAATATGTATTTGTTAAGCTTTTTTGGAGACAAGGTCCCTATGTAGCTTTGAATTCAAGGTCTTTCTGCATCCTTCTCCTGAATACTATGTTAACAAGAATGTATGGCCATGCATGGGAAGAAGTAGATGTACACAAATGCATGCACATGTACACATGCACACATACACATAGATTTTTTTAAAAATACGAGCCATACTAATACCTTCAATTCCAGTCCTAAACCACAAAACTCTTCATTGTCATCCCCCATATCATACTTGTCTTTCCCTTGTCAAGTGAGAAGCCTGATTCTTAACGTCAGTATATCTACTTATGTGCTTAATTGTATGCACATACAGTAGTTTTCAGAAGTATTGCATACCTGATTCACAAAATTGCTCAAGAGAACTAACTCGGTATTTGTGCTTAATTTTCCCCTGTTGAGTATAATTATGATATTCATTTGCTCTATAGTTGAGCTCCTTTGTTTCTGATTGCCTCATAGGTTTGAATATATGTGATATGAACTTGCTTCTAAAAGTCAGAATTGTGTATGATATTCTTATAAATGTGGCACTGCCTTCCTTTCTAGCCTGTTCTCTACATATTCTTACTCAGCAAGTTTTATTGACTCATTGCTTATCCTTCCTGGACATACTAAAACACATCATGTTTGTTTATGAATGGATGCCCATTCATTTTCTTTTTTCTTACCTCTTTCCATTTCTCTTTCTCTTCCTTCTTTTCCCCTTTCTCACAACAATTTGTTGACAGTAGAAACCTGTAAACATTAAGGAAGACCAAGAGATAAGGTTGAATGCCATATCAGAGCAGCCTTACCTAGCATCATTCAGAGAAATGAGCAAACCCTTACCATACAACACTCAAATTCTCATGTAATTCCTACAAATGAATGTACATCAAGCAATCATTTCACAGTAACCTCCCTTTACTCATAAGAAAAGAGTATTTTGTAGCATAGAAAAGACATGCAAAAACTTAATGAAGCACAGTTCTTTTAAATCTCTCAAACTTACTTTTTAAAAATGCAGAAAGCACTTGAAATGATTGAATGACATAAGCTAACCCTTCTGCAAATTGTTTTTAATATCAGCATAATACCCCTTTATAATATACAAAATAACACAGCATTTTAGAAGTTGTAAAAGGCTAGGTTTTATTTTAAAGGAATCTTCAAATACCAGTATGTATTAACAATACTAATCTTGATTACATTTTCAAAACTCTTAGTTGTTAAATACTGAAAATTATAATATGTTCAAAAATAAAATACCCACAAAAGATACCTTTAGTAAGAAACATTCTTAAATCAAAAGTGGGAAAAGTATTAAGGAAGAAATTTATTGGATTGGTAGAATGTCAAAATATAATTATTTAAACATTTGATTATACACATTCTCATAGAGTCCAAATTCTCCCTTTGTTGTTTCCCATTGTTAAACATTTCAGGGATGGAAATATAGTTTAGTAGAAGATGCCTAGCACATACAGGGCCCTGAGTTCACATCTGACAGGCTCCTCCAGTATTCTTTTTTGTTGACTCTTTTTTTTCATAATTTTGTTCCACTCTTCCAACTCCACCCAGATCTCACCCTTGCTGTCCACCAAACTGCATTCTCCATTCTCCATTTTCTTTCTCTCTCTCTCTCTCTCTCTCTCTCTCTCTCTCTCTCTCTCTTTCTCTCTCTCAAAAAATTGTCAAAACAGTCAAAAAAGATAGCAAATAGCAAAAAAGGAAAATAGCAAAACAAAACAAAAACACATGAAAAAAACAGAATTTTGTGTTGGTTAACTATTCCTGAGCATGAGGCCTGCCCTAAAGTGTGTAGATAAACATAGTGTCACTCAACTGGAGAGAACTGGTTTTCTCTCTCCCAACAGGCATCAATTTCAAATAACTTTTTGGTTACAGATGGATCCCTCAGTACACTTGAAACAACCAGCAACAATTCCAGTTAGAGGAAAAATATGTTGCGGTACTCTTTAGCTGGGAAGCAAGAGAATCTTGGTACATTGCTAGAAAGATATAAGAGAAAATAAAAAAATATCTATTGAAAAGACACCCTTATTCTTCTGAGGAATACCACACGCATTTTATTTAAGATTAGAAATCCAGGTTAAAGACACTGGAATGTGCTACTTTCCATGCACCGACTCTCAGCTGCACTAGACACATCAGAGTCTCCTGAAATGAGCTCTCTTACTGGATGGTTCCATAATATTGCTGAAGGCAGGTGTGGGGATGTCCCCCACTTTGGAGGCACTTGCCTTGTTCAAGCCTGATGACCTGAGTTCAATCCCAGGAACCCTGTAAAGGAAGATGAAGGAGAGAAGCAATCCCACAGGGACCTCCACACATGCGGTGACATAGCAACATGCGCAGTGGACAGTAATTACAAATACAAGAGGGGTTAATGTTATAAATTAGGTTGAATCCATTTATAATTTAACTCACTTTGTATCCAGTGCTGCCAGTGAAGCACCAAGAAAATGAAGTCTAAAGGGAAGACTCAAGGCCTTCCTTAAAGGTCATACTTCTTTGGTTTTTACAGATAAGACCTCCAAAGTGATAGTAGTATCTCTGACATGTGAGTGAAAATGACTTTGGACATTTTAAGAGAGCATGGCAAGCACTTGGGAGGCAGAAGCAGGTGGATCTTTGCGAGTTTAAGGCCAGCCTGGTCTACAAAGTGAGTCCAGGACAGCCAGGGCTACACAGAGAAACCCTGTCTTGAAAAACCAAAAGAAAATTAAAGAGAGAGAGAGAGCATGGCACAAAAGTATAATAAAGAGACCATCATTGGGTTTGTAAGCTGAAGAGCAAGACCGTAGAAGACAACAGCATTTCTGAACACAGTGTAAGTGATATGATTCAAAGCATCAAGGATTTTAATGTTTACCCATAACATATTCTAAGGTGTGAGGAATATAGCTGGGTAGTAGGGTTTGGCAGCAGGCTGGAGGCCCTGGGTTGGATCCCTATTACAACCAAAACCAGAAAAACAAAACCGATATTAGTTGCATAGCTTTGACCTTTTAGAAAAGATATTTTTTTGCATAACCTTATGCTATCAGTTATTATAGCTGCTTGATACAAAACTCAGTTTGTTTCAAAATAAAAAAACTGAACAAAACTGTGGTACATTTATACAATGGAATACTACTCAGCTATTAGAAACAAGGAAATCATGCAATTTTCAACCAAATGGATGTAACTACAAAAGCTCATCATGATTGAGCTAACTCAGAAAGATACAAAGATGGTATCTATTCACTTATAACTGGATTTTAGCCATATAGTACAGGATAACCATTCTACAATCAATAGACCCAAAAGAACAGGAACATGGACTTGGTTGCCTGTTAGTGGGACACTCCAGTCTAGTGGAACTGGCATGTATGCCTCCTGTGCAAGACGAAGTGCTTAGACCTCATGTGTCTAACAAGCTGAGGGGGGCTCATTCACAGAGGCACCCCACACTGGAGGGGTGGGATGGGTGGGAGAGGGGGTAGAGGGTAGGAAGGAGGGGTTGGAGGGGGGGTGGTAATGGAGACAAAACATGAAGTAATAAATATTTTTTAAATTTTTAAAAAAACTAATGTGTTATGTAATGAATGAAAAATGTTAAAATATAATTATAAGACTACCTAGATATGTATATATTCCCATTTAAATCCACAGACACTTTAGATACTAATGTAATTCCTAGGTCTGAATCATGTTTTCAAAATATTTAAAACATGGGCGAAAGGGTTAAGGAATAGAATGTGCTTGTGAACAAGAACTGTTTGCTTAGTGAGTGAACACTAGAGTAATAAAACTTTACTATAGCACACTAATCAGGTATTCAAATACCCACAAATAGAAATTATAGAGGCCATAAAACATCTAATTAGACTATTTCCTCTTATGAAAAGCAGCATATGTCCTATTCTCTCTCCTCTTTTCTATTTATTCTGGCAGGGACCCCATAATTATAATATCAGTCCTCCCTGCCCTCTCTCTATCCCCTTCCCTCTCTCACTCTCCTTCTCTGTCTGAACATACTTTCTTTATCTTGCATGCCTGCCACATGTTTTCATAAATGGTGGGAGAAGTGAGATTTCTGAGTCATAGAAAATGCTTTATTACTAACAGCATACATATAGTGTGCACATAATAGGTTCCTTGGAACCCCTGGTTTCAGGGAATGATGCTCTCTGCTCACTGAGTTGTGTGACAACTCAAGAACTGCAAGTGTAGTGGGGGTCTAGGCAACTGCGATTTTTTGCTCACAAGAAAGACAAGCTTGTTATTCTACTTATGTGACAAAATGGTCTCTACGCCAGGAAGTCCTCTATCAGTGCCTTCCAAGATTATTAAAAATTGTTTGTAGAGATAATTCAGAGTAAAAGCTGCTGTAAGATACATGGTAGTGCTGTGAAGAATTATCTGTCTCTTAAGAATTGAAGTTTGGGGATGTCCACTTGTAAAAGAATGAAATTAGACCCATAATTATCACCTTGTACAAAACTTAAGTCCAAGTGTATCAAAGACCTTAACATAAGGCCGGTCAAACTAAATCTACTAGAAGAAAAAGTGGGAAAAACTCTCGAACTCATTGGCACAGGTGACAACTTCCTGAACAGAACACCAACAGCTCAGGACCTAAGACCAACAATCAATAAATGGGACCTCATGAAACTGAAAAGCTTCTGTAAGGCAAAAGACACTGTCTTTAGAACAAAACAGCAGCCTACAGACTGGGAAAAAATCTTCACCAACCCCACATCTGACAGAGGGCTAATATCCAAAATCTACAAAGAACTCAAGAAATTAAATGCCAAGAAACCAAATAATCCAATCAAAAAATGGGGGAAAGAGCTAAACAGAAAATTCACAAAGGAGGAATTCCTAAAGGCCAAGAGACACTTGAAGAAATGCTCAACATCCTGAATCATCAGAGAAATGCAACTCAAGACAACTCTAAGATTCCATCTCACACCTGTCAGAAGGGCTAAGATCAAAAGCACAAATGACAGCACATGCTGGCAAGGGTGTGGAGAAAGGGGTACCCTCCTCCATTGCTGGTGGGAGTGCAGGCTTGTGCAACCACTGTGGAGGTCAGTATGGTGATATCTTAGAAAACTTGGAATAACTTTGCCTCAGGACCCAGCCATACCACTTCTGGGTATACACCCAAATGACTCCTCACGGAATCATAAGGAAGTTTCTTCATTTGTGTCCATAGCAGCCTTATTTGTAATAGCTAGAAACTGGAAACAACCCAGATGTCCCTCAACTGAAGAATGGGTTAAAAAACTGTGGTACATCTACACAATGGAATACTACTCAGCTATCAGAAACAATGAAATTATGCAATTTGCAACCAAATGGATGGAACTAGAAAAGCTGATCCTGAGTGAGCTAACCCAGACTCAGAAGGACGCATATGGCATCTATTCACTTATAGTAGGATTTTAGCTATATAGTACAGGATATCTATACTACAACCAACACACCAAAGGGAACATGGACATAGACTTTTTTTTTCTTTGTTGTGATACACTTCTCACTGGTGGTGCTGCCTTGTAGGCCCCCAGTGTATGAGGAGGCTCTTGGCCCTCATATGACTTTTGAACTGGGATGAGGGACTGTTATGTAGGAACACTCCACTCCAGAGGAGTGGGATGGAAGGGTTAGGGGGTAGAGGGTGGTATAAGGGGGGCTGGGAAGGGGGAAAGGAGAACAATATGATGGAGTTGTAACCTGAAGCAACAAATAAATAAAGAAAAAAAAAAGAATTGAAGTTTGGGACAGTGTGTGTGTTGTATCTTTTCCATTCTCCTGTTGGCCCACCTTCTCAGTCTGCTGAGGTGCTCTCTCACACTCTCTTTTTGCTCTTGTTGGACCAGTATTCCCTTCTCCTTTTCTCCCTGTTCTCACCTCTGTGTCCTTACTTTGCTAGAGCATATTTTATATTCTGCTGCTTTGTGTAATCATTATGTTTTAGAATAGATTCTAAAATTAAGTATATTGTCTTTACCCTCGGTTTACTGTTAGCATCCTGGTTTCCTCTTATTTTGAAGAAACTCATATTCTGGTAGAATTCTCATGGAAAGCTCCTGACATCTTATTCCAAGCTATTTTTCTAGAGACTTACCATTTGAATGGTAATTTATATTTCTGTAAATCTTGTCTTGCATTACATTACTTTGACTCTAAAGAATATGATTCCATGAATACCCTTTTTATACTTTTTTGTTAATGTCTTTCTACCTCCCTAATTTGCTTTTATTTAATGATTTTGTTCATTGTTGCCTTGAGATACTGTCATTTTTCTTTGTCCTTTAAAATCCTCTATTTTGCTGAGTCTAAAGTTCATTGTTTTTTTGTAAGTACAAACAGAACTTTGTTGTGCATGGATTTAAGTTTTATTTCATGAAACTAACGTTTTGGATTATACTATTAAATACTAGCTGTGTTCCATTGTTTTGTTATCTCCAGGTATTGTCTGTCTGTCTGTCTGTGCTATAACCTTTTGCTTGTCTTTGCCTTTAGTTACAGTCATTTCTCATTTTACTCAGTCTTTTATTAAATTTTCATTCAAATGTATTATTCTTTGTACATATTACAATTTGTTCTTTATTTCTAAATTAGTCTTCTTCCTTTTTGGTGTGTATATTTTGAAATTTCATATGAAATTTTCTTTACTTATTTGCCCAAGTATTATACTTTGGAATTATTTTCTGGTACAGAATTTTTCAGCTATGAAAATGTTTTGACTTATATTTTGTGTTTGCTTCTTATACAAATTTTTATGGGGGAATGATTTTATGTATCCATTTTTAATCCTAGCTGTTTGGAAGGTACACTGTCTAAATCAAGGATGACCTCTTGTACAGTACAGTAATGTGCAATTTTAATAGGTGGTAGAGGATGAGATAATAGGAGATAGACAAGTGTTGCTTGAGCTGTTAGAGTTTCTTAGCTCTGTTCACTACAGAGCTACAGTATTCTGCTTCTATAGTTTTCTCTCAGAAGCCTTGCTCCCTCTGCTGCCACTTTCGGTCCCACTCACTTCCAAGCCTCATCTTTGTAGGAAACAGGTTTTCAGTATTTTCACCTTTTAGTGTTGTATTCCATGCACCCACCCTACACATTTATAATTTCTGCTATGAAAAGATACAGGTGATAGAGCTTACCATTTGATTACAATGCAGTCATTACCATTATCTAGGTAAACTGTATATGGAATGATATCCATTCCTCTTAATAGAGGGATTAGAGTCAGAAGACATTAGTAGATAGAACTGTGTGAAAACTTGTCACTGTTTAAAAGGAAAACTAGCATTCTTTGTTGTTCTGGCTGGAAAGAAGGACTGATATGCTGGTTCCGTGTGGTGGGGAAGGAAGTCATTTGCCTTCATCAGTATGTTATTTCTAAAGGGTTTCTTGTTCTTTTTTTTTCTGAAAAGTCACATAAGTAAATGGAGGAGGATCCCAACCACTTGGAAATCATGTTTAAGTGCAGATTCTGATTTTCAGCGTCTAGACAGGGACATGATATTATGCATTTCAGGAAGTTTGAAGTGAAGCCAGTGTTGCTCCGAGAACCACTAGGAAGAAAAATATATTTTAAATTTTTATTTTGAATACAAGTTTTCTAGATCCGATGAAGATTCTGGACTCAGATTCTGCAACTTATGAATAGATGGTAAACAGATTCATAAACCTAGAGAGATGGGTATTCTAGAGTTTACAGAGGGACAAAAAAATCCATCTTACCCTGCAAGAATTATGCAAGGACTGATTTTTCTCTGCCGTTTTCCTCCTTTACTGTGTATTCAATGTTAAATTTTTCAGGGCTGTAGCTGCATACTAGTAATGATAGTACCATGTTTAACATAGGTGGACAATTACAATAAGTAACAGTAAATCTTTTGATAAAAGAGCTATATTAGTTTACAGCTTTAAGTGAGATTTGCTTTCTATTAGTAGTTGGAGGGCAAAAGAACTGTGGAGCCGTGCCTGTGGGTTTCATCTCCCCACAGAGTCTCATTTGTGTTTCTAACATTGTGTAACATTTAAAAGTGATGACCTACTTGTCTTTGTGGTCAAACAACACGGTCTGGCCATTTTGAGTGTTGAAAAGTAACTATCATTAATAGCTTGTCTAGTCCATCAGTGGTTTGTATGACTATGTTGCTGCCTGCCAGCAATGTAGGTAAGTCCATTGCTATTATCTACTCATCAATCATGCTACCAAGTCCTAATAAAAGCCCTTCCCTCTGTTTTAGGCTCTTTTACATAGAACTTATAAATCAAGCTGCTGTATTTCCATTCTCAGAACAACAGTTGCCTTTAACACAAACATAATCATAGTGTATACACTTGATGCATTTCGATATTCAGTTAACTTATAAAATGAACAAGAGAATTTGAGAGACTGATTTCTCACTGTATTCTGAAAAGTATTTTTTTATAATTGTACAAATGAGTAGAGAATATAGTTACTTTAAGTGTATCCGAGCTGTGCATACACTGTATAATGTAGTAATGCTGCTTTAAAGTATCTATTTGAGGCAGTGATTCTCTACCTATGTATCACAACTCTTTGAGGGTCAAATGACCTTTCACAGGTGTCGCCTAAGCCCTATGATTCACAAGAGTAGCAAAATTACAGTTATGAAGTAACAACAAAATAATTTTACTGTTGGAGGTCACCACAACATGAGGACCTGTATTAAAGGGTCACAGCATTGGGAAGGTTGAGAACCACTGATTTAAGGACTGATCTAGATCTGCCTACAAGTGATTTAGCTTTCTTACCTAAGCCAATATTTATTAGCATTTATTTGATGCTCAGGATAAAAATGCATATTGAAATAGATACTTTTCTTAAACTGTAATTATAAAATGCAACTACATGATGTTTTCTTTACAGATCTTTTTTTAACAGAAAAGCGTATTTCATGAATATTTGCACATTAAAGTAATACGATATGGATTCAGTGTTAACTTCATATTACTGTCATGATTTCTTAGGCTGTTGTAGTTCTTAAACCTGAGAACCAACAAAAATTCCAGTCAGAAATAGTGCCATTGTCAGTACTTCATTTTGCAGATGTTTTGTTCAGTTTCAAATTTGTTGCATGTTAAAATAAATAATAACTATTATCCAATCTTCCAAGGAGCAAAACCTAAGACCCTTTCTCTGTCTCCACTTCAATGCGTTCCGCATGCTGTAGAGCTGACTGCCTGTTGTACCCTGAGAGACAGTGTCTTATGAAGAAATCCTGTTGAACTTGTGCTTTAACAAAGCAAGAGGTGGAGCACTGTTTAAGCTGGTGCTAATCGTCTGAGATTTATATTTGATACACATGAGTTTTTCTTAACTTTATGCACCCATGCTTCTTAAAGTTTTTAAAACACTCTAAACACTCTGGGGTAACTTCTGTTTCCCATCAGCCACAGACTTCAAATTCAAACCTTCCTGAACCTACATGGTAACTGAATAACTTTTCATGGCTTTCTGAATTATAGTTCAGAACAGTGTGGGTTTTGCTTCTTTGCAGGGTATCCCCAGAGATGCTCTAGTATTTAAGGGCTTTATTAGGGAACTAACTTATGTGTAGCAATAGAGAGAAAACATGCAATTGGGCAGCAAACTCCCCGTCAAAGTGTTATGAATCAGACTAGAAAATGTCTGTGCAGTACATATAGCCCTGCTCATTGTCATTTGCCACCAAACAAATTTTGGTCACAGCTTTAACTCTCACAGCCTATATACTTTAGGATTTTAGGAAGAGCACACCTTAAGGTTCAGAAGAATGTGATTTGTACTTTGTGACCTCAAGGAAGTACACAGCTGCTGATTTATCTTATTCATTTCCTCCTTTATGTACTGGGGTATCAAAGTAGGGTGTGGATATTTATCAAAGCATAAGACTTTCTACAAGTATGGCATTGTTATCTATTGAAAGAAAAATGTCATAACTGTTTGACTTATGTAAAACAGTAGTGCAATTCCAATGTACTCATAGTAGGCTATGGGAAAATGCTGTACCCTGTGTGCTTATAACCTCTCTTTGAAAAATGTCATTGTGTACTTTTAAGTGCCCTGTAAAAATATGTTCATTGTATTGGATAAAAAGTGATGTAGAAAAATGATAATAACATCT
>CAJQZJ010027935.1:26991-39491 GCA_907164525.1 Lophiomys imhausi | reverse complement strand
GTTTTTTTAAGTTCCAAGCAATTTATTTAAGTACAGATATATTCCAAATAGAAGTATAGTCTGATTTTTAAAAACAATATTTATATGTAGGATTATTAAAATAAGTATTTTTATTTTCTTCGGGCAATTCAGTTTTTTCCTCAAAAGTCTATTTCTCTTGACATTTCAAGTAAATTGTCATAAAGACATTAGTAGATAACCTGAATATGACTTCTAAATTATAGACCTGAATTCCTGCATACCCTCTGTGCTCCTACTATAAGAATATACATTTATTTCATTCATTAGTTGTTTAAAGAAGTTCTAGATTCCTGTAATTTTTATTATTATGCTCTACTGTATACCTGAACATTGCTGAAAGTAGATCCTTAAAATTCTTATCACATACATATTCATAAAAGATACAGGTATGCAAGGTGATAGAATGTTAATTTGGCTCTAGAAATTATTTCATAATGTACCCATATATAAAATAATCACATTCTACACTTTTAATATGTACAATATGTATCACTTAAGTTCAAAAAGTAAAATATAAGATGTAAAAATTTTCTTTACAACATATTAAACTACAAAGTTGATCAAACTATATTTTAAGGTAGGCTTGAGCACAAAGATTAAACATAGTAAGAAAAATATTCCTTAAGAAAGAAACCCTACTATGTAACAGAAGGTGACCTTTCTTTTCTTTACAAAGTGTCTTGGACAGAGCTGACATGAGTGAGCAGAAGGACCTCATGATATTGGAGAGGAAAGAGCCTATCCAGCTAAAACTTATCTAGTATTTCTCAAAACTGTATCTTTGTCTCCACCCTTGGTTGTTACTGTTCCTGTTATACCTTTGTTGTTTACTTTCTGGACTGCTCAAAACCGCCTGCATTGGATCCCTCCCTTCATTCTTAGTCCATTTAAATTCATGGCCACAGCAGTTGTTCCTGGGTGAAGGTTTCTTCTGGTACCTTCAATGAGGAATTCCACATTGAATTTAGCTGAAATTCTTAGACAGTCTAAATAGAAGTTTATATATACACAACAAAGAGAAATTGGCCTGTGCTGGATAAAGGAGGGGGGTTTTGCAGCATTGATCTTAAAGTAATTTTTCAGAATATGTGAAGTGAATGGCATATACATGGAGTAAGGTGACTCTTCTTCTACCTCTCACATCATAATAGACTAGATCTAACATTTGTGATTTTTTTTCCCCTATGATCCTCTAGAACAGTGGATCTCAACCTTCCTAATGCTGAGATCCTTTAATAGTGCCTCATGCTGTGGTGACCCCCCCAACATAAAATTATTTCGTTGCTACTTCATAACTGTAATTTTGCTAGTGTTATGAATCATAATGTAAATATCTGATATGTGACCCCCAAAGTGGTTGCAACCCACAGGCTGAGAACCTTTGCTCTAGAAAAAAAAAAATCACTAAGCAGAGGGACTCGAAAATCACAATATAAATGGCATAATGAAGTTGGGAATCTTTGGAAAATTCAGACACTTCATTACTGTGTGTGTCTGGCATTTGGGAAAGTACCCTGGTGCTTTATTCCTTAGTACATCCAGAAGAATGTATCCGCAGCTTCAAGAATGTTTAATCACAAGGGAATATTCTGTCTCAAGACACAGCTTCCAAGATACAGCTTCAATTCACTTTGGTTTCCTCATACCTCAACCCTTGCCACTGCCGTGGTGATTTTTTTCTTGTTTATTGCTTGGACTGACTATTTAGAGCAGCTGTGTTAAAGTTCCACCCCCAATTTTAGCATATTTACATTCAGGAATACACAGTCCCTGAAGTGGTTTTTGTGAAATGTAAATTTGATCACATTTCTCCCTGAAACACCTTTATTGGATCCCCACCATAAGAAGGAAGTCCCAAATTTTCTTAAAGATAGCGGACCCATCAAGTGCTGTAGGCCCAGACCTCTTCTACTACATCTGTCTTGCCAATCCAGTCAGGAGTCGCATGTTGTACTACTACTATTCTCATAGTTTTGTCCTTGCTAGTTCCTTCCCCCTCCTTTCTGACAGTTGAGGTATCATCTCCTTTGCAAACAGTTTCCCAGATCCATTTCCCTCTCAGGATGATCCTCCATGTCTCTCTGTACATATCTCCACTGATAATTCTACGTACCGTATGACTGAAATTATCAGAAATTTCTATGTTCCTAGTGTCTAATGATAGCCATTTAGATGTTTTTGTAAATAACTAAGTGCTTTGCCTTAGTTTGGTCTGGTATTTTTTTAAGTAGTAAATTAAAAATGTATTAAATTTATTTTTATATGTGTACCCCATCTTAAAAAATTCAAATTCAAAAACTATTTGAGCAGATAGTTGGTCTTAATGTGTGTATCCAATGAGTCCTCCCTCTGTAATGTCTTTGCTACCTAGTGGGAACAGTGCCATCTATTGGCTATTATCCAAATTGTATCAATAGTTAGATCTAGAATACAGCATAACGTATTAGTGGAATGGTTTTAGGGAGGCACAGTTATAAAAACTCTATCATTAGTTTGCACAAAATCCCAGCATATGCCTGACAGAAACTAATTGCGTAGTTTAATTTTAGTAACCTTGTAAAGGATAATGATGCTAACATAGTAACAGAAAAGGCATACAGTGAGGTTTGGCTTATTCATGTCCTACTCTATTCCCCCCAAAATAGGATGATTGTTATTGTTTTGTAGAAAATGGGAGTAAATTTTATTTTAACCTTCTTTAGATACAGTTGATACTTTTGATTAAGATAGCATCTTATTTTTATCTTATTATTATTATTATTATTATTATTTATCTATTTTTGTTTTTTTCAAAACAGGGTTTCTCTGTGTAGTCCTGGCTGTCCTGGACTCACTTTGTAGGCCAGGCTGGCCTTAAACTCACAGCGATCCGCCTGCCTCTGCCTCCCTAGTGCTGGGATTAAAGACGTGCACCACCATGTCTGGCATATTTTATTTTTAAATAATTTTAAAATTCTGAAGGATCCATAACAGCTAGGAAAAAAATTTTAAACCATGAGTAATTGACTTTTAATGGTAATCCACAGCAAAGTGTGAAAGATGATTTTGGTATTTCTGAGAAAATTATACCACAATATTAAAGATAATAATTCACTTATATCTTAACTTCATTCACTGAGAGTATTTCTTCTTAAGCAATATTTTTACATGTTAAATAAAGCGTGTATAGCAGATGAATTTAATCAATGGAAATAAAACCACACTGGATTTGGCTGCTGTCAGTCCGTGGGCATGAATAGTCCCTATAGTATTTTGTAAATAGAGACTATGTCACACGAATATATGTATGCCACCCAAATAGTAGTAAGCTGTCCAGCTTGTTACTATTATCTCAAGTTTTAGAAGTAGGGTTCTTTCTGTTTTGACTAAAATGTACAAAAGTTAAGATATGTGGAATAATAGAGGTGTAATTTTTTTAATTGGATGTCTTATATTTTAGTCACAGCTGTTAACTTTCTGTAAGGAGGAATAAATAGGTATCCTAATATGTTATAGAATCTTACGCTATTTCATAATGTGTGTCTATGAAACTAAATATAAATTCCTGTAGTTATAATACTTACACAGCTGTAAAACCATAGTAATAATAATGAAATTCAAGTAATCATAACAGAAAGTAACATGTATAGCTCTTAGCAGTTAAAATGTATTCTAGAGTTAATGGTACACACACACACACACACACACACACACATTTAAACTCTATGATGTACTCACAATAAAGTCTTGCAATAATACACTCCTCAAGAAGGAAGAAGGAAAATTCTGTCATAAAACTCACAAATGAAGGCATCAAAGCACAAAATTTTAATTTTAGGGGATCCCAAGTACAATATTATTGAAGAAATCTAAGTACTCTGATTTTTATGATTTATAGATAAGGAATTGAGATGCAGAGATACTAAATGACCTTTTAACATCCAGCAAATAATGGATGTCAACCCACACTGTTGAGACTCACTCACTCAAGAACCTGTGTTTAAATCATCTTTCAAACAAATCTCAACACCTGACTTTACATACTAAAAACGAAATTATAAAGTAAATGAATTGTTATAATTAATAGGAATGATTTAACAATCTTAATAAACAAGATATTGTTTTACATCTGTTGAATGTCCAGTGTTTCACTTACTAGACATGTTTTTTGTTTTTATGTTCCATATGCTACCCAACTGAAGTTTATATAATTAGATTTTAACTATAAATTTATATCATCACTGAAATTCTCTGTTTTGACTATAAGCTTATTTTAGTTACTAGACCATTCTTTCAATGATCTGATCACATTAGTCCCACCAAATTTTTAATTATTTAAAATAATTTTTATAATATTTATATATATATAATTTTAAATATTTTTAAAATCTTTGTTTTATATTGTGTTTGGTTATCCCACAGTGGTCTAAGCCTCATGAGACTCCTGCCTCAACCTCCTGTGTGTAGAGGTAACTGATATGCATCATTGTGTCCCACTTGCAGTAATCCTAGGCAGTCTGTGCCTTTATGCTCACTGCTGTTGCCGCAGCAGCAGCTTGTATAGTAAGATAACTCACTCCCAGTTTAAATGTAAAGCGAAGAGGATTGATTGCTACAGCTCAGGCTTTAATGGGAGGGTCCTATCTACTGTGTGACATGTCTCATTCTCCTACTGGTGGTTTTCCCATATCTTGCAAATCCCTCATTTTTGTATTGAGTGTTGTGCCATGGTTTAACATGGCCTGGGTGCAAATAGAGCTCCAAATAGAAAAAAAAATATTGTTTTCCCTCATTCCTGTTTTTGAGACAAATAGTATTTTGATTTATGTTTAGGAACATCTCATAAAATTCATAATCTTACAAGTTTCAGTAAACAATATGGTTTGAAAAAATAAGAGTTATTTTTGAAAATCCTTTACCTATCATTTTTAGCTTTATAACTGCCAAAATAGTTATGCTAAAACTACCACCAGTGGGTTCAGGGCCATTGTTGCTCCCCATCTTAACAGCCTCCGAAGTTTAGATGCAGTAAAAGCAAACATAAGCATTTGGGAAGATCGCATGGTACTAAAATTAATTATGAGCACTGTTATAGAACCAAAATTACATTAGATTTCTCAAAAATAAGCTAGGTATTTACTGGCATATACCAATATTTGATTTTTTAGAACTTCATTGAAAATGTATAAAACACCTTACATAACTTTTGAATCCCCCGAGAATGTGTTCCAGCACTTCAGGCTTTGTGGATTGTAGGTGAAGACATTGTCTAGTTGAGGTTATGGTAGGCTCATCTGCTGAATTGCTATGTTGGGCAGTCTCCTGAAAACGTACAGGGACACAGGTGACAGTGAGCATTGTGAATGTGCCTATTTCAAGAGCCTGGATATTTCCTGATATTTAGTTTGAACAACCCTAAAAACTCCATGCTAAAATAGAACTAAACCTCCTGATTGTAAAAAGTGTTTTTTTTTGTCTTCACTTTTGTATTCAGAGTAAAGTATCCCCTAAGTTCTGTGGCAGTTTAGAGGATTCTTACCTCATGTGCATCAAATATATGTCCAAAGTTTAGATAAAACTAAAAGGGGCCATTACTGCTCCTTTTAAAGTATTCTCTGAAATATTCTCCTGCTGACCGTACTAGGCATTGCCAGGACTACAAGGCATTTCGCTGTGTCCTGTGTGATTAACTGCTCTTTCTGCTTGGACCTCAGTCAGAGCTTGAGGAAGGCGTCTTGTTGTCCTGCCTCCCTTATATCAAAGCCTGTTAAGGTTGCTTTGTGCCCCAAATATCTACTTTGAGTTTTCTCTTTGTTTGGATGCATAGCTATTAAGGCCTGAGGTTACGGGTTCAAAACCTGAAACAGGGAAAACTTGGAGTGATGGTACATATTCAGAATTTGGAAAACACAAGTTTGACAACTAAAACATTACTATGAAGTTCTGTTTACCTACTTAACTTGATCTTCCCTGAGAAATGACTTTCCCTGCTTTTCTGGAATACTTTTCAGTCCACTGCAGGTTTCTTTAAGGTTAGCCAGGCATACTTAATCTACTTCTATAACATGGACTGATGAAAGGAATATTGAGTGGATCAGATCCCTCAAGGGATATAAATTATAAAATTATACCCATCAATTTTAATCAGAATAGTATACTATAACCACTAAAAATTTTGCCTCATCTTTTTCCCTATTCAGTCAGTTTTGTTGCATAATTATTTTTATTAGCAAGTTCATATGTTTATTTATTTATAATTTATTTATTGCTTCAGGTTACATCACCATCATAGGGTCCTCTTTCTAACCCTCCCAGTCCCGCCCTCTCACCCTCTACCCCCTATCCCTTCCATCCCACTCCTGTGGAGTGGAGTGTCCCTAAATAACAGCCCCCCGCCCTAGTTCAGCAGTCACATGAGAGTCGAGACCTCCTCATACACTGGGGGCCTACAAGGCAGTACCACTGGGGAAAAGTGTCTCATTGACAGGGAGAGGAAAAAAAAAATAAGTTCCACATGAGTTAGGGATCATTGTGGACGAGAGGGTGGAAATATTTTCAGAGCCAAAGGATCAGGGAGTTTGTTGTGAGATTCTGTCTCAAAATAATGTCAGAAGCTACATCCTCAAGTCTCACCAACATGACTGCCTAAACATGAGCAAGGACAACAATGGACAGTAGGCAGGGGAAGCTCACAAGGCCTCAGTTCTGCACAAAGAACTCCAGGCAACCAAGGAATACAGAGAGCAGGGACAGTCTCCAAGGAGGAGTGCAACAGTTTGTTAACCAATACGTAAAACATATGTGTAACTTATTTAGCAGTTAATGAACTAAAAAGGTCCTGAATTTGAAAGAGAACAGGATGGGTATGTGAGGATTTGGACGGAGGAAAGGGAAGAGGGAAATCTATAACCACAAAAATATAAGAAATTAAGGCAAAACCAAGCTAAACATAATTTCTAAGTCTAGCAAATAGATAGCTTAGTTCCTTGTGTCAGAAATAGATTACTTTCAGCTGATAATAAAAATCTTGCTGTCTTCTGCCATTATAATCCTGAGAATGTTTTAACTCTGTTCCTTCCTGCTACCTTGACCCAAGCTTCTTAAATAAGAATAATGGATAATTAAAGAGTTATGGACTAACTTTTGTTAGTGAATTATTACTCAAATGACAGCATGATGAGGGATGATCCACAGTTCAAATGAATGGAATTTAAAACCATTTATTAATACTTCAGAAAACTGATCCTTAATTTTAAAATTACCAGATGCTTTTGAAAGCTGATAAAACTTGAACAGCAGGGAGTGGTTTACAGGGTGTGGGTTGATAGAAGGAAGAGAAGGAAGAACTGTAACTATAATCTCAAAAATAAAAATGTATAATTCATATTATTTGAATGTTTACATAACCCCTGATAATTGTTCATGGCACCCATATTAAAAATGTCTTTAGTGTCTCCCAAACCTTTGTGCTGGCCTTCTTCTTAGTCCTTGTCTCTTGTGTTTATCTCCAAATGCATTTGCAGTCTTCCCATATAAAGGTGGAAGGAGAGAATGGAGCCCACACATTTGTCTTCTACTCTCCATCATGCGCCATGACTTTTATATTCCTGGGGAGATATAAGCAAACATCTACCTATCTCAGATTAGGAACCAATAACAGACCAAAAAGTAAGGATATGAGCAAAATCTAAATTGAGGAACCAGTGAGTTTTATTGGTGTTGCATAAATACTGGAGTTGTGTACAGGAACAGAAATGACTCAAAGACAGCTGCATCACTAAAGTCCACCCCAGTATAGGTGACAACTGATAAAGGGTGAAAACCTAGAGCCCAGTGCATAGTCTTCAGGTAGCTCAATAGGTTGAAGGATGTCCTTTCCAAGTGCCTCAGTTGGTCTACCTGAGTGCTAATGTATATTGATTCCCAATTTTCTGAAGAACCACCATAATGATTACCATAGTGGTTGTACAAGCTTGCACTTCCAGCAGCTATGGAGGAATGTTTCCCCTTTCTCCACATTCTTGCCAGCATGAGCTGTCACTTGTTTTGTTGATCTTCCCCATTCTGACAGGTGTGAGATGGAATCTCAAAGCAGTTTTAATTTGCATTTCCCTGATGGCTAAGGATGTTGAACATTGCTGTAAGTGTTTTTCAGCCATTTGAGATTTGTCTGTTGAGACTTTTCTGTTCAGTTCTGTACCTCATTTTTTATATTTTTGGTTGTGAGCCTAGCCTTTAACGGCTGAGCCATCTCTCCAGCCCCTGTACCTCATTTTTTAAACTGGAATATTTGATTTGTTGATAACTGGTTTGAAGCTTTTTAAAAAATATATTTTGGATATTAGCCCTCTATCAAATATGGAGTGGATGAAAACCTTTTCTCATGCTACTGGCTACCATTTTGTCCTCTGTCTTACAGAAACTTTTCAGTTTTATGACCTAGGTCAACTTTGGTTGTTATCTCTTCCCAGAGCAGCCATGTTCTTTTTTTTTTTTAATAAATATATTTATTTGTTGCTTCAGGTTACATCTCCATCATATTGTCCTCTTTCCCCCATTCCCAGCCCCACCCTCCCACCCTCTACCACCTAACCCTTCCATCCCACTCCTCTGGAGTGGAGTGTCCCTACATAACTGTCCCTTGCCCCAGTTCAGAAGTCATATGAGGGCCAAGAGCCTCCTCATACACTGGGGGCCTACAAGGCAGCACCACCAGTGAAAAGTGTCTCATTGCCAGGGAGGGAAAACTAAAAAACAAACCAACCAACAAACAAAACAAAATAAATAAAAAAAATAAAAAGTCTATGTTCATGTTCCCTTTGGTGTGTTGGTTGTAGTACAGATATCCTGTACTATATAACTAAAATCATACTATAAGTAAATAGATGCCATGTTCATCCTTCTGAGTCTGGGTTAGCTCACTCAGGATGAGCTTCTCTAGTTCCATCCATTTCGCTGCAAATTGCATAATTTCATTGTTTCTGATAGCCGAGGAATATTCCATTGTGTAGAGATGTACCTCAGTTTTTTAATCCATTATTCAGTTGAGGGACATCTGGGTTGTTTCCAGTTTCTAGCTATTACAAATAAGGCTGCTATGGACATAGATGAGGAAACTTCCTTATGATTCCGTGAGGAGTCATTTGGGTGTATACCCAGAAGTGGTATGTCTGGGTCCTGAGGCAAAGCTATTCCAAGTTTTCAAAGATATCGCCATACTGACCTCCATAGTGGTTGCACAAGCCTGCACTCCCATCAGCATTGGAGGAGGGTTCCCCTTTCTCCACACCCTTGCCAACATGTGCTGTCATTTGAGCTTTTGATCTTAGCCATTCTGACAGGTGTGAGATGGAATCTCAGAGTCCTCGAGTTGCATTTCTCTGGTGATTAAGGATGTTGAGCATTTCTTCAAGTGTCTCTCAGCCATTAGGGATTCCTCCTTTGTGAATTCTCTATTTAGCTCCGTCCCCCATTTTTTGAATGGTTTATTTGGTTTCTTGGAATTTAATTTCTTCAGTTCTTTGTAGATTTTGGACATTAGCCTTCTGTCAGAAGTGGGGTTGGTGAAGATTTTCTCCCAATCTGTAGGCTGCCGTTTTGTTCAATGACAGTGTCTTTTGCCTTGCAGAAACTTTTCAGTTTCATGAGGTCTCATTTATTGATTGTTGGTCTCAGGTCCTGAGCTGTTGGTGTTCTGTTCAGGAAGTTGTCACCTGTGCCAATGAGTTTGAGAGTTTTTCCCACTTTTTCTTCTAGTAGATTTAGTGTGACTGGCCTTATGTTAAGGTCTTTGATTCATTTGTACTTAAGTTTTATACAAGGTGATAAGTATGGGTCTAATTTCATTCTTTTACAAGTGGACATCCAGTTGGACCAGCACCATTTGTTGAAGATGCTGTCCTTTTTCCATTGTACGGTTTTGGCTTCTTTGTCAAAAATTAGGTGGCCATAGGTGTGTGGGTCCATTTCTGGGTCTTCAATTCTATTCCATTGATCTATTGGTCTGTTTCTATACCAATACCATGCTGTTTTTACTACTATTGCTCTGTAGTACAGCTTGAAATCTGGAATGGTGATACCTCCAGATGTTTTTTTCTATTGTACAGAATTGATTTAGCTATTCTGGGTTTTTTGTTGTTCCATATGAAATTGAGAATAGCTCTTTCCAGGTCTATAAAGAATTGTGTTGGTATTTTGATAGGAATTGCATTGAATCTATATATTGCTTTTGGTAGGGTGGCCATTTTTATTAGGTTGATCCTACCTATCCATGAGCATGGGAGATCATTCCATCTTCTAAAGGCCTCTTCAATTTCTTTCTTCAAGGGCTTGAAGTTCTTGTTGTACAGGTCCTTTACTTGCTTGGTTAGAGTTATCCCCAGGTATTTTATATTGTTTGTGGCTATTGTGAAGGGGGTTGTTTTCCTTATTTCTTTCTCCGCCCATTTTTTTGTTGTATAAAGAAGGGCTTCTGATTTTTTGAATTAATTTTGTATCCAACCACTTTGCTGAATGTGTTTGTCAGCTGTAAGAGTTCTCTGGTGGAATTTTTGGGGTCGCTTATGTATACTATCATATTGTCTGCAAATAGGGATAATTTGATTTCTTCGTTTCCAATTTGTATCCTCCCTTGATCTCTTTTAGTTGTCTTATTGCTCTAGCAGGAACTTCAAGTAATATATTGAAGAGATATGGTGAAAGTGGGCATCCTTGTCTTGTCTCTGAGTTTAGAGGAAATGCTTCAAGTTTCTCTCCATTTAACTTGATGTTGGCCACTGGCTTGCTGTATATTATTGCCTTTATTATTTCTAGGTACGGTCCTTGTATGCCCATTCTCTCCAGAACTTTTAGCATGAAGGGGTTTTGGATTTTGTCAAATGCTTTTTCTGCATCTAGCGAGATTATCATGTGGTTTTTTTCTTTCGTCTTGTTTATATGGTGAATTACGTTGATAGACATTCGTATGTTGAACCATTCCTCTACAGGGTTTCTTTGTGTAGTGCTAGCTGTCCTGGAACTCATTCTGTTGAACAGAGTGGCCAAGGACGCACAGAGTTCCACCTGCCTCTGCCTCCCGAGTCCTGGTATTAAAGGCATGTGACACCAACTCCTGTTGATCTTAATGTGTGCATTCTCAGTATTTTGTTCAGGAAATCTTCTCCTGTGCTAATGAGTTTTTATTATTATGTTATAACATTGTTATATATTGTATATTATATATATTATGTAAAACATTGTTATATATAACATATAACAATTTTATAGCAATGTTGTAACATTATAACAATGATAAAAGGTCAATATCAAAGCTTTTCTCCACTTTCTCTTCTGTCCCATTCAATATGTTGGATTTTATGTTGTGACTTTTGATCCATTTGGAGCTGATTTTTATGGAGGTTGATAAGTATGCATCTTTTGGCATTCTTCTACATGCAGGCTTCCAGTTTGACCAGCACCATTTATTAAAGATGATGCCTTTTTTCCGATGTGTATTTCTAGCGTCTTTATCAAAACTCTGGTGTTACTCAATGTTTGAATTTATGTTTGAATCTTCAATTCGATACTATTGATCAGCATGTCTTTTTATGTCAGTACAGTATGGCTTTTATTACTACAGCTTGAAATTGAGAATGATGTCCATCATTTCTTGTATTGCTCAGGATTGTTTAAGTATCCTGGTTTTTTTGTTTTTGCATATGAAGTTGAGAATTATCCTTTCAAATTCTACGAAGAATTGTGTTGGAATTTTGATGGGAATTGCATTGAATCTGTAGATTACTTTTGGTAAGATGGCCATTTTTACTATGTTAATCCTACCAATCCATGAACATGGGAGATTTTTTCTTCTGATATCTTCTTCAGTTTCTTTCATCATAGTCTTGAAGTTTTTATCATTCACATCTTTCACTTTCCTGGTAGAGTTATCCAAAAAATATTTCATATTACTTGTGGCTATTGTGAAAACTATTGTTTCTCTGATTTTTCTTTCTCAGTCCATTTGTCTTTTGTATTTGGAGGGCTACTGATTTTTATCAATTAATATTATATCCAGCTACTTGTATCCAGCTGAAAATGTTTATCAGCTCTAGGAGTTACCTTGTGTAATTTTTAGGTCACTTATGTGTACTATTATATCATCTGCAAATAAAAATACATTGACTTCTTCCTTTCCAATTTGTATACCTTTAATCTTCTTCATTTGTCTTATTACTCTAGCTAAGACTTCAAGTACTCTACTGAATAGGTATGGAGGGATTGGACAACCTTCTCTTGTTCCTGATTTTTGTGGAACTGCTTTGAGTTTCTCCATTTAAGTTGTTGTTGGCTATATATAGCCTTGCTATAAACTGCCTTTATTGTATTGATGTTGTACTTTATTATGTTGATGTGTGTTATATGTATCCCTAATATCACCAAAACTTGTATCATGAAGGGGTGTTGAATCTTTTCAAAGGCCTTTTCTGCATCGAATGAAATGATCATATAGTTTTTGCCCTATC
>CAJQZJ010027935.1:0-26981 GCA_907164525.1 Lophiomys imhausi | reverse complement strand
GAATTCAGTTTACAATTATTTTATTGAATATTTTTGCATCTATGTTCATAAGGGAAATTTTGTGTTATTTAATTTGTTTATCTAGTTTATTGAGACATCTTTAAAAATGTATGTCAAAGTGAAGACCTAAGTTCTAAGAATATCTTTTAACTGATCTGTTATAATATTTAGCCATGATATGTTCTGTGTTTGAATGCCATATGCATATCATCTAAAATTTTTAGAAATGAAATCACTGGTAAGAAATTAGTTTCACCCTTAGCAACAGAACTGAATCAAAGTTTACTGGATCAAGAGTTTTAGGACACCCAGTGGGCACAGAAAGTGTCTGAGGTACATTACATTTTATTGTTCTCACAATTGCTCATTTCAGATTTAGTTAGAAAATCCATAATTTTAGTGTTTGACTTCCCAGACATACAAGACTTCAGTTGTTACTTTATTTAAATTCAGGTAGGTCATTTAAATGTTTCTACATGCAGGGAAATAATACAATTTTAGAATCTGTTCTTAAATATGTGGTTTATTCCTCATTATTAAGCTTACTGTAATTTTTTTTTCTTAAAGAAAATTTATTCTCCCTCCCCCAGAATCCATCACCTCTTACATATCTCTTTGGTGATTCCCAAGGGTCATGGAGATTTTCCCAATCTATCTTAAAATTATGAGTGAGTTCATTTTGTCAGATCTTCTTCAGGCAGCTACAGCTTTTGTATGTTCATGACTTCAGTGGTGATGTCATATTCCCAACACAACATTTAGCTTCTGTACTTTCTTTTTTTTTTAATAAATAAATTTATTTATTTGTTGCTTCAGGTTACATCTCCATCATATTGTCCTCTTTCCCCCCTTCCCAGCCCCGCCTTCCCACCCTCTACCCCCTAACCCTTCTTTCCCACTCCTCTGGAGTGGAGTGTCACTACATAACTGTCCCTCGCCCCAGCTGACGGTAATTTATGTTATTACTTAATGATACAATGTCATCTAGTAATCAACAACTCATTATTCTTTGATTATATAAATTAAAGTGTGATTTGATGAATAGGTTGTGAAGTATTACTGTGATAGAATTTCGATGGATAATAATCATGATAGTGATAAGGCTTTCTAACTTTTTTATACCTAGTAATGTTCTAATTGTAAAGATTTATTTGTTAAAACTGACCTGGAAATGTCTTTTTTGGTTGGTTTTTAGCCTCCAGCTGAGCAAGCCAAAGCCAGACTGCAATTGGTCCTTGAAGCTGCTGGTAAGTTTTTAAAATTAACTTTAAAAAAAAAAATTCAAGTTTCATCTCAATTACAGCCGCCCCTCCCCATCCCATTCTCCCACCCTCTTCCCGTTCTCCTTTCTCTCCTTCTCCTCTGATGAGGGGAGCCCCATTCATACCGACCCCCATCAGTTCATCAGTCACATGAGGGCTAAGAGCTTCCTCTTGCACTGGGACCTGACATGGCAGCCCAGCTATGGTAAGGTGTTCCACTAACCGACAACAGAGTTCATGACAGTGATAGTCCCACTCTACTTGTTAAGGGATCTGTATGACAACCAAGTTGCCTATTATGTGAATATGTGTAGAGTGCCTATGTCTGGTCTATATATGCCTTTTAGGGATGGTCAGTGTTTCATTCTCTTAAAATTAACTTTTATGAAATGAAGAAATAAATCCTAGGCTGGTAGCATGCTTATACTTGAGTAAAAAAGTTTTTTTTCCCATTTTTATAAATTCTCACAGATTTATATTATCCAGATTATATGTTTGGCTTTATGTTACCTACTTATAGCTGCCATTCAAAGTTGTATGTGCTTTATACAATCATTCTTTACATGTTTATGGGTAGAACAGGAGTTAGTTTTGATGTTTAATTGTTATGAAATCTATGTTGATTTTGTCTTTTATGGATTGTACTTTGGTGAAATAAAAGAATTCTTTGACTCTATGATTTTTCTCACATTTTCTTCTGGAAGTTTTGTAATTTTCTAGTTCATGTTTAAGACTGTAATCTGTTTTTACTTAACTTTTGTGTAGATTGAAGTTGATTAAGATTTTCATTGTTTTGGTGAAAATTAGGTCAGTGATAGTTAAAATTCTTCTAATTACAATAGTCTAATTACAATTCATTAGACTGTATGTTCTGTTGCCATCTAATCTTAAAATGCCATGTTTAATCTCCCAGTGGTACAGTTTCACAAAGACATGTATTTTCCTCCTTAAATATGTCCAAAAACCCACACTGTGTTTTTACATACTAATAATTTACCTTTAAATCTTAATGTACTCTTTGAAATATATAAATTATTTACTTTTTAAAGATTTTAAAGCTTATATTTTCCAGTCTGACAAATTAAGGATTCAACATAATTGTAGACCACCAAATGACAGTTATTATATTTTTGAGCAAATACGTATGTGCACATTCAATTAAGAACCTCTTGTATTAGCTATTTGTTATTATAAATTACCTAGAAATGTGTTTTTGATATTATAAAGTATTCCTATATAGGATAGTTTTTGTACATTATGCTGAATTGCTTTATGAAGATATTATGCTACTTTTTATTACCACTTTTTTCTCAGACTGCTTTTTTTCATGCTAGTACTACAAGTAGATTGATATGTAATGATGTGATATTTTCTATTTCTCTGAAAAAATGCTCAGTGTTACTTTTAAGGATACCTTATTACCTTACAGGGAAAGTAGATAGCAGGATGGTGTGGAATAGGTAGGCACATTATTATGATTTTGATTCTTTGTTTCCATTATGAATCTGAGAGGAACATTTTTTATTATTGGTGAACATGCAAACAAAGGAGGAGGGATAGATAGAACTTTAGACCAGCCCAGTTAAGATAACCCCTTGCCTCATAGCTTCTCATCTTCCTTGCCTTTGACAGCCACCAGTCTGCCTTCTATCTCTTAGACTTCATATGAGTAGATTCATTTATAATACGGGGATTTTTATATATGTTGTATGGTATTTTGAAAGTATATCCATGTTGTAACACGTCATTAGTTCATTTCTTTTTATAGTTGGATAATGTTTGTGTACAGTTTACTCATGCATTCACTCAGTGATAAAACTTCAACTTCTTCTAGCTTTTGAGTATTGTTGAATAATGTTGTTCTGAATACACATGAACTAACTTGAGCACCTGCTTTTAGATCCTGAGAGTGGTTTTTTAAAGGAATAATTGTGGGATCATTTTGCAGTTCTTAAATTCTTTGAAACCCAGTAGTGTTTTATAGTAGATAAACCATTTTGTATTCTCAGCAGCAAATGCTTCCCTCTGTAACAACCAGAGCTTATTATACCTTTAAATTTAGCTTTTGAAAGTCTTTAGGTTGGAGCTATTCTATGTCATAAATCCATCATCAATGAGACTTAAGAATGGTGGCTATTGTGTGGGATTGTTGTGACAACAAATAATTGAATATAGGAAGTGCCTAACCCTAGAGCATGCTGGTTACTGGAGTGTCCGTTTTTGTGGTCAGCAGTGCTGTGTAATGATTTCTCAGGCACTATTTCATAATGCTAATTCTTTACTAAAACTCATTCAGTGCCTTTCCACACAAGAACAGTTTTATACTTGTTTATGGCTCTGAAGATTCTGTGCGGTGGATCCTCACACTTTCAGTCTTCATCTGTATATTTTTAATTGAAATTATTTTGTACCATATATTCCGATTTCAGTTTTACCTTCCTTATCTCCTCTCAGATCCTCCTCATCTCCATAACCATGTAACTCTAGGCTTACATCCTCTCTCTTTCTCTCTCTGTCTTTAGAAAACAAGCAAATTTTTTTAAAAAACTAGTAAACTAGAATTTAAAACCAACAAAAAATAGACAATAAAGATAAAGTGTGAGAAACACACACAGACAATAAAATCACAATATCTAAAATCATATAAGACAAAGACCTGTAAGGTTAAAAAAAAAACCTCCAAAAATACCAGTGAATAGTTCATTTTGTGTTGGCTATCTATTGCTGGGTATGGAGCCTGCCATTAAGTGTACTTTGTATACCCAGTAGGACTCCTTTGGAGAAAACTCATTTTTTCTTTGCAAATGGATGACACTTAGAGACAGCCTCTGGATTTAGCATGGGAGCTTTTGTCCCCTTCACCTGTTAGTGCTGGGATCCCATCTGGCTTAGACCTGTGCAGTCCCCTTGCAGGCTGCCACAGTCTCTGTGAGTTCATATGTGCGTCAGTTTTGTTGTGCCTGAAAAGCCTTGTTTCCTTGGTGTCTGCCATCTCCAATGGCTGGCTCTTTAGATCTTTATGCCTGAGAGAAGGGTTTAGTGAAAATCGATCTCCCTTGCCCTCTCTCCCGCTCCCTCTCCCTCTCCCACTACGTCCCCCTCCCCCTTTCCCTCTCTCCCTCTCCCTCTCTCTTCCTTCTTTCCTGCTCCCTCTCTTCCTCTCTCTCTCCCCCTCTCTTCACATTGTCTAGTTGTTAGTCTCTGTATTAGTTCCTATCTCCTGTAGAAGGAAGCTTCTCTGATGACTGAGCAAGACATTGGTCTATGGGTGTAGTAGACTGTCACTAGGAGTTACTTTATTGCTACATTTAGCGGAGTGATGGTATTTGTTTTTCTCCTTGGTCTGTAGCCTACCTCATCATCTTTGTAGCCACCCTAGCAGTGCCAGGCATAGATAGGCTCCATCTCATGGGGTGAGCCTTAAACCCAGTCAGATATTAGTTGCTTACTCCCACAAGCTTTGCACTACTATCGCACTAATGTATCTTTTTTATAATTTATTTTTCATTTCTTCAAGTTACATCTCAATCACAATCCCCTCCCTACTCCCCCCTCCAGTCCCACCCCTACCCTCTTCCCCCTCAACCCCCCATCCTCTTCCCTTTTTTAAGGTATATCTTTTCCCCCCAACAGCTCCCCCTTTCAGTCCAAGAAATGGTTCTTTCTCTTATAACAATAAATACAATACAAAACAACAGAAATAAATGGGCCACAATTATGAGAGTTATATGGCTTAGCATACATTCCCAATGTCCAGTCCATATGTATTTGGCACCTGACTTTAACATTCTACTATCTAACCATCTCCATGAGTTTAAAGTTCTATATCTAACTCAGCTTTTTTTTTTTGAGTTGTTTAGGAATCAAGAGGGTGTTCTGGATCTAAGAAGATGTTTTTAAAATTGAGATGCATTAATGTATCTTACAGGCAGATCACCAATGTAGATCAATGGGTTTGTAGCTGGGTGGTATCTTTCTCCTCTGCTATCATGCAGAATATTTTCAGTACCATGAACACTAGTCAGTAGGGGTAAAGGCTGTAGTTGGATATCAGCACCATTTCTCTATGGTCAGTGAGATATGTAGATGTTTGCTTCAGCAGCAGGGCCTCCCTGTTAGTTTGTGTAGAGCTACAATTGTCTTGGCTATCACCTGAATTGATTGGGGGTTACCATGGGCTCCTTTGGCCAACAAATTAGATGTAACTTATTTCTGGCACTGGAAGATTTGCTTGATGGCAAGAGATGTCTATTCGGGGATTTGTCTCCCTTGTTACTTGGTGAGTCTATTTATACTATTACATATATGTGTGTATTTTAAGCAGCTTCTACTGTGGTAGTTTCCATATTATTCCTCAAATGACCCTTAGTATTAACTGTCACTCCCCCTTATTCCTTCTCTTACCCCTTCGTCCCTCTTCCCTCTATAATCCTGTTCTAATCTCTCTCCCTCCAATGGGAAATCCTTTCTTCCCCCTAGTCACTTACTCTGTACCTAATGTCTGTGGTTATATGGCTTGTAGCATGCCTATGGAAGGCTTAAAAGTTGACATCCACATATTTGTCTCTAATATCTTACTCAGAATGATTTTTCTAGCACTATCCACTCTCAAGTTTTATGATTTTTGTTTCTTTTAACAGCAAGTAATATTCCATTGTGTAAATGGGCTGCATCTTCTTCATCAGTTCATCATTGATGCACATCTAGGCTATTTGAAATTTCTGCTATTATTAATAAAACAACAATGAACATTACTGCCCAAGTGTCTATAGTAGAATATAGAATCCTTCAGGCATGTGCCCAAGAGACCAACAGTCTCTAAAAATTCATTTCTTAGAATTCATAACTGTAATTATTCCTTGAATTGCCTATGTTCTGTTCTACTTGGAACTTTTGGTTTATGTTTTGTTTTGTTTTTGTTTTCTCCTATTCTCTTTTCCCAGTCGGTTTTTGTTTTGTTTTGTCTCTATCATAGCATCATAACAAAATTCGAACTAGTAATCTCTGATAGATAAGTCATTTGTGGAGAAACTATTGATCCAAAAATTTAAACCCTTTAAATACTTGTGTGCTTTGAAAATTAGAATTGAAGTTACTCAAGAGACTATGAATAGAAATACCATATGACCCAGGACTTTTGATAAATCACCAGAAGGACTTTAAATGAGTACCACAAACGTAGTGCACTTCTGTATTCGTTACTGCATAACTCATGATAGCCAGAAATTTTCCCAGCCCAGATGTCCCAGCACATGAACAGACTGCTGGAAAAAAAATTAAATCATGACATTTGCAAGAAAATGGGTAAAACTGGGAATATTAAGTGAAATAAGCAGACTCAGACATCAAAATACCATGTTATATACAGAACATAAATTTAAAATTACAAATGTGTACATTTGCATATATGTGTGTAGATCATAAAGCTAAAAAGGTGATCATGAGAAGGTTGGAAGAAGTTTTAATGCGGGGATGCAGAAAGGGTGATGGATACATATGATATGAAAGAAGCATGGGGAGACTGTCTAAGGAACAGGAACCAGCCATGGTGGAATCTGGGGAAGGGGAATGATTGAAGGCACAGTACAATGCCATGTATGCAGGGACTGCCATAACTGCCTACTACTTTGTATTGTCAACTGAAGAGTAAAATTAAAAGTTTCAGAAATATTCAAATATTAATTGTAACTAATGGATGAATTTTGTGATATTCTAAACCTTTTTTGGTGACTATGAAATAATATGACTTTAGGAGACATAATTATCAAAAACAGAGGAATGAAGATGTGTTTAACGTAAACACCTCTCTTCATCACTCTTACTTTTACTGTTGTTTGACTTGATAGCAGCATTCCAGTATTATCTGCTTGTTTCACAAACCTTTCTCCCCCTCAAAAATAAACCCTCATTTTATACTAAGTATTTTCAAGAGCCTAAAGAATTTTCCAAAAGACAAATGTTTCCCTCCAGTATGAGGAGGAAGTGCTTCTTATATAATTGTTTTCCATCCTCTTTAATTTCCTTTCCTATTTTGAGAAAGATCTTTCTACATAGCCATGGCCTTCCTCAGTCTCCTGGGTACTGGAATTACCATTGTGTACCACTATGCTAATCTCGGTTAACTGCTTTACTTCTATTACAATTATTGGCACGTGGATCTATTAAATTATATTCCCAATGTCATAAGGAAAAAGAAATTTCTTTTTTTCATGCTTAGTAAAGTAAATTACCTTAGAATCTCATTATAATAGTACTTTATCATTAAAATAATGTCTATGACACTTTGAATTATGCCTAAAGTTTTTAGAGTATTTTCATAAATTCCTTATCCCATAATTCATCAGTACATGGTGAGATAATTAACTCCTCTTTATGAGTATTGTGAAACTTGCATAGCTGATTAGTAGCAGACTGAGGAAGACGGTTCAATGATTTCCGACTTTTGACCTCTTATTACCCGTAGTTTCAATGCTTGAGCTTTTTAATCAAAGAGGAGAGTAATAGAATATTACCAAATGTAATTTTATTTTCTTAGACTTAATGGGAATTTCCCTTACAGTACAATAAGTTCTAGCTTCAGATCTGCTTTAGATTCTAAAATGTTTTTGGTTGATCATGAAAACTTGTGAGAATTTTTTTTCCCTAACTTTATGGAACATTCATAGTATCTCATTGTATAAATTTGGAAACTCTAGGTTAATGTTACAATCATTAATTTCCTGTCCTAAATCTAGGTACATGCAATTCAGTGACCCTTCCTAAGATAGAAGTTGATTAAATGTTAAACACAGATTAGTTGCAAGCATATACACATTATAACTCAAGTCATAAGTTTTCCTTAGCAATATACTATAAGTGCCTCGGTTGCCCTGCAGCATATTACATTGAGATCTGAGTTACTCACTTACCCATTAGCTGCTCTGAAACTAAGTCCTGATCCTTCCCTTCTCATAGACTTGTGATCTTACGGGTCTAAAACTTAATTTCAGTCTAACATCAAATACTTGTGATTCCAAGAATTACAAATGAGGATAGTTGATAAGGGTACTACTTTTGCAATCTAGGAAGCCATTCTGCTCTACCATTTAGAGCTGACAGAGAGAGTTGCTCCATAGGTGACCATCCTGAAATAGGATGATTTGTTGTCACAGAAGCTTTCATGTTAGGACACTCCCCTATCCCATGCAGAGCAAATGCCAAAAAAGTTCATTCAGATCTCTTATTAATGGTTTTCAGATTCTTTTTCTCTGTGTGGTCTCTTTGAGGGCATGCCAGTAGCCTAGATTGAAGCTGGCTGAGTCATTAATATAACTTCCACTCAAGGCAAGTCATTCCCCTTTATGGTCTGGAATTTAGGTTAATACCTATAAAATACTGTAATCTGGTCCACACCACCCCAGCAAACGTCAGCAATGTGATGTAAAAGACGCTGCAGTGTGCTCTACAGCTGCAAGACTGAGGGGCTGAGGAGAAACCTACAGCAGCATTGCTAATGCCTGCTGAATGTCCGTGTTCATGCATGGAATGAACAGAGCAATATGAACCTCCAGAGATGTTAGGAGAGTGAGATAAATGACTGTAACAAAGTCCATAGCATCCCAGCATAATTGAGCATTATATCATGTATAGTTAGCTGAGACATTCAGTAGTTGTTCTCTGTGGCATCTCCTGAGTAACTTTATGCAGTTATCACAGGGAGCGGAGTCACATATCTTCCCTGTGCTAGCATGTGTTAACTGTTAGATATTACCAGACATTAAAAACATTGCTTTAAAAATGAATAAATGAGTGAAGCATTAAATAGTTTAGTTTACTTAGGATTTGTTAAAACTTTTTCATCAAGTGTTTTTACAAACCTCGAAGTTCTACACAAAATTGAATAGCTTTAATGCAAAATCAAATGATACTGCTTACTGTTAGCTTTGTTTCCAACACTGCATCTGATCTTTGTCTTTGTGTTACTCTATAAAGATAAAACTATGGTTTTCCAAAGAAAATTATTAAGTAACTTACTTTTAAAAGGTATGTTATCTATTTTCAGCATTTATTATATGTTTATATTAGAATAGCTGTTATTTCCCTCTAATAATATGTAGTAAGAAGAAAGCTATCAGTGAGAGTCTAACAATATCACAGCAACTTGCCATGTTTGAGCAGATGTTAAGCAGACATTAGTTGAATGTTAATTTTGAGAGGGTGATATGTTTAAGCCTAACTGAAGTATGTTGCATGTGGGCCTTCTAGAGTACAATGCTGGATCTCTGGGGAGAATTTTAAAGCTAAACCTCTTTCTTTTGGGTCCTCTATATGGACTCTATCAAGTCAGTATAAAGCAGATCATCCCTAGTCTAAAGCCCTTCAGCTTTTGTTATTGGGCTCTGTAGACCTGTAATTAGGCCTCCTGGCAGGCCTTGCAGGCCAGTTAATGGTCATATGGAGTTTCTGTGAGGCAGACTGGCTTTGTATAAATCCTGGATAGGAATATGTTTATGGGTCACTTCCTACCAGGACCATGCTTTGTCCTTATGCCCTGCGGGCTGACAGGGAGCAGGTTCCCTTGACCATGGACTGTTCAGTGTGCAACTCAAAATCTACTTCACTAATCCCCAGTGTAAACAGAGGATTTAGAAGGGCTTCTGTCAGTTACACTGCCAATTCACTTGGGTGTCTGTGAATTTATTTTCCCTGACTTAATTACTGAAAGACTGACAAGTGTGTAGGGTTTAGATGGCTGTTTATATATCAAATGTGCACATCATTTTTAGTGGGTTTAGAATCATCCCAAATAATTTATCCAATGAAGAATTATATAAGTAGTTTCCTAGAATTACCTTTTAATATATTTAAATTTTAAGTAACCAAGAATTACTTAATTGTGTCAATCTTTATAATACAGAGAATTATAGCCTTTTTCCCCCCTTAGGAGTAAAATAACATTGTGTAAAAAGTTCACCAAAAGTGATCCTGAAGATTTTAGATGAGTAAAATAAATAAGTAAATAAAATTAAAACCTTTATTGTTCTGAACATTTTATATTGAATAAAAGTTTTATTTTAATGTAGCAGAGCTTTAGAGGGGAATATCAAATTGTTTTATAGAATGCTTCCTGGAAATGTGATCTATTAAGTCTTGAAAATAATGATTTGCATTTATTGAGCATTTTGTATATGGTCATTACTTAATATAGATTTTACAATGTTCTAAGTATTTTTATAATTGGCTCCTGTGTCCTACACATGCTTCCTAGGAAAACAGTATTTGAGTTTTAAGAAAATAATTGTTGAAAATCTACTTTTCTGTTTTGTTTAATGTAGTTTTGCTAAGATTTTTTTCTTTATTGATGAATTATATTGAGACTAGATTCTGTAGATCCTAGAAATCCTAAGCACACACTGCAAAGAACTGTTACCTGTCATCCTATAAAGAGTTTTATTTTGAGAGAAAAATTAAGTGGTAAATACTTTCCCGTCTCATCTAGTAAAAAAGTACTCAGTAGTTTGCATTTCATGGCTCATGACAGATGTGGCTGAAAAGATCACATACATAGATTGTATGATTTTATTCTGGTGGAACTAATAGGATCACTCATTACATTTTAGACCTTTTTTTTTTCTTTCATTGCCATCACCACCACCACCACCATCATCACCATCAAGCTATTCAAATAGAGTAGCCTTTTGGTGTATGAGTACTACATCTTTCCCTAAATTTAGGAAAAGTTGATGGCAACAAAGAACGCTTCTTCTCTTCCAAATGATATATTATTCATACTCTCAGTGTTCATTTTTTGTACTTTTTTTTAGAATCTCATATATAAGTACTATATTGTCATCATTTCCCCCCTCTCTCCTCCATAATTTTGATTTTTAATTGTCCTGCATTCCTACAAAACTTAATATTTTGTTCTATTTTTATAGTTATTTAAATTTTATTTAAGAAAATTGGAAAGTATATACCTTAGAGAATATAAGACCCGTGAATGAGGTTGAGTTATTAAGAGCAACAAGTTTTACTGATACTCATAGACTTTATGACAGAATATTGCATACTTAGATCATTGCACTCCTAACTAGGAAACTGTAGTACATGTTATTCATTTTACCACTTTAAAAATAGAAGAGTTAATATATTTGTGACATATTTTAGAATGAAAAGAAAAGTTCCTGAACTATATAGGTAACGTCATTCTCTTTTAGTATTAAGGAAGATTTAGTATATTCATATTGAAAACTACCTAGGTTGATGTACATGAACTGATGGTGGTTGTGATGTCTGAGTAGCAAGATTGATAGAGTTTAGGACACTGTTTTTACCTTGTCTTCATTTTCTGATTGTTCTTTGGTTTTGAAGCATTACAGGAAAGGCTTGTTTGGAACATGATAGCTTCCCTGATGAACCTTGACAAATGTGTGCAGTGATATAACTACCCCAAGAAGATTTACCCTAAAAAAGGCCCTTTACACCTTTTGAAGTCAGTTTTCTCTTCCTCCTTCTTGAACTTACCCACTACTAATCTGCTTTATGTTACTACAATTACACAAAGTAAATGTAAAAAAAACATTCAACTGGATCTTCAGATTCTAAATCAATATGTGTTAGATGCAGTATTATATGCATATTTAAGCTAAATTTCAAATTGTTAATTCTTTTTGAACAGCTAATGTGGATTTGCACCCAAAAGTTTTGTAAACTCAAACATTAATACCTTGGAGATTTGGTGGTATTTTCCACATGGAAACAATCAATCTTTCACCATTATGATGTTAACTGCCTGCCATGCCTCAATATTTTATCAGGAATCAATGTTGCATTTTATTAAATGTCCTTTCTGAATCTTTTGAAATGATATGGATTTCTTCCATATTTATATATTTCATATTACTCATTTACAGTCTTACCCTTTTAAGAGTAACACCTCTTGAATATGATATACTTATTCTTACATATTCAACTCTAAAATTTTGTTCTGTTTATATATATTATACAAGTCCAACAATATGTATCTTTATATAATTTTACAATATAAAATGATTACATAATAATAACCCTGTATACTAATATAAATAATATTACAATGGTTAAATAAACATTACATATTATATATATCATATATTATACTCAGTTGCAATTATAAATACACTGTTAAACAGACATTTCTGTGCCTGGTTTCCTAAGAGATATGCCAGTGGTTTAGCTCACAGTAACTCGAACAATAGAAACTTTGGTTTATTGTTTCTTGGTTTATATATTCGCTGGATGAGTAAATGAATGAATAAATGCTAATGGTAGCTTATGTAAATGATATTAACAAATCATTGAAGTTAAATCCTGATGTGGAATTCAGAGTAATTTAGGAGCAAAAGAATTGGCTCAGTGGTTAGGAGCACTTGCTCTTACAGAGGACCCACAGTTTGGTTCCTAACACCTACAGGCAACTCAGAACCTTCTGTAACTTCAGTTCCAGGTCTGATACCCTCTTCGGGCCCTGACAGGCAAAAGGCATACCCATAGTCAACATACATACATGCAGGTGAAACACTGGCACAAAACAAAAATAAGTAAATCAAGACCCAGCCATACTACTCCTGGGCATATATCCAAAAGATTCTCCACCAAATCACAAGCACATCGACTCAACAATGTTCATAGCAGCTTTATTCACAATAGTCAGAAACTGGAAACAACCAAAGTATGGATAAAGAAAAACCTGTGGTACATTTACACAATGGAATGTTACTCAATATCAGAAACAAGGACCAAACCAAAAAACTTGGAACGCTCATACTGAGTAACCTAATCCAGACCCAGAAAGATACACATGGTATGTACTCACTTATAACTGGATATTAGTCATATAGTACAAGATAACTATTCTACAACCCATGGACCCCAAGAGACAGGAACCTAGCATAACTATCCTGCGAGAAGCTCCACCCAGCTGCAAATCAAAACAGATACTGACACACAACCAAACATTAGATGGAGCTCTGGGAGTCATGTATAAGAAATTGGGGGAGGAATAGAGAGATCTTGAGGGGACAAGATCTCCACATGAAGATCAACAGAACCGACCAACTAGGGCCCTAGAGGCTTATAGAGACTGAAACACTAACAAAAGAAAAAAAGCATATCTAAACTAGACCTAATCCCCCTACACATATATAGAAGGTAGGCTATTTGGTCTTCATACAGATCCTTTAGCAATTAGGGGGGTGGGGGGAGGCTGTCTCTGTCATGGACTCTGGTGTCTACTTGTGGAACTCCTTACCCTAGCTGGGTTGCCATGTTGGACCCCAGTGCAAGAAGAAGCTCTTAGCCCTCATCCGACTTTATGGATTGAGATGGGTGGATATGTGGGGGAGGCTCCCCTCATCAGAGGAGGAGAAGAGGGAAAAGAACAGGGGAAGGTAGGACTAGGAGAGGAGGAAGAAGGGAGCTTCAATCAAGATGTAATTTAATAAATAAATCTTACAAAATTTAAAAATTAGTCATGGATTCTTTTTAAATAAAATGATGAGTGTATGTTTAATAATAATTTATCCAAATATAATCTTAATTTTGTATCAATATCGATGATCAATACCAATTTAGCCAAATATAATATTAATTTTGTATCCATATACAAAGATATAAGGGAATATTCAATTTGGCCACAATGGTATTGACCCTTGTATATTGATACAAAATTAAGATTATATTTGGCCACATTGGTTTTGATCTTTGTATATTGATACAAAATTAAGGGTAACGCTTTTTAAAGGTATTGTACCTAGTAATGCTTAAAAATGAAATGTGAAGTTTCGGCCTTTTGCTACCAACCGTCATAAACTGTTTAGGATAATTAAGAAATGCAAACTAATAGTCATGCAAGTGTCTCATTCTGTTTGGTACTATGACAGTCTATCACAGTTATTTTCTAAGCTAATCAGAAATCAAGTTGCTAAGACACAAGCAACATATGCTTATCTAAATATAAGAGATAGATAGGGCATCTTCAAAAACCTCAAGAGACCTTCACAATATGGCATTCAAAGATGTTTTCTTAACTTTAAATTTTTTTGATATCGAAACATGTCAGCTCCTGACAGCACCCCCTATTCTACTCCAAGTAGAAGATGAGCATCGAAGAATCTCCAGTGTGAGATGGTTGAATTAGTGGCAAGCCTATCTCTTGGCAAGAAAAACCCCTTGCTTCAACTGTAGACAGAATGCTGTCCAAAAAGGACAAAACTTGGAAGCAGGTAAGTCAACAGCCTAGCTCTGCCAAGACAGGGTAGGCAAGTCCTTCATAATTCTTGCTCTACAATCAATGTCTGTCAGAGAAACGGGGCCAAAAGGCTGAAGATCGATGCTGTAATGTAATGTATGGAGAGAAAATGGGAACTGTCCAGGCAGCCACTGGTATGCCATTTCTTAGTTTTGGAAGCTGCAGGCCCTGCACTTCCTACATAACCAGATATATTTATCCCTCTCAGGTCTCTGAGGTGGTTGAAGAATAGATAACTAGAGTCCCATAGTTAAAATTTGAGTTGTTTAGGAATCAAGAGGGTGTTCTGGATCTAAGAAGATGTTTTTAAAATTGTGATGCAAGTTAGTATGAAAGCTGAGTTAGATATAGAACTTTAAACTCATGGAGATGGTTAGATAGTAGAATGTTAAAGTCAGGTGCCAAATACATATGGACTGGACATTGGGAATGTATGCTAAGCCATATAACTCTCATAATTGTGGCCTAATTACCTCTGTTGTTTTGTATTGTTTTTATTGTTATAAGACAAAGAACCATTTGTTGGACTGAAAGGGGGAGTTGTTGGGGGGAAAAAGATAAACTTAAAAAGGGAAGAGGATGGGGGGTTGAGGGGGAAGAGGGTGGGAGGGTGAGACTGGAGGGGGGAGTAAGGAGGGGATTGTGATTGAGATGTAACTTGAAGAAATAAAAAATAAATTATAAAATAATAATAATAATTTATCCAGTTTTCAAAATAAGAATTATTTTGCTTGTTGTTGACAATACTGTAAACTGCATCTCAACACTTCTGCTTAGATTCCTGTGTTCATATAAGTGGTCCTAGACCATCTGTATTATGGACAGCTTCCACATTGGATACTTACTATTCACTGAATACAGGGAAATAGTTGTTTGCCACAGGATTCCAATGGATTGGGAATTTTCTTTGGTTGTGCAATCAGAGAGGTCTCAGAGTTGCAGCTTATCCATATGTACTGCTACTCATATATTCTAAATCATTGAGGTTAACTTTCCTTTCTATAGGACTACTTTTTAATTTAGAATTTATAGCTATACAGATTGACATAGAAACAGATGTAGAATGTGATAGTAAGAAAATGGAGTCTGGGAAGTTCATCTTTGTGTTTTCTCTTTATCCTTCAGCCATAAGGTGAGAAGGAAAAAATGAATATTTGGTAATCTAGACCTATAGTTTCCTAATTTCCTTGCATGTAATCATAGGTATGTGTATAGAGGAGATATAGAAAGAATTGGACTTTGTGGTGAGAAATTTATATATGCAAAAGCACACAAAACAGTTTTTCTTTCCTCTTTTGCAATCTATTTAATTCAGTAATCTGGTATATCCAACTCACACCAGGCCAGCTATAAATGTGACCTGACAAAAGTGTCATAAACTTACATAAAAAAACATATATAACTTACATTAAAAAACATGGGATTTTGTTTCATGGGTTTTGTTTTTGTTTGGTTTGTTTGTTATGGTGTGTATGCACATGTGTGTATGTGTTTATGTGTGTACATGTGCAGATAAGCTGGCTGAGCTGGCAGTACTCTTCCTTAGCCTTCTGAGTGCTGGTATTTCAAGTGTATACCACCACACACAGCTCCACACATGTAGACATTTGTTATTGGTTCTGTACTATTCCATACGATTCATTCCTACCATTAAATGTGTTAATTAATGCTTAAAATGACCATTGGTTTTATATAAAATGATAATAATTCTGAGATGTTGATGAGGCCCTTAACATTTTAGAATTGTATTTAAAATACTGGTCATCTTAAAGACATTTTGAAAATGTAATGACCTTGAAATGTAAATGGGACTTACCAGATCATTCATAGTTGATTAAATGAAATAATTTTTGTTTATAAGGATACAATCAAATGCTTCTTTTTAACATCTCTCTCTCTCTCTCTATCTCTATCTCTCTGTCTCTCTCTCTCTCTCTCTGGTTTTTCAAGACAGGATTTCTCTTTGTAGGTCTGGCTGTCCTGGTACTAACTTTGTATATGAAGCTGGCCTCAAACTCATAGATAGACTTGCCTCTTCCTCCCAAATGCTGGGATTAAGGCATGTGCCACCATTCATGGCTTTGTATATTTCTATTCTTTAAAATGTGTTAATTCTGTTAGATAATAGTCACATAGGAAGGCAAACATATTCTTTGAAAGTCCTGTCACTGTTAATATTTTTATGTCCTTCAATGCAGCACAAATTCTCAATAGTGTTTCAAATGACAAATCCCAAACATTATTAATCCCTTTATCCAGTTCCATCATAGGATCACTATCATTGGTAGCTATAATATTATAAAATGTATCTTTTAAATATTAAAACTTAAAAGCCAAGAGTTGCTCTTTGATCTAAGAACTATGGAATGTATTTCTATTAGCTGGCTATCTATCAGCTAATACTTAGATAGCTTAGGATGCACCATCAAGAGTCCTGCCTGGCCTTGAAACAGTTAGAATCCTTACCTTTGCTAGGCTGGGATGGCAAAGAAAGAAAGAAAGAATTTTAGAACATTGTAAGAGGTATGGGAGATGTCTGCCCTAACAACTGGGCCCTCTGAGAACAGTAGTAGTGTCAAACCAGAGGCGAACAGGGACTATAAAATAGTTCCATTTAACCCTTGCCTTACAATGGTCTCCCTTCAGTGACAGCTCAGTGCCAAGGTATTCTGTTTGATGGTGTCAGTGAAGTTCTGCATGGAAGAATAACCACAGCAGATTAAGAAGAAAAGAAAAATAAATGCATCTGTTTTATTCAGCATAACAGCTGATGATTGCTGGAGAGGCAGCAGTAGATTTTGGTAGATAGGTCAGCAGTTTCCTTTTGCTACTTAGCATCCAAAGAAAAGTGGAGGAAGAACAGGTGTCTTTTAGCAATTGCAATGAAATTTGCTTCCTTCTTACATAACTTTAAAAATAATATGCACTGCTGTTTTGTTTTAATGACAGTGTCCTTTGCATTACAGAAGCTTGTCAGTTTCGTGAGGTCCCATTTATTGATTGTTGGTCTTCAGGCCTGAGCTATTGGTGTTCAGGAAGTTGTCACCTGCGCCGATGAGTTCGAGGCTTTCCCCCACTTTCTCTTCTAGTAGATTTAGTGTTCTAGTTTTATGTTAAGGTCTTTGATCCACTTGGACTTTTTTGTGCAAGGTGATAAATATGGGTCTATTTGCATTCTTTTACATGTTGACATTCTGTTAGACCAGCACCAGTTTTTGAAGATGCTGTCCTTTTTCTGTTATATGACTTTGGCTTCTTTGTCAAAAATTAAGTGGCCATAGGTGTGTGGGTTTATTTCTAGGTCTTCAATTCGATTCCATTGACAATTTGTCTGTTTCTATACCAGTACCATGCTGTCTTTATTACTATTGCTCTGTAGTATAGCTTGAAATCAGGAATGGGATACCTCCAGATGTTGTTTTCTTGTACAGGATGGATTTAGCTATTCTGGGTTCTACAGATTGGGAAAAGATCTTCACCAACCCCATATCTGGCCAATATCCAGAATCTATAAAAAACTTAAGAAACTAAACACCAGCAAACCAAGTAACCCAGTCTAAAAATGGGGAACAGATCTAAACAGAGAATTCATAAAAGAGGAATCGAAAATGGCCGAGAGACCCTTGAAGAAATGCTCAACATCCTTAATTGTCAGAGAAATGCAACTCAAGATGACTCTGAGATTCCATCTCACACCCATCAGAATGGCTAAGATCAAAAACTCAAAAGGCAACATATGCTGGTGAGGTTGCAGAGGAAGGGGGGTCACTCCCACATTGCTGGTGGGAGTGCAAACTTGTTCAACCACTATGGAGGTCAGTCTGGAGATATCTTAGAAAACTTGGAATAGCTCTACCACAAGACCCAGCCATACCACTCCTGGGTGTATATCCAAAAGATTCCTCACCAATCCCCAAGAACATCTCCTCATCTATGTTCTTAGGAGCTTTATTTGTAATAGCTAGAAATTGGAAACAGTCCAGATGTCCCTCAACCGAAGAATGATTAAAAAAAAATGCTGTGGTACATTTACACAATGGAATACTACTCAGCTATCAGAAACAAGGAAATCATGCAGTTTGCAACCAAATGGATGGAACTAGTAAAGCTCATCATGAGTGAGCTAACTCAGACTCAGAAAGATACATTTTAGCCATTATAGTGTAGGATAACCATCCTACATTCAATAGACCCAAAAGAGCAGGAACATGGACTTGGTTACCCTTTAGTGGGACACCCTATCCTAGTCGAACTGCCATGTATGCCTCTTGTGCAAGAGGAAGCTCTTAGACCTCATGTGACTAATGAACTGAGGGGGGGGCTGATACTTGAAAACACTCCACACCGGAGGCATGGGAGGAGTGGGAGAGGGGGTACAGGGTGGGAGGGAGGGCTCGGGAGGGGATGGCAATGGAGACGTAACAAAGTAGTAAATAAACGCTTTAAAAAAAATGTAGAGCACTCCAAGTTTGCTATCATTGTAATTATTTACTTAGAATTTTACACGATGGCATATTTTCCCATAGAATTTATTTGAACAAAAATAAATTGTGCTAGAAAGTGGAATAGTTGGAGTTCTTAAGGTGCCGTTCTTGCCTCTCTGAAGCGCACAATATGGGACAGTTGTACAAGTGAGTAGAACATGGCATAGTATGCTAGATATTGATCTACTTTTTAAGGTTGACCTTACCTCTTGCTATCCAAAGTACAAAGTGGGGTTTTTTTTGTAATTTTTAAAATTGTTTATTTTACATTCCAATCGCAACCCCTGTCCCTCCCCTCCTCCCAGTTCCACTCTCCCACCCACTTCCCGCATACTCTCCCACCCCATCCTATCCCACTCTGGCACATCAAATTCCATCAGGACTAAGTGCCTGCTGTTCCACTGAGTCAAGTCAAGGCAGCACTGCCAGGAAGTGCAGAGGAAGCCCAGGGATCTCTGTGTTAAGAAACAGAAAGAGCTCATAAAACAGCTGTAACAAGGGGATAATATTTTGTGTTTTCCCTCACTTGACAGCTTTACAAACTGTATGCATTAACAAATGGCTTCCAAAAAAAAAATGGTGGTATCAATCTGAGTAGTAAAGTCCTTTTGATATAGTTCTTGAAAGAATATTTATCATTGCCTTATTAAATATGAGGAAATAAGTGTGCCATTTTTTCCAAATGGTTTCATTTGCTCGTGTTTTCTTTGTTGATCCAAATGAATGAAATTAGAATAAACAATCTCTAAGTCATTTGTAATCAGGAGCTGATTAATGGAGTTTGGTTTCATAGCCATTATTCATTCACGAACACCTGATATCTTTCCCATAAACAAATTGTGTTTGTCCAAATTAAGAAATTAAATGAAGCATTTGATGAGTTTATGATTGACCCTTCTAACTCAGAGCCCATTAGTCAATGTCGTCATCATAGAAAATGGTTTGACTAATGTGTTGTCTGAAGAAGCATGTGGATTTATTATGACTTCTGATTAATGCTTGCTGCAAGCCAGACAACTAGATTATAATAATTTTTTGATTCTCATTTTAACAGTCATTGAAGAATTTCATTTCTGATGAAATGCATTTATGTGCCATTAGATTTAGGGGTGATTATATAGTGTTGACTTGGTAATTTTTTAAGTATATATTTTAGAATGGATTTAATATATAACTTAGAAAAGATGCTTTTAAAAATGGTCGTACATCTTTTGACATACATGGATATCATCCTTTACTTTAAGAGTAATAAACTTAGCATTTAGGCTTTTAACTTAAAATTTGTTAACAATAACTTTTAAGTAAGAAAACAACAATATGAATTTCTTGCACATTAATTTAATACAGTTTTAACTTAGTAATTTAAATATTTCTTTTGAAATTGTTCATAGTGTTTACATAGTATGATTATGTTTACCAATAAATAAGACCCTCTTTACGTATCTATTCTTAAAGTTGGAACAGGATTCCTACCTTTACAACCTTTTTATTGGTTTTAAAGTTAAGATACAAAACAATATAATACGTTATGTTATCTTCATGTATATATATCATTGTGTTTGTTCTCATTCCTCCTTCTGCCCTACTTTCTTCTCCCATTTCTTTGTCCCCATCTTAGCCGAGTTTCTTTTTTTTTTTAGTTGACAATCATTTCAATTTATTAGTTTCTGTAATATTTACATAGAAAACAGAAAAATAATTGACTCTTTAATAAAAATATATTTCCTACAATGGATTTTTAAACCAGAAATAGTTTAAGTATGCTTTAACATTTTGTTTTATATATATATATATATACTCATTCATTTACTTGATCCTGCATCTCCTGTTATGAGACTCTTCTTTTATAGCAGTGTGAATTACTTAATAGACTTCTGTGTTCTTTTATTTATTGGGTTGGTTGGTTTTTTGTTTATTATTTATTTGTTTGTTTATTCAAGTTACATCTCAGTCACAACCCCCTCCCTCTTCCCCTTCTGGCCCCTTCCCTCTCACCCTCTTCTTCCTCTCCTTTCTCTTTACTTCGGGTGAGAGGGGTCCCACATATACCAAGCCCCCTCAGTTCATCAGTCACATGGGGGCTAAGAGCTTCCTTTTGATCTGGGGCACAAAATGGCAGCCCAGCCAGGGTGCGGTGTTCCAATAACAGTCACCATAGTCTATGACAGACAACGTCCTCTCCCCCCACGGCTTGCTAAGGCATCTGTATGAAGGCCAAATTGATCGCCTGTCATCTATATCTATAGGGTTAGCTGGGCGTTTGATGGAGTTGTTTAGCCAAACAACGGCAACGTGGACCCTGTAGGGAGATGCCTGCTGCAGGCAGTGCAATGTGAAGAATACACTGGTATAAGAAGCTAAATACCTCTAATGTGGCCAAGTGTTGTTTGATCTTGTGAGGGTGTAATTGGGGGAGGGGGGGTCCTGGTAAGAGTTTTAAAGTTAAAAACATAGGATTTCATCAGCACTTACAAGGTAGAAATATGTACAGGGAGTGTCATTTTATTTTGAAATAAATCAGTGTGCATGCCTCAGGAAGTGGGGGATGGGGAGAAGAAAGAACAAGATTTTGGGGGGAATCTCTGGTTTCCTTCATATCGCATACATTGGGATGATGCATAAGTATTCTTTCATGCTCTTCCTGATTTTTTTTAAAGGAAACTAGCACCAGATAATTGGCTGCCACACCATCTACACTATCTCATTTAGCTTAGAGCAGAATATAGTCATGATAGTCACGATAAAACAATGAGAAAAGACAGAGCCATGATTAATTTTTTCACTGCTTTAATGATCTTAAGATCTGCCCAAATTAGAAAGAAATTTCCCTCCCAAGCTTCTCCTTGCCTAATTGCTTTATTTTTAATTAGATCAAAGTTTAAATATACCAAAGAATAGAGTGAGTTAGAAGATGTTCATTGATTCTTATCTCCTGTGTGTAGAATTACCTGCATTATATTAATTTAGGTTCTTCTCTATTTGTTGAAGGTTCTGTGGTAAACACAACTTTTTTACTTTGCTTGAAATGCAAAATAAATCATAATTCTTAAAAGAAAAAACCCTCTATGCATATGACATGTTGTAAAGATATTTAAATAGATGCCAGGCATGTACCTCCCAAAGTGGTAGAGTTGAGATTCAGTATCAGGCAGAGTGACTCCAAAGCTCACATTCTTATCAGGTTCCTAAATATGTTTCTTAGAATATCTGGATATGGCTTTTAAGTCCATGCATGGGAATTTGGTTCTGTTCAGTTTTGAATCAATTACAGAACCAAACTAGATGCCCAGATATTAAAAAAAAATAATTCAGAACAGCTAAATATTCCAAGATTACACCCCTATAGTGCTGCTGTGGCAAAATAGTGTGAAGCAGCTAAGCAGGAAGTACTGAAGGAAAGGAAAGAGAATGAACAATCACCATTGAGTACTCACTGTGTACCTATAATCAATATAGAAGGAGGTGGGAGGGACAGCTCGCTCTCTGCAGTGCTTACCCTGTAAGAATGAGGACCTTACTTCTATTGCCAGAAACCACATAAAAAGTCCGGGTGTGATGGTACGTGCTTACAGTCCCAGTACTGGGGAAGTAGAAACATAGGGACTTGTGGGGCTGTCTGTCCAGCCAGCCTTGCCCGTTCAGTGAGCTCCAAGACAATGAGAGCAAAATAAGGTGAATAGTGACTACGAAATGATACTGGTCACTGTAGCCCATACACACAACTGCATATGCCACATACACAAATGCAAATGTCAGTGTAAGACAGCAGTAGTACTGAGGAGTGGAGAAAAGTCTCATTGGCTGGGAGTGTCTGTTCCTCTTGTAGAGGATCTGGTTCAGTGCCCAGCACTCACATGGTGGTTTGCAACAACTCATAGCTCCAGTTCCAGGGAATTTGATGCCCTCTTCTGCCCTCCATAGGCACCAGGCACACACATGATATTCATACATACATGCGAACAGAAGTTCATAGATGTAAAATAAAATAAATTTCATTTTTAAAACAGTATGTGTGTATAAAACACAGTTGTGAAACACCATATTTATTGGTCACTTTTCTGTTGCTATGACAAAATACCTGACAGATACAACATAAGAGGCTCACAGTGTGAAGGCATGTCCTATCATGGAGGACAGGTATGTTGTCAAAAACAACTCTATCTGGGACAGCGCAAACAAGGGAAGTTATCCATGCAGCCACACTCAGGAAGCAGAGAAAATTAATGCTAGTAAGCAGGTCTTTTTCTCCCTTTTTTCTTTTCATTTATTCCTGGATCATAGACCAAGGAATGGTGCCACATATATTCATAGTATATGTTACTTCTTCAGTTAAACCTCTCTAGTAACACTCTAATAGACATACTAAAAAGTATATTTTCTATGAGATTATAAACCTAGTCAAGGTGTGACAGTGAATAATGAACATTATAGGAAATACTGTTGTCTGTAATTTTTCCTTAAGTATATTCCACATTATATATAGAGAGGAATTATACATAATATATATATTATATATAAAGACCAGAGTTAGGAAAATACTGTTTTGTTTTGTTTTTGGCCTTTGTAATTATTTTTTCTTTCTTTCTTTCATGAAAGTAGGTGGTCCATTTTGAAATAAATTGTCTGGTAGAAAGTAATGTCAGGTCCTAAGGAACTGGATTTAACTCTAGAGAAAAGAAAAGGAATGGGAGCTTTAGACATACAGTATTGGGAATAGATCGGTGCACAGGCTGGGACAGTCCTGTTACTGTGTTTCATAGCCCCCTGTGACTGTTCATTGTAAGCTGAATTGCTTCCCTGCCAAATGCATGTGCTGATGGTCTAAAACCTGAAGAAATTTAGAGAGGGAGACTTTAGGAGATAACTAAGTTTCTATAAGGTCACAATGGTGAGATCTTTGAGGTGCAATTAGATAAGTTTGCTTCTCCCACCACCCACTCCATCTACCAGGCATAACCTATAATACCTAATAACTATAAAGTATAACCTAATATCTATAAACAATTAATTCCTAAGAACATCTTTGCCCCTCTTGAAAGGATATTAAAATTCTCTAGTGCAAGTCCTTTCAGGCATCTTGGTTTCAGCAGTCTGGCTCTGGCAGTCATGACAGGCAGTCCTATTTTCAGCTTGGCTCAGCTTCCTCTGGGCTTAGAGTTGTCAACTGGCTCATATGGTCAGTTTGTGTCAGCAGCTCAGCTTGTGGCTGCCTTCAGTTGCTTTGTTCCTGCAGCTTTCCTACACCACCGATACTGTCTATGGTCTCCTCAGCCAGATTTGCTAGTGTTCCTTAGGCTGCTATGCTTCCACTGTCATCATTCATGGCTTCCCCCCACCTTCCTAAGCTGGCTCATGGCAAAAGTCCCTTTCCAAGGCTTTTATTCACCTTCTGCTTGTTGCCTCAGGGCATATAGCATACTACACTTCGCACTTCTATATGTTCTCCTCTCTCTCCTCTATGGGGTCTGAGAGAGCTTCACATGGAGCTCCCTGGCTTATATAGGATGCGGTCTTGAGGTCTTCCGAGGTGTCCCTTGGACTCTTCCTCTTCCTCTTCCTCTCTCTCTCTCTCTCTCTCTCTCTCTCTCTCTCTCTCTCTCTCTATCTATCTATCTATCTACCTATCTATCTCTCTCTGAAACTGGCCCTTGCAGCTTCTATGGCTTTATAACCACACCCCTTCACTGGGCCCTGGGGCAGGCCTCAAAACAAGGCTTTTCTCTGCCCTCCTTGGTGGTAAGTCTTGAAAGCTTCAGCTAGCATCTTTCAAAGTCTGACTACATTGAGAAACCTTCCTTCAGTTTCCCGGGTTTTGAAAAGGTCCATATGGTGCCAGGTGCCAGGCTGATGTGCCTGCCTGCCCCCTTAAGAGTCCTTACTAATTCACTAAAGAAAGCTAACCCATTACAGAGTTTCTAATGTTTCTGACATTCATCATATTTTATGATGATAGCCTAAGCTTACTGAGGCATCTCTATGATATTTCATACTATTTTACCTAAGTAAACTCATCTCCCTTCTAGCCTCAGACATTTTAAAATCCTCTCTGAAAGAAAATGATGCTTAAATGTGCTCTAGAGAAAAAATTAAAATCTTTTTAATTAAAATAAAGTTATGTCATTTATTTCTTCCTTCTAACCCCACTCATGTCCCCACTGTGCTCTCTCCAATTCATGAAACCCCCCACACACACACAAATATAACCTGCTGAGTTTTTTTCGTGTTGCTTGTATGTATATGATTTTAGAACTGAACACTTGGTATTGGTTAATTTTTAGGGGACTCGTCCCCAGGAAAGACTACTTCTCCTACCCTCAGTATCCCTTAGATGCCTTTAGTTATACGTCTAGGGGTGGGTCTTTGTGAGGTTTCCTCCTTTTTAGCATGCCTGTAGGTGTTATCCTCATTCAGGTCTAGTTTAGGTAGCCATATTGTTGAGGTCTCATGGATGTATGTCCCTGTCATTTCTAGAAGACACAACCACCCAGTGAATTTCCCAATCCTCTTGCTCTTATGATCTTTTCACCCCCTCTTCTATGATGTTCCCTGAGCCTTAGGTATAACAGTTGTATTGTGGATGTATCCACTGGGAGGATCCCACAATCAATTCTTCTCTGCATTTTGACCAGTTATTTTTCTGTGATGGTTTAGTCTGTTGCCAAAAGAAGCTTCTTTAATGAGAAATGATAGCTACACTTATCTGTGAGTATAAGGATCAATGTTTAGAATCCAGTTAGAAATTATGCTGTTTAATATAATGGCAATAGTAGGTTCCTCTCTAAGGTCCAGGACTTCACTAGAAACAGATGATTGGCCAGGTTTTCAGTACCAGGCATGACTTCCATTTTGTTGCACAAAATTAGACAACTGCTGGTTACTACCAAGATATGAGTACCAGTATTGTACCCTTAGGGATATCTTGTCATTCTGGTCATTGTTGTGGTTCATAGGCATCACAGCTGGATAGGACTATTGGTTGTTTTCTTCGCTTAAATGCTTGCATAGCACCTTCTGGTACTATGATAGCTATTCCTCAAGGAGGAAGCTTTCAAGCCATATCTAGCTCAAATCCTCTGAGTCTCATGTCCAAATTGGATGTTATTTTCAGCAATAGGAACTTTCTTACATTCTACCTCAATAGGAAATTCTTGTTGCTCATTCTCATTACTAATATAATACATTTAACAATAAGAATTTGTAGATTTAGGATTTGTCAAGAACAAGGAAAAGAAAAATATTCTAACTTTGAAAGTATTAACTTTCATTGTGGAAAAGTTCTCAAAACTCTGTGATAGGGCTTTTCTGAGGTCTATATAGAAGAATTCCTCCCAATCTAACTACTTACTGTGCCACGATGTTCTCCTTAACACCTGTCATGATACCATTTATAATACTTTACTTGCTTATTCATAATCTGTATCTCTCACCACTCATTAAAAAAAAAAAAAACTTCCTTTTTACAGCAGGTGGAGCCCATTATAAAATTCAAAACTCTGTCAGAATTCAGTGAAGCCCTGACTGTGAGGTGCTCACCCCAGCTGATACATCTGCAACACAACTCCTGTACTCTTAAGGCTCTGGGGATATAGAAAAGGGCAGAAAGATTCTAAGCACCAGAAGAAAAGAGTGTCAGCTGCAGATTGTGTTTTCTGTCTATGACAAGGAAGCTGTACCCATGAATCTCAACAATTATGGTCACAGTTATGACCTGCAATATAACAGCCCCAGTTGACATGCCGGTGTGTATGTGAGCACTGTCACAATACCCTTCCCTAGATGAAGAACAACAGGCAGTTAATGACTTGTGAGAGAAGGAGAGTTAATCTTTTCTAGGGATGAGCCCCTGGTAAGTTATCCACTAGGAAGTGGTCAACTCTAAACACATCATGTACATCTTTGTAATAGTAAATGGACTCAGCAGGTATTGTGTGTGTGTGTGTGTGTGTGTGTGTGTGTGTGTGTGTGTGT
>CAJQZJ010027933.1:0-14563 GCA_907164525.1 Lophiomys imhausi | reverse complement strand
AGGGGTGGTTCAGTGTATCACATAAAAATGAAAAATAAATAAGACAGTGCCGGTGGATGACTGTATTATGTGACATCATGTAGTCCTCCATACACTAAATACCTGAGTGCTAAACACCACTGAATTTAAGTTTGGGGATTTATGATTTTCATGAGTTTTGGAGACATATCCCCGAATCACAGAAATTATTGTCTTGCAAAGCTGTACATTTTTTTAACAAGACAAAGCAAATATGTAGTACATCCTCCTTGCCTTCAATGTATAAGAAAATATGCCCTAAGATTGTGCTATTATATTTATTACTTTTGCAATTCAATGATGAAATCACCTGACAGAGTTAATCAAAGTGAGGAAAAGAAAATCTCATGGTTTCAGAGGGATTTCAGTCGATCATGGGGAGAAAGGCATATGGGTGTGACTCAGTCTCTGTCAGTTGGGGAGTGTAGCTATAGATGATCTCTGCAGTGAGCCACGAAATAGGAAGGGAGGTATGGAAAGCAGAGGCTGCTCTGCTGAAACCTTCAAAATCCCACACTGGTCACCTACTTTATAGGTTATAAACCCACAAAGGTTTAACAGGCTCTTTATATAACTCCACAGTCTGGTTAATAAGCAAAGATAATATCAGCCTCTGGAAAACATTACAGATTCAAGGCATACAATGTTCTATGATAGTTAATCTTGTTTATCAGCTTTGTGGGATTTGGAATCATGTAATGGACACATCTCTGGGTATGCTTGTGAGACATTTCCAGAGTGGTTTAATTGGACATGAAGACCCAAACTGCATATGGCTTATATTCTTTCATTTTTTTTGACTGTAGGTAACATTTTTATTTTTATTATTTTTATTTTTTAAATTAATTTATTTATTACTTCAGGTTACATCTCCATCATAGTGTCGTCTTTCCACCCATCCCAGAACTGCCATCCCATCCTCTACCCTCTATCCCTTCTATCCCACTCCTCTGGAGTAGAATGTCCCTACAATAACAGACCCCCACCCCAGTTCAGCAGTCATATGAGGGCCAAGAGCCTCCTCATACACTGGGGACCTACAAGGCAGCACCACTAGGGCAAAGTGTCTCACTGACAGGAAACAAAGTCTATGTTCATGTTCCCTTTGGTGCATTCGTTGTAGTATAGATATCCTGTACCATATAGCTAAAATCCAACTATAAGTGAATAGATGCCATGTGCATCCTTCTGGGTCAGGGTTAGCTCACTCAGGATGAGCTTCTCTAGTTCCATCCATTTGGCTGCAAATTGCATGATTTCATTGTTTCTGAGGGCTGAGTAGTATTCCATTGTGTAGATTCCATTGTGTAGGTTCTAGAAACATATTGAAGCTGGCAGACATACCCTATGACATTCCCCTATTATTGTGGGGAACCACAATGACCATGATGGAAGAGACATGGTTAAAGGCCTTTACGTGAGGCTATGAATATAATGTCCAAATTTCAATTGAGATTACAGGATGTTCAAATGTCAGGATGATTAGTTAATTTGGTGAGGAAGATTCAGGCACAGAGACAAGTGACCCCAAAACAGTTTATGTGTTATGTGGTTAGAACTGGAGCAGTGAGGTTATTCAAGGGTGTTGGATCTCAGATGATGCGATCAGGAGTCCCAGATGTGAAACACAAACCCACAGGATTTGGTGTTTGCCCTGCTACATTTTCATCTTGCTTTAGTTTGAGATCTCCTTGATGCTTCTCAATTCTGCTATTTCAGAACAGAAATATTTATTCTTTTGTTATTCTTCTCTATTCTTGTGAATTTCATACATGTATGTAATGGAATATGAACTTATCTATGTCTTATTTTTCCTTTCTAACTTTTTCCCTAAATTCTATAAGACAATTTCACTTCTTCTTGCAGTTTTGATAACTCACTAAGTCAAATTTGTGCTTTTCATATGTCCATGGATATAGACCACCTGCTGTTGTATAAGAAATCTAGCAAGTGGCCATATTCTCAATGAAAGGATTATTCTTTCTTCCCCACAAGATACTAACTTGCAGTCCCTCCTCCAATAAAGTCTTGGATCCAAGAGCAGTTCCCCCACTATGTCAGAATTTTAAATGACTTAATTTGTGCAAACTTGGTGTCATGTCATTTCTAGAAGACAGTACTTCACAGAACTTCTCACATTCCTCAGCTCTTACATTATTTGTTTTTTCCTCTTTTGCAAAGTTCTTTGAGCCTTGGTGGTGTGGAGCATGAAGAATTCTATTGATAAAGATTTCCCATTACAACTGAGCCGTCATGGCATTCAAAGGTGCTGTGCAGCCATCAATGTTCGTATTCAATTCTTGGCTCTGCATATGGCACTATAAATCTGCCAGGCAAAAGATTGTACCTACTGTTCTAATAGTGTTGTGAATATTATGGGATAACTAACTGCTTTCTGATTAGATATGAGGTACGTCTCACAGGAGGAAATTTAATGCCTGGTTCTGTAATCCTGGCAAAATTACATGACAAAGGAGGCCATATATCTTAGGATAGACTTTGCTATTGTTATTTTTCTCAGTGGTTATATTGTCAAGTTGAGTTCTAAATAATTATGTTTATAACCGTAGACCTGAGATATTTTCCAACCTTGGTCAAACAACCTTCTTACACTGATAAGCTGCCAATACAGAGAGACATAGCTGTCAGAGATGAGAAAAAAAAGAATGTTTATTCAGTGCTGTGTATATTTAAAGTGCTTATTTTTTAAATAAGAGTTCATAATTAAGAGATTTATTTGAATCCCAATATAGACTCCATACCTAGGTTTCTGAACAATGTTTGAATTGCCAACATTTTGTGGACTTTTAGAGAAGGAGTAAATAAATTTTGCATATAACATGAACATGCGACCTCAAGGAAAAAGAATGGAATATTTTAACTTAAACTAGTATGTTTGGGTATCAAGTTGAAAACAAGTGGATTTGTGATGGCTAACCTTAGTTGCAGACCTCATGGGATTAGGAGTTACCTATGAGAAATAATTCAGGGTATTTCTGATCCATTTTGAATGTGAGTAGTTTCTTTAGGTAGACTAAGGTTCTACCTTGGGGAAGAAAAAAAGAAATAAGTAAGCAGGGCATCAGTATTTGTGCCTCTATTCAGGCAGATAACCTATTTTTGAATAGGTTGTTTGGCTTAATTAGTTCTTTATTCTATATGTGTATCTTCTCTTTTGGTATAGGCAGGAAAGGTTTTCACCCATTTTGTGGGTTGCTTCTTTGCTTGATATATGGTTCCCTTAGCTGGACAGAAGCGATTTAGTTTCATGAGATCCCATTTTTTTCAGTAGTTTCCTGTGTTACCAGAGTCCTATTCAGAAAGCCCTCCACTGTGGACTATGTTGGGGTGTTTTTTCCTCTATCATTTCCAAATATCTGCTCTTATGTTTAGGTTCTTGATCCATTTGGAGTAGTGCTATTCAGGGTGAGAGATAAGAAACTAGCTTTAGTCCTCTACACTTTGATAATCCATGCACTGTTTGTTAAAGACGTTGACTTTTCTTTGATGTACAATAGAGGAAGGTAAGGAGAGACACTTATAAATGTGATATGTAAAGATAGAAGCAAAATTTCCCAGATCAGAAGATTAAGCAAGGATGGTGGTGAGAAAGTGAGACTGGGAATGGTGGGTAATTATAGCATCAAAATGCACATAAGCATATATGAAAATGTCATACAACAAATTCAGTAAGTCAAAAGAAAACTCAGTGTGTTATTCTATTTTATGTATTTGATACCTTCCACAAGAAAAGATTAAAGTATCTTTCACTAACTGAAAAAAAGTAGGACATTTAAATAATGTGCAGAAATTTTAAAAGCAACTGAACTTTTGGAGGAAAATATTAATGCACATTAACACTGATGCTGCCCACAAAGAAATGAAAAAAGAGTCAAATAATATCATGGGCTACTTCAAAGAAAAGACTACAGCAACTGACTGAAATAATTATGGAAATAAGTTCAAATTCCAAATAAAGTGCATTTTTGATTGAGTCACTGAAGTTTTTTTTCTCAGCAAAGTGTCACAAATACTGTGCACATGTGTAAGGAACACAGTAAAATATCCTTTACTGTAATGTCAGTTGTCTGGAGACTTCATCACTGGTTTTAATGCTCCGATGTCATGTGTGAGGACGATGAATACCTCTTGGTCTCTGTCTGGCAATTATAAATACCAGGAAGTTCAGAGGAAATGGATATCTGCAATCAGTTACACAGTGTCTGGTATATTTTGAGGCATAGCATATAAGTTGAATAACTTAATTGCAGTTTCAGAAATCTAATTTACAGAAAAATCAATTTGAAAATGCTTCCCGTGTTCATCTTATAACAATGGAAGTACTCAAAACTAGTTATTGTAGATAGAGCTAGAAGCCTGGCATAGAATGTCTCCTTGCTGAGTACAAGGCTCATGCCTGAGGACATGTGGGAGAATTATATTTCAGCTCTCAGAAACTCAAGGCAAAATCTTTGTGTGTGTACATATATATTTAACTGTAGGAACACAAGCATTTACTCTGTATATATATATATATATATCACACACACACACACATGAGACCATGTATGAGCAAATAGCTGTATATTGCACACATGTAGATATAAGACATATAGGGTTTTTTGAGAAAAGAGCATAAAATCATGACAGCCTGACATAATAATTACAACCAAGGAGTGTAATGTAGAGGAGTGTAATGTGGAGGTAGTAGCAGTGGTTCCTTTCACTAGATGTGTGTTATTTGAAGTACTCACAAGAATTGTTCAAAAGTCATTTATAAAATAAAACATAATGCTTATGGGACTATGTAACCTTGAAAATGCATTAACCTTTTAGATTAATTTCTACATGAATCCATTTTTAAAGCCATTCATATACTTTGAAAATTGCAAATTTAGGGATGGATGTAAGAGAACATTATATTTCTACAACTCATGGAAAAGAGTCCTTGAGGGAGGGTCATATTCTATATAAGAAAGAACTAGTGTGCCCAGCATTGAAGCTTAACAATGCCAGCACAATCAAGGTGATAGATACATAGAAGAAGACAGAATCTTTGTTCAGTAGATGAGTGGTGAGGAAATTGGTGGTGGCTATTTGGTTATGTAGGTAAGGAAAGTAGTCCCAGGCACTAACAACCTGGTGCTGTGTATTTCTTGTTTGACAAGAGGATGTAGTTCACATTAAATGTCCACCATCCAAAACAGTAAACAGAAGCAAAATTAAATGCCACAAGTCTAGAAGTGTGGGCTTGATTTCAATGAGGGGTACCATGACCACATATGTCTAAAATCATTAAATTGTACACTTTGAATATATGTATTGTCAGATATCTGTTACATTGAAATATAGCTCCTGAAGTTACATTTATTTTAAAATTACAAGATGTTCTTTCATTTATCTTTGTTATTTCCAACTGTTAATTTAACTTGAAAAGCTAGCCACATGACACAGTTAGGGCACATCCATATAAATGACTGAATTTTAACAAATGGCTTTTATTATCTTCCTAGACTATATTTAATGTCAGGAGGAGCCTCCAGTTTCAATGATTTGCTTCTGGTCTTTCTTGGTCTGTGTGTAAATGCAAGTGGAATAGCTAGTCTATTTAATATCAGCTTTGCTCACCATATTGACAGTCATCTTTAGATTTCATGTTGGTTTCAAATCCTAGTCTAACAATAATGAAAGATGCTTCCTGCTCCGGTTTTGGGTCATTGCCAAGCCAAGGACATTGGGGAAGTACCTATACATCTGTGAACATGTCCTTTCCTAACTATTAAAGTGAGGTGCTAGTCAGGGTTTCCTGGAGGAGCGGAACTGATAGGATTAATCTACATATAAAAGGATTTATTAGAGTGGCTTTCAGGGTGTGGTCCAGCTAATTCAACAATGGCTTCCTCCTGATAGAAAGTTCAAGAATCCAGTAGTTGTTCAATCCTTAAGGCTGGATGTCTCAGCTGGTCTTCAGTGTATATTATAAACCCAAAGAAGTAGGCTTTAATGTCACTAAAAGAATGAACACATCATTGAGAGTGAGGGCAAGCAGGCAAAGAGAAAAACCTTCCTTCTCTCATGTTCTTTATATAGGATGCCAGCAGAGGATGTGGTCCAAATTTAGTGTGAGTCTTCTGACCTGAAATGATCCAATCAAGAAAAATCCCTCACAGGTGTACCTAGCCACTTAGGCTTTATTTAATTCCATATATAGTCAGGATATTGACAGATATCTTGATAACTAAGAATAGCCATCACACAGATTTTCTGGGATATGTGTATGTGTGTGTGTGTGATATTAGATAGTATAATTGAAGCACTAAATATGCATTATGATTTTTAAAATTCAACAATAATTCAGTTTTTATATCATGACTTTCTTCTACTTATATTTTCTGCTCCATTTCTCATTTTTCCTAAATGCTAAATTAAAAATTTATAAATATTTCAAACCAAATAAAGTATTTCTACCTATATTGCAGACTAACAATTTATAACATGTTTTATATGCTCTTTGTTAAAAGTTGGGTTGTCATGGCTGTCTCACTAATATCAAATACATTTGTTCTGGACTGCTTTCTCAATGTCAAGTGTTGAGGTAGTGTTATGCATTCTAAATGTTAATTGGCCCTGTTTGCTGTCTGTTACTTATATTGATTCTGATTGGTTAAATAAAATGCTGAGACCTGAGATTGGGCCAAGACAGAGAAAGGTGGGACTTCCTGAGATTAGAACAGGAAGCCTGTGCTTTAGACAGAGAATTAATTCATTCCAGCCAGGAGCAGGAAGAGGCACACACCATGGGTTAGAGAAAAGAACCTCATTCCACATGGCCAGGAACATCGGCATATCATAGAGAATGTCAGTCCAAGGGGCCGTATGTATATATGGGGTCATATTTGGGTAATAGAATTAAGAGGTATGTATCTTAGATGGGCTAGGATTGCACAATTCAGGCCAAGGCTTGTTAAAATCCATGTGGTCTCTGTGTGCTCATTTATAATAGCGGAATAAGGCTTAATGGCTGCCCATCCAATTAAATATAATCTAAATACTGGTTAAACAATTTAATTAATTTTTTTTTCAGTCAAGTCTCCTCAAAAGTTAGCACAATCAGAGTGATCTTATCTTAAGATATTTAAGGATTTATATAATAAAACATACTAATATTGCCATGTTTGCAGATTGTTTCTGAAGCATGTGTTTCTTCACTTTAGGCTGTGTAATTTTGTCTCTTTTTATGAACCTAAGAACTTTACTCAACAATGTATTCAGAAGGAAAACTGAAGCTTATAAATAAGAAGTCAAAAAAAATGCACAGACTCATAATAAAAACTTTATTTATCTATCTAATAATTTTAAATAACATCGATGTGCTGGTTGATGAATTTACTACATTTCTGCCTCTCGCATTTCTGAATTTCTACTTCAAACTCCCAATTTTATTTTATCATTCACTTTTTCCTATTTACTGGTTAATATCACTTAATCTCATGCATAGATAAGCTAAAAACAATTGAATATGTATTTCTTTATTTCATAAGTATGTTTTATTATACTTTAAAATGCAGTCTGGAGAAATTTTCCTACTTAGGATTTTTTAGTGTGGAGTAGCCTCTACCTTTCTCCTTTCATTCTGAACTTGTCATTCTCAGTTCTGTTGTGAAACTGTAAAGGAACTATCAAATGTGACCCACATGACAGCACCCTGCTTTTCTATTTTTTCTGTGACTGGTTCACTTGTGTGAGAAGGAATTTAATATGATAGTCCCCACTGACCACAGTGAGTCCCTGTGTAAATGAGTCCCCACTGACCACAGGGAGTCCCTGTGTAAATGTCAGTACTTGATGAATAGGGATCCAGTGTGTGTGTCGCTGGTCTTCTCATGAAGATCATATATACATAGTGGCAAAGGAACATTTCAGATCAAATTGGAAGCACTGAACTACCAGGTTTTCCTTTAAAACTGAGTTGCAGTAAGTTCTATTTAGTGAAATAGTCTTGCCAAGAAATCTCCACCAGTCAGGGGCTGTATTTCCAGACACAATATTTATGGGGAGAGTTATCACATGAATCTGGCTGTGTTTTTAGTTGGTTGGTTTTCCAAACCAATGGAGGGGCTGAAGATAGGCAGACACAGGCACAGTGGAAGCTCAGACTAACTGCTGTGAGAGAGGATTTGAAGTAATCACTCAAGTTCACATTGACCTTTTTGCCCTACTTAGAACTCCACATTTCCTGGATTTTCATCTCATCTCATAAGACAGTGGCTCACAAATCTTCAGCTCTGTTTTAGGAATGACAATAATGCCAGCAATGATGTTTAAACCCTTTACTATGGTCCACACACTATCAACTCTAGAGTGTGTGCTTTCTTATTCTATTTTTCCAGAATATATATATTTTTTTCAAATGACTTCACCAACCTGCTCTCTTCTGTTAACAGTAAACTATGCTGTTTGCACATGCTCAGAGTCTTTCAAGCCTAAATTTTAGTAACTATCTTCTAGGGATATTTGCCCCTCATGTTGGAGACAAGAGAAAATAAGTTTTAAGGTCATAAGAAGACTAGCATTTTATCAAAAATGTACAGTATTACTTAAGATAATTCAAGACCAAGATAGAAAATAAGTACACATCTGTAAAAGAATCACATCTTCCATCTTTGGGAATATCAACCCCTGTCTTCATACTTGCCTTGGACACTGAAATTGAAAGTGGAATTGTTTATCATGAATCCTACATAGAAGCACTGAGAACACTGCAAGATTTTGCCTCACATAACTCATCACATCCCATTTAGTGACTGTATTTTTTTAGTCCAAATAGATAAGTGCTTATTACTTTCAAATCTGAAGTTTCTGGTGCATTTGGATACAATAAAGTCTAAATTAAATTACTCCATTAGGGACACTTTAAGAAATATCTGAAATGCTATGTCAGGTTCATGAGAGCAACTGATTCTTTCTCTAAGTAAAAGGAACTGTTAGTGAGTACTGAGGCCACCATACCTGTTCAGACACAAAATCCTGTTCCTACCAAAAAGGTAGTCATGGTCTTAGAAATAAGAATTACTCCTGCCATACTCAGGGGTACATGGACCACTCTTTTCATTTTTCTCTTCTTGAATCAGATTCTGAGAAAGAGACATTTGATTATTACAGTCAAAGATTAGTACTTCTTATCACTCACAAAGTGTCTAGGAAAGAAAATATTTGATTATTTCAGATTGTTCGTTTTGCAAAACAAAAGTGAATGTCTCTTCACATCAACACTTCTACTTAGGGACAGTCAGAATTATAAGTTCAATGTCATTAAATGCAGTAAAATTTTCATCATATCAATAGTTCTGACTCAAACAGGTTGAATTTTTTCTCTAACTGGTAGCTTTCTCTTCCATTATTGTAGCAAAATGCAAGAGACAATCAACTTATCAAGAAGATAGAGTAACCTAGTTTCACAGTTTCAGCCCAGGCTTGGTAGACACCATTGTTTTGAGGCATATTATGAGCAGAACACCGTGGTGGAGAGGATATGGCAGAGGAGAGCTCTGCACTGGATGGAGCCCAGGAAACAGAGAAAGGGGCAGGAAAAGAGTAGAGACCAGTAGCCCGGTTAAGGGAATGACCTCAGAGATCTAACTTTCTTTCTATGTCCTTTTAGAGGCTTGAAGAAGAAGGCTTGGCACCAGATTACAGATGGGATTTTCCAGCTCAAAAGTTCTAGACAAAACATGTGTCTTCCTTCCTCAAAGATCTGGATCAAAAGTTGATCTTCCCACTTCAAGTTAAGCAAAATTCCCTCACAGGTATGCTGCTCCATTTTCCAGATTCAGTTAAGTTGACAACCAAGAATAGTCATTACAGAGGCAGGCAGCTAGCATTTCTTCCTCTCTGCCATCATGTCTGTAATGTCCACATGAGTCTGTGGTTGTCATACTGTACATAAGATGGGAAAGCTAAAAGAGGGACAATCCAATGGTAATGAGGGAAATAATTTGGAAAGACCTCAATTCCTCCAGTGCTTCCTTACAAGCAGTAACCTGCTGGTAACAATTAGTAACCTACTTACAGGGTGCTTGCCAATTTAATAATAGCTTTTTCATGTAAAACACTATATGTCATACATTCTGTTAATTGAACCCAAAAGTATTCTACAGTGATTGACATGGTGAGCATATGACCATTTGAATGGTACATGTTTTGTTAAAAGAAACATGGGCCTTGAAATCATCCCATCATGTTAAAAAAAAAAAAGGTATTTCTTTGAATTAAAAATTTCCTGTGTAAGTTATTTCAAGCTTATTGTAGTGCAGGCAGTATTTTATGCATGGTGACTTCTGTCTATGTAGGTTTATTTTGTATAATTTTATGCTAGTGACCTACTGTATAGAAAATCACTTTTTTAATTAAAATTTATTTTATTTTTCTAGTAGACACTGTTTCTTGTCTTCAAGGATTGACATTTGTCTTGATTATAATAGCATCTTTGAGGTAGTGCTTTGACGACTGAAATCTGATTTTGCAGCTAATTATTGCTTGCTCTTTGGCAACTTTATTTAATTAGGACTTTGTGAGCACAAGTCTTAAATTATACCTTGAGTGTTTAATTTCTATAACTATATCCTCAAGTTTCTGCTGGAATTGTGATATTCTAGACTATTCTCAAAACAAAAACATACTGTTTCAAGAAACAACATGTAGTGTTTCATAGTTTTTTAAACTCTGGGCTCAAAGGTTTTTTTGTATGTTTTTAGCTTTCTCTCTCTCTCTCTCTCTTTCTCTCTCTCTCTCTCTCGTGTGTGTGTGTGTGTGTGTGTGTGTGTGTGTGTGTGTGTGTAACAGAATCTCTCTTTATAGCAGCCCTGGATGTCCTGCAAATCACTCTGTAGACCAGGCTTGACTTTGACTCACAGAGATCCACCTGCCTCTGCTTCCCCAGTGCTAGGATTAAAAGCAATGTACCTCTATGCCTGGCTGGAATCTTTTTTTATATTTAAAAATAATTTCACTTTTATTTATGTGTATGTGTCTGTGATTATGTTCCCATAAGGGCAGATGCCCAAGGAAGGCAACAGAGGGACTCAGATCCCTGGAATTTGAGATGCAGATGATGGTGAGTGGCCTACTGTAGATGCTGGTTATTCAGGCACTGGGAACCAAACAGATTCTCTGCAAGATCAGAACTCACTCTTACCTGCCCCGCCTTCCTTCCAGACACAGGGCTCAGATTCTTTCCTTAGAAGAAAGAAAAATAGTTGAGAAAAATCTCCTTGTGATTTGGTAGACCATCTTTTGGTTATACACTCAGGAGTCGTATAGGTGGGTCTTGAGGTAAAACTATTCCCAGTTTTCTAAGAAATCGTCAGATTGATTTCAAAGTGGCTGTACAAGTTTGCACTCTCACCAGCAATGTAGGAGTGTTCCCCTTGCTTCACATCCTCACCAGCATGTGCTGTCACTTGAGTTTTTGATCTTAGTCACTCTGCCAAGTGTAAGATGGAATCTCACAGTCATTTTGATTTGCATTTCCCTGATGACTAAGGACATTGAGCATTTCCTCAAGTGCTTCTTGGGCATTAGAGATTCTTCTGTTGAGAATTCTCGATTTATCTCTGTACTCCATTTTTAATTGGATTATTTGGTTTGTTTGTGTTTAATTTCTTGAGTTCTTAATATATTTTGGATATTAGCCTTCTGTCAGATGTAGGGTTGTTGAAGATCTTTTCCCATTCTGTAGGCTGCTGTTTTGTTCTATTGACAGTGTCCTTTGCCTTACAGAAACTTTTCAGTTTCATGAGGTCCCGTTTATTAATTATTGATCTTAGTGCCTGAGCTGTTGGTGTTCTGTTCATGTAATTGTCTCCTGTGCCAGTGCATTCATAGCAGCTTTATTTAAAATAGCCAGAAACTGGACATGACCCAGATGTCCTTCAATCAAAGAGTGGATAAATAAACTGTGGTACATTCATACAATGGAATACTATTCAGCTATTAAAAACAAGGAAATCATGAAGCTTGGAGAGAAATGGATGGAACTAGAGAATATCATCCATAGTGAGGTAACCCAGACCCTGAAAGGCACACATGGTAAGTACTCACTCATAAATGGATTACAGGATAACCGTGCTACAATCCACAGACCAGAAGCTAAGTAACAGGGAGAGCTCAAGGGAGAAGAATGTCTGAATCACACTAAGAAGGGAATAGACATCGGAAGTGTAGGGAGAGAGGGAACTTGGTGGGAAATGTGGTGGAGAGGGGAACAGAGGCAGGGGGAATCAGGTGTGGGGAGAGCAGGGAAGTGTTGAGAAGGATGGATGAGAGAAGAAAAATTGGTAGAGGTGCATATCTGGGACAAGGTGGAGACCTGGGATGGGAGAGGCTCCTGGGAGTTTACGGGAGATAACTCTAGCTGAGACTCCTAGCTATGGGGGATACTGAGAGACTGAAGTGGCCACCTCCTGTTGCCATACAGGACTTCCAATAGAAGAAGGGGGACACTAACCCACCCACAAAACCTTCAACTCAAAATTTAGGGATAAAGATGGAACAGAGATTGAGGGAATGATAACCTAAGACTGCCCTGACTTGAGACCACCCCATGGGAGAGTGTCAACCACTGAGACTATTAGTGATACTCTGCTATCCTTGAAGACAGGAACCTAGTATAACTGTCACCTGAAAGGCTTCATCCAGCAGACAATGGAAACAGGTTCAAAGATCCATGGCCAAACATTAGACAGAACTCAGGGAGTCTTATGTAGGAGTTAGGGGAAGGATTAAGGGAGCTAGAGGGGTCAAGTACACCACAAGAAGAACTACATAGTCAACTAACCTGGACCCATGGGAACTCATAGAGACTGAACCAACAACCAAAGAATTCTATGCACATAGAATGGGCCTAAGCCCATTTTACATGTGAAGCTGATGGGCTGCTTGGTTGTCATGTGGGTCCTCTAAAAATTGGAGCAGAACTGTCTCTGATTTGGGCTCTGTTGCCTGACTTTGGATCCTTTTCCCATATCAGGGATTCTCTGTCTGGCCTCAGTGAAAAAAGAGGCACCTAGTCCTGATGCAACTTGATGTGCCTGGGCAGGTTTAGGGTGGGGGGAAACCACCTCTTCCCCTGAGAGAAGAGAAGGAGGGATTGGAGAAGTGAATAGGAGGGTGAGTCTGAGAGAATAGGAGGGAATGGGACTGTGACTGGGATGGAAAATGAACAAATAAATAAATTAATGTAAAAAAGAAAATGTTTATGGAATTATCTATTAAAGAAAAAGAAATAGTATTTGACAAATATTTTCAAATATTATTTTAAAATTATACCTTGTAACAGTAAATTTCACTTTTGCATATATAGTTATTAATACTTAACAATTACCTATAAAATTCCTAAATCCTAAAACCCAAACCCTAACTCTAAGACCTAATATCTAAAACACCCTAATACCTATAAAACAAACATTTAATACTAACCTAAAGTTTCTTAAAAGGATATTATTTCAGATTAATTCTCTGGGTGTGGATCCATATGGATGGATGGTCTCAGAAACTTTTAAATCTTAAAGTCTATGAGGCTCGTTTGTCAGATCTTAAGGAAGTTTATAAATTTAATCTGTTTGGACCATTGAAGTGGGGCGGCTCTTGTATCAAGCAAGAATTGTCTCTGCAATCCTAGGGCTTACTTATTTGGAAGATGCGAGGTTGTGAAGAAAGGGGAACACTCCTCCATTGCTGGTGGGAGTGCAAACTTGTGCAACCATTATGGAGGTCAGTCTGGTGATATCTTAGACAACTTGGAATAGCCCTACCTCAAGACCAGCCATACCACTTCGGGGTATCCACCCAAATGATTCCTTACCAAACCACAAGGACATATCATCATCTATGTTCATAGCAGCTTTATTTGTAATAGCTAGAAACTGAAAACAACCCAGATATCCCTCAACCAATGAATGGATTTTTTAAAATGTGGTACATTTACACAATTGAATACTACTCAGCTATCAGAAACAAGGAAATCATGCACTTCACAGCTAAATGGATGGAACTAGAAAAGCTCATCCTGAGTGAGCTAACCCAGACTCAGAAAAATGCACATGGCATCTATTTACTTATAATTGGATTTTAGCCATATAGTACAGGATAACTACACTACAACCAACACACCAAAAAGATCAGGTACATAGACTTTGTTACCTATTAAGGGGACAATTTGCCCAAGGACTGCTACCATGTTGGCCCCCGGTGCAAGAGGAAGCTGTTAGCCCGCATATGACTCTTGAGCTGAGAGGAGCTGAGCTGATATGTAGGGACACACTCCACATCAGAGGAGTGGGAAGGGTGGGAGAGGGAGAAGGGGTAGGAGGGTGGAACGGGGAGGGGTGGAAAGAGGGCACTGTGATGGAAATGTAACTTGCAGTAATAAACAAACAAACAAAACACACACACACACACACACACACACACACACACACACACACACACACACAAAGTTTCGTAGGCTTATCATTCAGATGCTTTGGGCCTTCAAGGGTTCTGCTCC
>CAJQZJ010027932.1:0-12709 GCA_907164525.1 Lophiomys imhausi | reverse complement strand
GGCCCTCTTTTAAACTTTTATGTTGTGTGTGTACATGTTTGTGGAGAACTACGGTTGGCATTGAGTGTCTTCCTTAGTGATTTCCCATCTTGCTTATTTACTAATTTCTTTAGACAGAGTCCCTTGTTGAATGTGGAGTTCAACAACTGGCTAGACAAGCTGGCCCCATACTTGTCTCTGCACAGCCCCAATTGATATTGCAGATCCGTATTTGGCCTTTGCGTGGTGCACCTGGCCTTTGTGTGGTGCTGGGGATCTGAGCTCAGGTTCTTCTGCTCAGCACTTTCCCACCTGAACCGTCTCTCTAGCCCTTTCTTTTCAACAGTATCTTCTAACTCATTAATAAACATAAACGTGTTCATACTCACAGGGAAGGTGATGTCTTGTTATAGTGTACCTTGTACAAGCTTAAACCAGGGTACACACATCTATCATTAGCATTTCTTTTTAAAGATGTATTTAGTTTTATTTTATGTGCCTTGATGTTTTGCCTGTGTGTGTCTGTGGGAGGGTGTCAGATTCCCCTGGAACTGGAGTTTGGCCAGCTGAGTGCTAAGAATTGAACCCCAGCCCTCTGGAAGGGCAGCCAGTGCTCTTATTCACGGAGCCATCTCTCCAGCCCTTAGCATTTCCTTATGAGGAGGACTTTCAAAGTCTGTTTTCCAGGCACTTGGAATGCTTGACACATTATCACCATCTGCAGGTCATCCTCCTGTGTCACAGTGCAGTGCAGTCCCTTAGTCCCCCTGCATAGGTTCCTCCACAGCCCCTGAGAACCTCCATCCTCCCCTCAGTGGCCATGAGAACAATCTTTTCAGGTCCTACGTGTGAGTGAGTTCACTCAGCAGTTACTTTTCTGTATCTGACTTGGATTCCATCCAGAGTGTTACAAATGACAGGGACTCATGTTTTATTTTTGAATTGAATTCCAGTGTGATTGTTCCACATTTTCTTTAATGGTGAAGTTTTTTGAAGTTACACCATTTGAGTAAAAAAGAAAAAAAAAGTTTTTGAATCACGATCTCAATATATACACTTGGCTAGTCTGGAACTTGCAATGTAGACTGGGCTGGCCTCAGAGTCACAGAGATCTGCCTGCCCCTGCATCCTGAGTGGTGGGACTAAAGTGGGAGGGAAAAAATGCACCCATAGTAATACGAAACTCCCTAAGCATGGATTCCCTGCCTTGTAAAAATAATTTTGCAAAAATGATGCACAGTAGCTTCATTATGTCAGTTCAAACCACTGCTCTGTCAAGAAAAAGCTTGATGCTTGTATTTTGTCTTTTTTTTTTTTTCAAGACAGGGTTTCTCTGTGTAGCCCTGGCTGTCCTGGACTCACTTTGTAGACCAGGCTGGCTTTGAACTCAGAGATCCACCTGCCTCTGCCTCCCTGAGTGCTGGGATTAAAGGCGTGCGCCACCACACCCGGCAATTACAGACAGCTGTGAACTGCCATGTGGATGCTGGGATTTGAACCCAGGTCCTTTGGAAGAACAGCCAGTGCTTTTAACCTCTGAGCCATCTCTCCAGCCCTTTTTTTAAAATTTTTAAAAAAATTTTTATTTTATGTGCATTGGTGTTTTGCCTGGAAGTATGTCTGTGTGACGGTGTAAGATCTTGGAGTGACAGTCATGAGCTGTCATGTGTGTGCTGGGCTTTGGACCCAGGTCCTCTGGAAGAGCAGTCAGTGCTCTTAACTGCTAAGCCATCTCTCCCGCCCCTTGTTTATTATTTTAAAATGATTTGTTAGTCAGAGACTGATGTACTTATTTGCCTTAAGAAATAATTTGTTGGGCTGGAGAGATGGCTTAGAGGTTAAGAGCACTGATTGCTCTTCCAGAGAGAGCCCTGAGTTCAATTCCCAGCAACCACATGGTGGCTCACAACCATCCATAATGAAATCTTGTGTCCTTTTCTGGCCTGCAGGTATACCTGCAGAAAGAACACTGTATACATAATAAATAAAATTTTTTTTTAAAAAAGAAAGAATTTGTTAAAGTATTAAGAATGCAGCTGGCCATGTTTATTTTGGTGAGCTACTATCATTAAGAAGCAAGGCAGGGCCCACAGGATGGCTCAGGAGGTAAAAGTGCCCACTGCCAATTCTGACAATGTGAGTTGGAATCCTAGAACTCACATGGCAGAAAGGAGGGACCAATGCCTGCAGGCTGTCCTCTGACCTCCACACATGTACCCAGGCATGCATGCACACACTCATAAAATAAAAATAATAACAAGGACAAAAGGTTGGATTTTCCTCAGCCTTGAACTTTTATGGTTTTATCTGGCTATTAAGTTTATACCAGAAAAAAAAAGGCTCTAACATAAATCTTTTGCTGAAGCAATGTAAATAAATGACATGAAAAAAGTGGTAAAACATTTAGTGTGCAGAAAACACATTCTCCAGGGACCACGTTCTACTCTTGTGGTTCTGCACAATTTGTTTGCAGCTGAAGGTAGCTTAGCTGGGGCTGATACTGCATGCAGTGGCCTCTAAGATCAGTACAGGAGGGAGTGCTTTGGCTTCAAAGAGGCACTGGTGAATTATTGCAGAAATGCCAATCAGAGATAACAGCCTGAATTTTCCTCCACCACTTCTGTTTCAGAGGCCCAGTGACCCCTTTGAGACCCAAGATGAAACAAAACTGGCTTTGATTAGTTTCAAAGCATTGATCTGAAGGTCTATACCTTCAAAGTTTAGGGCCTGGCAAACATCCTTCCTTCAATCAGCAAACACTTATAGGCCACCAGCCCTGTCCCTGTGCTGGAGAGGACTGTGGTCGCACACAGAACATGGCTCTTTAAGTTCCTTTGCATCAGTTTGATGCGAACTGTATGGAGGCTCTGATGTGTGTTGTGGATTCTATTTAGATGGCTCTTCCTCTAGTATTAAGAACATAACACTGGGGTGCGTAGTGTTTTCAGAGAACTTGTGTGGTTCTTGTTGGATAAAGTCTCTCACCAAGCAAGAGTCCCATGGCTCGGACTCTCAGTGACAAATAACATGTTGTGAGAGCGCAGTGGTGCCATCCCCATCTCTCCCTTTGATAAGGAAGACATGCATTTCTGAGAGCATTATGAAATGATTTGATTTTCCAATACATTATCATGAATTAGTGAAATCGGTTATGGACTTAATTATGCTTTTCTGAAAAATGTTTTTAGTCTGCTCTTAAACATTTTGAAGTGGACCTTGATTATAGTTACCAAATTGTGTGTGAGTACATTGCCCTCCTCACAGAAGAGTCACAGGTGGAATGTAGTGGGCCTGAAACTCAGGGTAATGGAAAAATCCACTACTTGTGTTTGCTACTTAAATGTCATGGTCGGATAAATGGATCTCTCTACTTCCTGGGACTCGCTTCTACTGCATTAGTCTGGCAACAATTAGAGTGAAGAGATTGCTCTGCAAATGGGCTTGGTCGTCCATGTGGTTCATCTTTTTATTGTGCAAAACAGAAAAAATTGCTTCTAATCAATCCACTTCAACTTTTAGTCAGAAAATTATTTACCATCCCATCAGCCCGAGTACCGAAGAAATGTTCTGTTTGAATTAACTGAAGGGAATAGAGATTTGTGTCAATCAGCAGGCTGTAACGATAATGGTGCAGTCTTACTGGGGAGACAGGGAGACAGTATTGTTCCTGCTGATTGGTGCTTTTAGGATAATTAATCCTCATTTCAAGTATAATTGGACTCTTACTGACTGAAACAGCAATGTATGACATGTTCATCATGACACACAGAGAGGTTTTCCAAGCAGAACAGGGTTTAATTTTGAACTCCTAATTTTTGTATTTCATTCACACATTTGATCAATCCCCTTGCTTTGCAACTGACTTAGAATGTAACCTTTTGTGAGCTTAGATGAAAACTTATTACTTTAGATTAGCAGGGAATTTTTCCCAGTTTCTGCTTTGCCAATCAGTGACTTTCAAAAGCTAATGAATGAGTCTCATGGTGGCGTTCTAATGAATTTCAGACAGTGAGAATTAAACATTGATAAAATCTGAGAAAACAAAACTAAGTGAGAATTACAAGAGTAGACAATGTAAAACTGCGCTTTAACACAGCTACCTTCATTAAGGAAAAAACAATTTAGAGTGAGCAGCTAGGGATTCTGGGAAAGCAGGAGCTGAAGGGCCAGCAAAGGGAGTTTGTGGGAAGTGGTTCAGAAGTCTGTGCTGGGATCCAGTACGTGAGAAACCCCACCTTCATTTCAGGGAAAGAGACTTCCATCACAGCTCCTGATGAGATAAATATTGTTTGTCTCTTCAAGGATTGAAGGTGACGACTGCAACAAGAATGCAAATTTCTAAACAGATAACAGATGAGAACAAAAAGTTTGATGAAATAAAAAATTTTAAGTTCTAATTACTCTTATCAGCTAAGCCCAAATCATCTTGGTATGTGAGATGCATACACACAGACACACACACATACACACATATATGTGCACATGTGTTACTATTCTTTGAGAGAGATAGTTCACCTCCTTTAGATCAATGTTGATTAACAATGAGGGCATAAGGCATTATCTGATGACAGTGCCCTGCCTTATTTAAACAGAGGTTTAAATTCTAGGCACCCATTTAAGAGGAAGTCCATCAACCTTTATAAAAACTAAATAGAATTCCAGTGGAGATGTTCCCCTTTAGTCCCTAGACGCCACTTTAAGTACTGCCTTTCACATAGAGAGGAAGGGGCAACTACTGGCTTCTGCTGGCCACTGCCAATTCCAGCTCTCTCCTCTCATTCCCAGGGTCACACACAGCTTTAACAGTCACCAGGGTTCCCAGTCCTATGAGTTAGGAGAGTTTAGCTGAAGAGGACTAGTACTCATGACACAGGCTGCCTAACCAGAGCATCTTATGGCTTCCACCTTCTACTTCTAAGGCTTTGTTAGAAGACAGAAGACACAATGACACTCTGAAAGAAACAAAATAGAAGACCAAGGAAGGGCTTCCAGATGCCATGCTCACTTGAGGATCATCTCCGTGGATGTGGATGGAGGGTGGCCTAGAGATGTTTATATGGACTTTTGCCACTTACTTGTTAGGTTTGAACACTTACTCCCAGGCCTCCTGTGACTCCAAGACTTGTTTGCATCCTTAGAGAAGCAAAGGAGGAACCTGCTGCTTTCCTGTCCCTTTTCAGTGGGGTAGCCTGTGCTGTTTGGCTGAGACTTGCAAGAGCACAGGCTGCCTCGGAATGAGGTCAGTACAGGAGACCTGGTGCAGACAACAGAAGGTATCCCCAACAGAAGGCGGTAGGAGCTGGAGCCACAAGCACCTCAGACCAGAGAGCCCCTCCAGTCAAAAAGTTTCTACCTCAAAAGATGACCCCAGGAAGTGAGGCTGTTAGGCAAGGATGGAGATATCTGGAGAGGGCTGCTCTGGAGACGTACTTAGATAAGAGATTGTTTTTGTTTGCTCCTTTGGAAGCAGGTTGTTCTCTTTTTATTCTGTGGGCATCCAGTTTTAAATTTTGTGTGTGGGTTTAAAAAGACATTTCTCGTTTTACACACACACACACACACACACACACACACACACACACACAGAGAGAGAGAGAGAGAGAGAGAGAGAGAGAGAGAGAGAGAAAGATCAATCATAGCCTTTTAAGGCTATCGCACAGCCCCACCCCCTGCTCTGCACACACCTGCTTTCACAGTCAGTTCCTTTCTCCTGTTCAAGAAAGAGCTGTCCTTGTCGCTAGTGACAAGGACCTGCTGAGTGATTTCTAAGAACTGTCACTCCAGGGCGTGCAGCAGTGTGCAGGTTTAGGGAACTTCAGGTCCTGCCATGTCAGCATGGAGGATTAACTTTTCCACATTTCTGTGTCTAAGGAAGCAATACTCGCAACAATTCCTCAACTTAGAATTTGCATGCAGAGTTAAGCAAACAGGTGTAAGTCAGTGTCTTTGGCTAGGGCCCTTAATCCCAGAGTCTGCAGATCTGGTGCTGGCATGGGTGGCTGTAGCCACTTTCTAATGATGTGAGAGGATTCTAGAATATGTGTTTGCGATGGCCATTGAAAAGCTTTCCTGAGAGTCTCTCATTTTTTTCTAGCTAAGCCCTTGCTCTGAGGACTTTGTGCCTGCTTTTCATTTTTCTGTAATTATGTCGGATGAGGAGATAGTACTCAAATTTACCTGTGTGCAGCGGACTACCATGAGAACTCCAAGTCCTTAAGGTATACAATCCATCCCGCCTACAGGCAGGTCACCCACACCCACAGGAAGGACAGCGACACTGTGCAGTCTGTTCTGGACTTGAGGTTGGGCTTTGGCTGTGCTGGGTCAGTTAGTAATAATCACAGTCTTTTGTAGTGGACTCTGTTTACAAATGAGTCGGCCAAGACTCAGAGAAGCAAAGTTAACTGCTCACAAGCCCGAAAAGATCAGACACAGTGGTGGGTACCACACTTAAGTCTATCAAACGGCAGGCATGGGGTTCTTAGTCTTTGCTGAATTTCTGAGTCCCCAGACTTGTAGTTTTCAAATGCGAAGGAGCACAGCTTTTATTTGAAGCTATGTTTGAACATGCCTCCTTCTTTAGTTTGATATAGCCCCAACATGTGAGAAAAACTATTTATTTCCATGGTACTACAAACTTCATTTTCAAACTCATCTTACGCCTGATCCCATTGACTCGGATGTCCATCATGCCTGCAATGCATGGATTATCTGCACATCTTTAGCAGCAGCTAAGAACTCTGTGGCATGCTGTTTAGAATGCAGCCTCCTTGATCCCTATGTAGATGAGGATTAAAATTTGGAGCCTGAGAAAGTGCCTTTAAATGTTTTTTTTTAATTATGTTCTAGAAATAAAAGTTCAGTGGTAAAAAACATATATTAATGTATTTGTACAGCTTCATAGATCTATGAAAAAAGTCTGTAATCAGCCACTTAAACATTGAGGATGTATTGGAAGATAGCATCTGATTTTTAACAAGGGCTTCCAGTTAAGTGGAGTTCAGAGCATTCTTACCTAATATAAAGTGTATATATCTGAGCCCACCACGAACATCATCACAGCTAAAAGGAAAACATGGAGACACAGATGCCATTTTACTACAGTTAGTGTTATTTTTACACCTAGGAATGGTTTGTTTCTGGAATTTTCCATTTAATATTTTCAGATAGCAGTTGATAGCTAGTGACCGAAACCAAAGAGAGCAAATCTGTAGCTAAAGGGTAACTAATGGATGAGTAACACGTCAGTCCTAGGCTTTAGTCCAGTCTCACCTGCATTAGAGAAACAGCCTTTTAATAAGCCTTTGAATGAATCAGGCTAGGAAGAGAAATATGAATTTTGGAATAAAATCTTAACATTCTATCCCAGTGTTAGCTCTTTCTAATTGCATGACTCTGGGAAAGCTGTTTAGAAGGCCGTAGTGAGGTCTAAACCATCAATACTGTATGTCAAACATTCATTTTCAAAAGTGCCAGGGAGGGGCTGGGGAGACAGCCCAGCTGGTAAAACACTTGAGGTGAAGCCTAACTACTTGAGTTCTATCCCCAGAATTTATGGTGGAAAGAGAGAATCAACTTCTCAAAGTTGTTCTCTAATCTCCATGTGTGTGCCCTGGCACACACGTGCCCACACTTGCACACATCCTTCACACAGACACATAATAATAATAATAATAATAATAATAATAATAATAAATTAGATACAAATAAAACTTAAGAAAGTATCAGTGATGCTGAAGGCTAAAGTTTCCTGAGCACTTACTGCACACATAAACTTGCTGAAGCCCCCTAGAGCATTTGCAAAGGAAGGCTGTCCCCACCTCCAATTTCCTAAGGGGAAGCTGGAGCAGAGAGAGTAAGCCGAGCAGGATTTGGCATCAGGAAGTCTGACTCCAGAGTTTTAAGGGTCATGGGTGTAATGCCGTAAAGGCCATGGGTGCAGTGCAGAAGCCGTAGCTTGGCTGCCGACAGCTGAACTACCCATATTTTCTGTGAGGCAGGAAATGTCAAGTCTTGCACCATCAAAATCACCTTTAATCAAACTCATTTGAGATTCAATTTAAAGAGCTACACTTTCCCGGAAATAGAATCAGAACAGATTAAATGTAAACCTCATCCAAAAGTTATTTCATAAGAACTATGAAGATTAAATATACCTATTTCCCTACACGGCTCTTATCTTCAGGGCATTTAGCAGGTCACATGGGTAATATACCCAGGACAATGGATGCTCAGCTTCTGTCTTCTCTGAGAAGGAAACTGCAGTCCTGACCACCTGGCAGTTTTCTCTGCTTGTCTTTACCTCCCGAGGCTGAACAAGGGAAGGTTAAACAGCAGGAGAGGCTATGAGGGTGATGCCAGAAAAAGTAAAACAAACAAACAAACAAAAAAAACCAGAAACAAAAACAAAGAACCTTTCAAAGGAAAACATTATAATAGTTGAGTTTAAAGCTATTTAGTTGCCTTTATTTTGTGACTGTGGGGTCAGACAATGCTTAATTTTATAAATAAGTGTAAGTATTCCATGAAAAGAGAGGCGGAGCTGTCTGCGAGGGGATTGAGACAGTAAGAGAGGGCAGGAGGGGTGGAGCAGGGTAGTGGGGGATGGATGAGTAAGAAAAAATGTATACGCATGGAAAAGCAAATGGAAATACTAACTTAAGCAATAATACAAAGAATAGCTATTCTGGTGGGATGTGGTGGCGCTCGCCTTTCATCCCAGCACTCCAGAGGCAGAGACAGGTAGATCTCTGAATTCAAGGCCAGCCTGGTCTACAAAGTGAGTTCAGGACAACCAGGGATACACAGAGAAACCCTGTCTCGAAAAACAAAACAAACAAACAAGAAAAAACAAAAGAATAGCTATTCTGAGTCGCTGAGGTGAAGAGACCAGTTTTACCCAGAGAAAAGTGAAGAGCAGAAGCAACAAACAGAAAGTTTCAAAGTAGGAAAAGGACAATAGGGAAACAATGGATCAGCTGATACTCGGTTACTTCAGACTACTTTTTGTGAGAATAAAAGAGTTAAATGAAGTCTGGAGGTATGATTAAGAGCAGTTACTGGTTTTGCAGAGGACCTGGACTGGGTTCCCAGCACCCACATGGCAGCTCACAGCTGCCTGGAACTCCAGTTCCAAGGGATCCAATGATGTCTTCTGGCTTCTGTGGGCACTGCATGCATCTGGAGCACATACGCCCAAGCACACAAAATAAGCATTTAAAAATAAATTAAATGATGGCGGGATTAAAGCAGAGGACTCCACTCTCATGTCCCTTGGTCTTTTGAGGAAAAGTGGTCCACTCTTAGTTCCCTGGTTTCGTTAGGAGGTCAGGCAACACCATACATAGTTTATTTGGTGAGGAAAAGTGGTCCACTCTTAGTTCCCTGGTTTCATTAGAAGGACAGGCAGCACCATAGTTTGTTTGGTGATGTGGAGCTTTATTTAGCACTAGTGACTTCATTCTGATTTTCAGTCTGGTCTGTTTGGACCCAGTTTAATAGCTTAGTCCAAAACAGTGACCGTCTGGAATCATTACTCACCAAAACAAAACCATCCACAAGGAGGCACAAATACATGTACCTGAAAATGGGCAGTGAGACAGGAAGCTGCAGACATAGTCAGGGCCTTTTTGGGATTCGAGGGTTTCTATGGGGAAAAGACAACAGAATTCTGGAACAGATTTGATGCTACTTTATCTTTCATGCTAATTTTCCTTCCTCTAGTTCTTTAGTTTTTTAATTAAAACAAAACAAAACATGAAGAAGAGTGCTGCTTTTCAAAAGTGGTCTTTTGTACGTGCTTGCTTGTGTGGGCTTGGTTTTAACAGACAGTGTTTCTGAGAACCAGACTCCATGGGGCTCACCAAGCTCCTCTGGGGCTCTGTTGCTGAGTTATGTGGGAGCCTTTCTGAGTTTTAGGAAAGGCTGCATTTAGCCAGATTTTTGAGAATTATTTTGTTTTGTTTTGTTTCTGAGAAAGAGAAAAAATGTTCAATGTTCATGTTCAATGTGGGAGATAAGAGATGGAAGGTAAGGAGACGGAACTGGAATATAAGACTTGTGTAAGAGTGTGTGTATGTCTGTGTGTACACATACGTAATTCAACACAAAGCCCCATACATGTTAGGTAGGGCTCTATCACTGATCTATATTTCCAGCCCAATATTATTTTTAAATTGAAGTAAAATATACATATCATGGAACATGGCACCTTCACCACTGCCCTGTGCATTTAGTGTGAGGCTTGCCGTCATGGCTGTGCAGTGGAGCTGTGACTTCTATGTGTCACTGCACAGATGCATGGTGAGCTGCTGTGGCCACTTTTGCATCTACTGCAGGGATGTTAGGTGTAGGAATGGCAGCTGTGAGAACCCTGCCCAGATCCCTGGGGATCTTATACTCACCACAAATATTCTAAGACCTTTATAAGGCTAAAAGTAAGCTCATAAGGCAGAAAGAAATTTCCTTTGAATGCTTATCATATAACTCTGGAATATTAAAAATACAGTGTGTGTGTATATATATGTATATATATATATATATATATATATATATTAAAAGAAGATGAAACCCTTTCAAATTTGAGATAGTCTTAGATATACAGAAAAGTTGTAGAGGCAGCACAGAGTCCCTGGTGTCTTCTACCCAGCCTTAGGAATTTACATTATTACTGCCATACATTTGTCAAAGGAAGAAGCCAAGTGATGACATTATTCCTAGTCAGTTCATTTCCTTACTTCTTCACTGATTCCAGCCATGACTCACATCATCGGTTTACCCTAGCTCAGCTAGCTGGGTCTCTAAAGCACACCCTGAGGGTGCTCTGCCTTTCCAAGCTCAGAAAATTCCCGAACACACCTTGGAGAAGACCGGCAGCTTATGTCTCCTGGTGAAAAGGCCTAAGATATAGGGTAGGCCTTATGCTGTGTGGAAAACTGTGAAAACTCATCCAAACCAACCAACCAAACCAACTAACCAAACCAACCAACCAACCAATCACCCAAAACAACCAACCAACCAAACAAATAAACAAAAGAAACTCACTGCTTATGAAGGAGTTGATAAAATAATTCTTTCTTTTAAAAATGCACAAACTTATTTTTCTTTCTGCTGGGCGATGGTGTTGGCAAACACCTTTAATCCCAGCATTTGGGAGGCAGAGGCAGACAGTTTGAGGCCAGCCTGGTCTACAGAGCAAGTTCCAGGACAGCCAGGGCTACATGGAGAAACCCTGTCTTGAAAAACAAACAAACAAACATACAACATTTATTTTTCTTTCTAAAAGAGTCACCTGAGTTTTACTAAGTTCCCTGTTTGACCTTTTGTCCCTGAGGCTAGTCAGTGTCCTCCCTGAATATTCAACTTCAGGGCCCCTTCTCCAGAGCCATAATGTAGCTTTGGGTTGTGTTGTTCGCCAAACATGAGGGTTGGTGAGTAGAGATAGTGGACAGGGTGTTGTTTCCCAGAGGTCCAGAACTTGTTTTCCTGACCAGTCCCCGATGTCAACCAGCCTTGTGGTCATTTGCTGCCTGCTTAGAATGTACAAGGAGGCGCACAGCTGGTAGACTCCTGGGCTGTGTGATGTTCCTGCCTTTCTGGCAGATTCATTTAGCCAGTTTAAAGCAGGGGCAGCATTTTCTCTCAAGTGATTTCTTGTCCCCAGAAACGTATTTTTTCCCTGGGTACACTCAGTGACTCATGACTTGTCAGCATCTTTCCGATGTTACTTTTGTCCACACCAATAAAGCCCATGTCCTTTACTTACAGTTCAGATTTTCACTGCACGTGTACCAAATGCCACCCAGTCAGTTGCCAGCCTTATACACAGCTCACACTAGAATTATGGTAAATGGGAAGACATTTTATTTATTTTTTAAAATAATTTATTTTTTATTTCTTCAAGTTACATCTCAATCACAATCCCCTCCCTACTCCCCCCTCCAGTCCCATCTACCCTTCTCCCCCTCAACCCCCATCCTCTTCCCTTCTTCTTTTTTTTTTTTTTAGTTTAAGGTATTTCTTTTTTCCCCCCAACAGCTCTCCCTTTCAGTCCAAAAAACGGTGACATTTTATTTTTAAGAACAGATAACACAGCATTCTTTGGGGTCACAAAGACATCTATGTGAAAATAATTATTGTTTTTTAAGGATCATTTAAATTTTAATATTGTTCTTTTTGATTGGAAAATGTAACTGCATATACATTTGTGGGACACAATGCAATATTTTAATAGGCTAGAACATTTAACATTACTAAAATAATATAGTTAACAAATTCATCAACTTATCTACAATTTCTTCTAGTAAGACATTTCAAATGTATTGTCAGTGATTTTGGAATATATTCGATGTCGGGCTGGAGAGATGGCTCAGCGGTTAAGAGCACTGGCTGCTCTTCCAGAGGTCATGAGTTCAATTCCCAGCAACCACATGGTGGCTCACAACCATCCATAATGAAATCTGGAATATATATGATGTCATATAAATGTCATTATTTAAGACAAAGCAATTTATTGTTCAGGGCAGACTTACAGAGCAGTTGAAAGAAACCCCAGAACACATTCCAAAGATCTCTAGACACCACAGAGATGAGTCTTAAAATGACAAGTCAATCCCTTTATCTACAATTTTCTGAGGTTTTCAAGCCCGGAGAGTCATTTTTCTCTTTTTGTCTTGACTGATTTTCTTCCTAAACATGTCTCATGGTCTTCTGTAGTCTTCCATGGTCTTCC
>CAJQZJ010027928.1:0-12422 GCA_907164525.1 Lophiomys imhausi | reverse complement strand
TATTTTTTTCTATTTTTTAGTCTTTTTTATCTATTTGTCTGCTTATTGGTTTGTTTGTTTAGTAGTTCTTTCTCCCGGGCAATGAGACACTTTTCACTGATGGTACTAACTGAGATGAGGGACTGTTATATAAAGACACCCCACCCCAGAGAAATGGGATGGAAGGGTTAGGAGGTAAAGAAAAAAAATGAAATGTGATGTTTTGGCCTTTTACTACTAATTGTCATAAACTGTTTAGGATAATTAATAAATGCAAACTAATGGTTATGAAAACTCAAATATTTCTAATTAATGTGACTGCAACCTGAGTGTTGGCATCATTTATCACATCTCAGAAAAAGGAACAGAAAGTAGAATTCAGTACTCTTTCTCACAGTTTGCTGTTTTAGAAGTACTTTTTAACAAGAGAAACCTTGTGATTGACACTTCTTGGCTATGTTGGAACTTTCTACCTTGAACTAGGCTCATTTTTTTTCTTTTCACTTCCTTCAAGAAGTTAGATAGGAATGTGTGGGATAACTTTAATGATGGTCACCAAAAGAAATACCTCAAATGGAAAGTGTTTATGCCCAGTGACTTTACCTCATATAAGACAGTTTACTAAAAAGTAACCTAATATACCAGGAGATGTATCTTGCCTGCAGAATTGTCAAGATCTCTTCCAAATTTGGAATCTGGATTACTGCATCATCTGTTTGCTTTGCTGGAATCTAAGGACATCTGGTTGTCTTAAGCACACAGTCTAGACTCACTTTTGTCCCTACATGGCAGTTGTTTCCCATTCCTAGACAAGGTTCCATCCATGGAACAGTGACAAACAACTGCTTAGAAAGGGAAACGACTGCCATGTAGGGCCTACAGTGAATTGAATAACTCTGCAGTTGATGAGAGCTACCATTCCTCTTGTAACTCCTCCTATCCCTACTGAGGTGAGCTTAGAAGCCTAGGCCTGATGAATGCTAGACAAATGATCTAGCACTGAACTACATCTCCAGCCCCTTCTCCTAACTCTTTGGGAGCTTCCCACTCTCAGGCTATAGGAAGATTCCTGTCTGTAGCTGCCATCCCCTCATCTTTGCCTCCCATTCCTGCTGACTTTCCTATAGATGCTCACATTTGTCACAGGCCTATTTCCTTACACACTAAAGTCAACAAATCTTAGTCCCTCCCCATTCTAAGTCCTCCTTTTCTGGGTAGGTAGAACCTAGGGCTTCTCACATTCTAAGCACAAATTCTATCACTAAGCTACACGCCACACTCATTGTACACACTCTTCCACAACTTAGAATGCTTTTCCTCCCATCTGAGCATTGGTATTGGTATAGAAACAGACCAGTAGATCAATGGAATCGAATTGATGACCCAGAAATAGACCCACACACTTATGGCCACCTAATTTTTGACAAAGAAGCCAAAATGGCACAATGGAAGGACAGCATCTTCAACAAATGGTGCTGGTCCAACTGGATGTCCACTTGTAAAAGAATGAAATTAGACCCATACTTATCACCTTGTACAAAACTTAAGTCCAAGTGGATCAAAGACCTTAACATAAGGCTGGTCACACTAAATCTACTAGAAGACAAAGTGGGAAAAACCCTCGAACTCATTGGCACAGGTGACAACTTCCTGAACAGAACACCAACAGCTCAGGACCTCAGACCAACAATCCATAAATGGGACCTCATGAAACTGAAAAGCTTCTGTAAGGCAAAAGACACTGTCATTCGAACAAAACGGCAACCTACAGACTGGGAGAAAATCTTCACCATCCCCACATCTGACAGAGGGCTAACATCCAAAATCTACAAAGAAGTCAAGAAATTAAATGCCAAGAAACCAAATAATCCAATCAAAAAATGGGGGACAGAGCTAAATAGAGAATTCACAAAGGAGGAATCCCTAATGGCCGAGAGACACTTGAAGAAATGCTCAACATCCTTAATCATCAGAGAAATGCAATTCAAGTCGACTCTGAGATTCTATCTCACACCTGTCAGGATGGCTAAGATCAAAAACTCAAATGACAGCACATGCTGGCCAGGGTGTGGAGAAAGGGGAACCCTCCTCCATTACTGGTGGGAGTGCAGGCTTGTGCAACCACTATGGAGGTCAGTCTGGCGATATCTTAGAAAACTTGGAATAGCTTTGCCTCAGGACCCAGCCATACCACTTCTGGGTATACATCCAAATGACTCCTCACTGAATCACAAGGAAATTTCCTCATCTATGTTCATAGCAGCCTTATTTGTAATAGCTAGAAACTGGAAACAACCCAGATGTCCCTCAACCAAAGAATAGATTAAAAAACTGTGGTATATCTACACAATGGAATATTATTCAGCTATCAGGAACAATGAAATTATGCAATTTGCAGCCAAATGGATGGAACTAGAAAAGCTCATCCTGAGTGAGCTAACCCAGACTCAGAAGGATGCATATGGCATCTATTCACTTATAGTAGGATTTTAGCTATATAGTAGAGGATATCGATACTACAACCAACACACCAAAGGGAACATGGACATAAATTTTTATTTTTTATTATTTATTATTTTTTTATTCCTTTTTAAGTAAGTGAATGTTCTAAATAACAGCAAGTGTGTGCACAGCCAGTGGGGCTTAAAAAGCAGGCATGCAGGCATGTCAGGAAACGATGCTACTGTAGCATTTTTATGTATTTTATGGTATTTATAAGGTATTTTATGGGTGACATGGATATTTGCTGACAACTGATTTAAATACTTCATAGCCTGGAATTATGAAGACCAGGCTCCCAACTCATACCTGCGAACCTCACAAGGTGTGGGATTTTATTTTTATTGATTTTTGTTGCTGTTACATTTTTGTTTATTCCTTTCTTTGTTTTCACATCATCAGTTTTCACTGTGTAGCCCTGGAAAGCCTGGAGCTAACTATGTAGAGAGAGACTGGCCTCAAACTCATAGATATCTGCCTACCTCAACATTCTTGGTGCTTGGATTTAAGGTATTACCACCGTACCTGGCTTATTTTATGATTTTTTTATATGTGTAGGTGTTTTGACCATATGAGTATCTGCCTGGTGCCTGTGGAGGCCAGAAGAGGGCATCAGATCAGATCACCTGCAAATGGAGTTACAGGCAGTTGTGAGCTTCCATGTGGGTGCTGGTGCTGGGAATTGAACTTGGATACCTCTGGAAGAGCAGCCAATACTCTTAACCACTGAGTCATCTTTCTAGCCTGTTTTTTTTTTACAAGATGATTCATAATTCCAAAGTACAAAAGCTATATATAGTAAAATGTCAAGTTTTTCTCTCCCACTCTTCCACTCCCTGTAGACACAGTTACCAATACTTAATGTAGCACTGCACAGATACCTTATTGCATGGAAACCTTTCTTTGAAAGAAACAATGAGACATGTGGTGGCACACACTTTTACTACACACACTTGGGAGACAGAGGTAGGCAGATCTCTGTGAATTCATGGCTAGCCTGGTCTACATAGCAAGCTGCACACTGGCCCAGGTTATATAGTGAGACCTTGCCTCAAAAAAGGCAGGAGTTAGGTGGGGGAAAGGCAAGATGATAGTGTGTACATGGCTGTATGCCTTTACTTTTCCTGTGACTGTGTCTTGGGGTTTCTTTAGACCAGTGCATTTAGAGCTGCAGTTTCTTTTGAGCAGGTCTTTAGCTGCCATGTACATTATTCAGCTATAGCCCCTACTGATGGGCATTTGGATTTTTACCATTCTTTTGCTGTTATAAGTATCACAATAAGTTTACTTTCTAAGCTGCTATTTTTTGTTTGTGGTTATACTTATTTTCAAATTTCTTGTTGTTAAAGAATTAAATATATATGTGTGTATGTGTGTATAGTTTTATATATATATATAGTTATATATGTATGTTAGTTGACAGATTTATTGGGAGGCAATGCTTAAAACGCTGTCACAGGAAGATTTCACACTACTATAGGTTTGATGCGCTAGTTCCTGCTAACTTGTGCTTGGGCATTTGGCCTTTGGCCTGCACTGGAACAAGGGAAGGTGTTTTAAGAAAGTGATCTTAAGAAACAACATTATACTGGTACAAGGACACTCCTGAGAGCTACAGTCTCTTCATGATACAGACTACTTTCAGTGAGTACATAGGGGAAAGTGTCTGCAACATTTCTATTTCGTGGATGAACTGAATTCTGTAGTTGGCTCTTTCAGCACTTAATGTGAACAATAAATTCCATGCATATTTTTGGCTGGTGAGTGCACAGAATGTGATTGTACATCTTTTGTGTGCAAATATTATTCTTAATTACTCTGTTGTACCCCCCATACATATACATCTACTTTATTCAGTTTTCTTAATTTTTCAAATCTCTTTTTTTCTGATTTTTATTTTTTATATTTATCTATTGCTTCAGGTTACATCTCCATCATAGTGTCCTCTTTCCATCCCTCCCAGTCCCTCCCTCCAACCCTCTACCCCCTAACTCTTCCATCACACTCCTCTGGAGTAGAGTGTCCCCACACAACAGTCCCCCGCCCCAGTTCAGCACTCATATGAGGGCCAAGAACCTCCTCATACACTGGGGGCCTACAAGGCAGCACCACTAGGGAAAAGTGTCTCATTGACGAGGAAAAAAAAGTCTATGTCCATGTTCCCTTTGGTGCATTGGTTGTAGTATAGTTATCCTGTACTATATGGCTAAAATCCAACTATAAGTGAATAGATACCATGTGCATCCTTCTGAGTCTGGGTTAGCTCACTCAGAATGAGTTTCTCTAGTTCCATCCATTTGGCTGCAAATTGCATGATTTCTTTGTTCTGATAGCTGAGTAGCATTCCATTGTGTAGACGTACAACAGTTTTTTAATCCATTCTTTGGTTGAGGGACATCTGGGTTGTTTCCAGTTTCTAGCTGTTACAAATGAGGCTACTATGAACATAGATGAGGCAGCTTCCTTGTGATTCCCTGAGGAGTCATTTGGATGTATACCCAGAAGTGGTATGGCTGGGTCCTGAGGCAGAGCTATTCCAAGTTTTCTAAGATATCGCCAGACTGACCTCCATAGTGGTTGCACAAGCCTGCACTCCCACCAGCAATGGAGGAGAGTTCCCCTTTCTCCATACCCTTGCCAGCATGTGCTGTCATTTGAGTTTTTGATCTTAGCCATTCTGACAGGTGTGAGATGGAATCTCAGAGTCGTCTTGAGTTGCATTTCTCTGATGATTAAGGATGTTGAGCATTTCTTCAAGTGTCTCTCAGCCATTAAGAATTCCTCCTTTGTGAATTCTCTGTTTAGCTCTTTTCCCCATTTTTTGATTGGATTATTTGGTTTCTTGGCATTTAATTTCTTGAGTTCTTTGTAAATTTTGTATATTAGCCCTCTGTCAGATGTGGGGTTGGTGAAGATTTTTCATTGGGAGTATTTTTGTTAACTCATCTTCTGTTAGCTAGAGAACTGTAGAGTACAAATGAGAGATAAATAAAAACCTTTTATGTATTTATGTCAGGGTATTTGGCTAACAGGTACTCAATCCATGTTGAATAACTGAGGTTTGGTCATTGTTTACTAGGATATGAGGAACCTGAGACTTGCATATAAGCAGGAAGAACAGCGAAAACTTGGGATATTTGAAAACCTCAACAAGCATGCTTTTCCTCTTTCCAATGGACAGGTAAGTACAACAAAATAAACCTTTCCTGCATGTATCTAAAGGAATCCAATAATTCCATATTTACACATTCCTTTGAAATTTGTCTTTATCTCTTTTCTGTGTTGCAACTAAATTCAAATATATGGATTCTATTTCTTCTGTATAATGATTAAGAAAAGCTTCTAGCCAGGCAGGGGAAGTACACATCTTTAATCTCAGCACACAGGGGGCAAAGGCAGGTGGATTTCTGTGAGTTCAAGACCAACCTGGTCTACAAAGTGAGTTCCAAGACAGCCAAGGCTACACAGAGATATCCTGTCTCAAAAAACCAGAGAGAGAGAGAGAGAGAGAGAGAGAGAGAGAGAGAGGAAGCTTCTAATTTGTTACTTCAAAATTTGCAAATTAAAATAGGAGTTATAACACATTCACCTGATAACAGAATAAACTAAGCTTTGTTATTTGTACTTTGCTATTGTATTTATTGATAATAAATACTGACCATGTATTTTGTGGGTTTTGTGTACAGGTGCTATTTGCATTCAACTATAAAGAAAAGTTTCCAGTTAATGGCTGGAAAGTTTATGATCCAGTGTCTGAATATAAGAGACAGGTAGAGTATGTCACTTGTCAAATGTCTGTATTAAAAGGTTAGATACATAGAAGAGGAGAAGAAGCTGTCCAGCAAATTGTAAGCAGCCTTGGCTTTTCTAGCTTGTTGGTTCTCCATCTCCTGGATACCCTCTCATCCTGTGCCATACCTTTGATTCCATCATCGTTTACTCATCGTTTTCCAGAGGGATTAGTAGGATGTGTGCACAAAGGTTTGAAACTGAGATTTTTGAGAAACCACCCTTTCCTTCCTTTTTTCTTTCCTTCCTTCCTTTTTTCTTTCCTTTCTCCTTCCCTCCTCTTCCTTTTTTCTGCCTTAGTGCTATTTTCCTGCATGTCTTTTCTACCTTCCTGCCTGTCTGCTTACCTGCCTTCTTTCCTTTCTCCTTCCCCACTCTCCCTCCCAGGATTATGCACATGCCAGGCAAGTGCTCTATTATTAAGCCATACCCTTATCTGCTTCCAGATGTTTTTATTGCAGATCTCTTAAAGAATTGATGAATATGGATCCAAACTGCCATTAATTTGTTTTGAGGCATTATTAGTTAAGTAACAATGAATAAGTTATAAATGAATTTTCATTTACAATAATAAATGTGATTCATACTTTCTTTTGTTTTGTTTTTTTTTTCAAAGTAAAGAAGAGTGTTTCCCCTTTTTGTTCCTTCTCTATACCCTACAGGGCTTGCCAAATGAAAGTTGGAAAATATCCAAAATAAACAGTAATTATGAGTTCTGTGATACCTACCCTGCCATCTTTGTTGTGCCAACTAGTGTAAGAGATGATGACCTTTCAAAAGTGGCAGCCTTTCGAGCGAAATGCAGAGTCCCTGTAAGTAATAGCATTTAGATAGAGATAGACACCACGTTGGATCTAACAACAAAGTGGAGAGTAAAAAACTTAGCTTATAAACCTGACTGTACCTTTGATTCCTAAGAAATACTTCATCCACTACTGGATTCTTCAACTTTCCATTGTTGGAATAGTTGAACCACATTCTGTGAATATTCTAATAAATCTTTCTACATACATAGAGGGAAAAAAAGAAATACCTCATTATATAAACACTCATTTGATCTGTCTCCCTCTTGTATTTGTCCTATTTCTAAATGCAAAAACAGGTACCTTAAGTTTTGCCCTCAGGGTATAGCCAAGAATAATAGAGTAGTAACAAGAATGAACATGCTGGTGCACAACAATATACCCCATTGGTTGCACCATTCACTCCGGAGAATATATATTCTTTCTTCCCACTATGTGGATTGCTGTAGCTGCATGGGACTAAAAGAATAGTGCTCCAAAGGAAGTGATGGTTTTTGCTCAGAGTTTACATCAGAATAATTTTGTGTCATTTGACCACTGTAGGAAAATGGGAGAGCTGATGGCAGAGTTACAGATTTGCTATTTATGTTATTGTAGAGATACAAAGTTTTTTTTTAGAAAAAAATATGAAACTAGCCAGTTAGAAATAAGACTATATTTTAGTAATAGTTTTACATAAGTTTCATTTTACTTAAAATGATAGAATTTCAAAGGCAGAAAAGGATTTTTAGAGAGTGTCTAGTCAGATTTTTTTCAGCCTGACCAACACATTAAGTGTCTTGGCCACTTCAGTGCTATGACTAGCTTACCTACTCATAACTGAGGAAACTCTTTAGAAGAGATTTTACTTTTTACCGATTAATTAGATAATATATTGTTTTAAGAATGATATCTAATAAATATTTATTATTTGTTGCTTTAAAACATTAGGTGTTGTCATGGATTCACCCAGAAAGTCAGGCAACAATTACACGTTGCAGCCAGCCACTGGTGGGTCCCAATGATAAGCGCTGCAAAGAAGATGAAAAATACCTGCAGACAATAATGGATGCTAATGCACAGTCGCATAAACTTATCATCTTTGATGCCAGACAAAACAGTGTTGCTGATACCAACAAGGTACATGTTCAATAGCCTTGTAGAAAATTTGTTTTTGTTTTTATTTGTTTTGACATAATTTCTATAAGTCTTCATGGTTTTGGAACAGATCATTGAATTCCTTGTCATGTGAACTTTGAGTCTTTTGATGTAGTCTGTGGCTGTCCCTCCCTTTTTTCATCTTCTGTGGACTGTATTTGGCATTCTACATTGTGTGGAATCTTGTCTTTCATTACTCTCCGCGGTTTTGTCTGATGACTCAATTAAACAAAACCTTAGGACAGCCAGGGCTGTTATACAGAGAAAACCTGTCTCAAAAAACCTAAAAACGAGAGAGAGAGAGAGAGAGAGAGAGAGAGAGAGAGAGAGAGAGAGAGAGAGAGAAACTACATAAATGAGTGTGTATTTTAGTGAAACAGCCACATGTCCCTTGGAAGTCCCTCTAATAAATTTATTGATTATCTGACCAATTCATATATTTTGTGTATTTTATGTTTCTTTTATATTTTTATATATTCTTCTAGAATAGAGTCAGCTATATGAAACTGCAAATATATACTATTTCAATAAGTCACATTAAGCAGTACGCACATGTATGAGATGACAGTAAAATGGGGTACAAACATGTCTACATATGACTCCTATTTGGTCTCCACTAGCTGAAGGGGGCTGAGTCCTTCATATGAATGAAAACCTTTTTAAGGTCAAACTAGGACTACCTGTTATCCACATAGGGAAAGTCTTTGATTTGAGTCATTTCCTTTTCCGATGGCTGGTTTTCCAGTAGTCTGTACCTGAAAACATGCATTCAGTAGTCAGAGGACTTTACCTTCTCCTCAAGTAATTTCAAGTATTAGAAAACTGACAGTCTGTTACCATCTCATGCATACTTGTAATATGACACTTGGTAACACACACCTAATGAGCACCCAGCAAGGTGCTGGGGGAAATACCAAAGGCAGACAGTTTGAGGTGCTATAAATGAAAGGAGTAAGCTTTGTTTGCTTGGGAGGGGGAGGTGAAATGGCTACTCCTGTCATAGGCTTAGACTCCTTTACAGAGGAGATGGCACTTGAGCTAGCTTTATATAGTTGGGAAGATGGGCAGGACATTCTAGACAATTTGAGTACCTGTCCAACAATGTGATAGGACATGGCTTTTATACAAATGACAAGCAGAATGATGGCTAGGGGCACCATCATCATCTACCTATGTGTTTGTGTGTCCAACTATCTCTTGTCAGCTTGCTCCTTGCCTTTCCCTAAGGTGTATTCCATCATGAATTAACTACATCTTCCAAAAAGACAACCTGCTACCTCTATAGTGGCTGTCACTAAGGAAACATGGAAGTTTGCCATCACCCTTAATGACCTTAGATGGACCGCTCCATTCTCTTCGCTTTCATGGTTTCATAAACCCGTCTCACTCCAACCCCCATGTTCTTCTCACTATTCATCCCTAGCTCTCTTGTTCTCCTTCATTGGTTCCTCTTGTTTTTCTGAACTTCAAATGGTAGTGTTACTTGAACTTGGTTTGGGGTACCCTTTTGGTTCTACAACAAATCTTCCAATGTCATCTACTCTGAGTTAGGACTTTAAACAATGTCTCTATACTGAGTTGCACATGGAAGCATCTCTGGCCCTGAACCCTCCTGAGGTTAGACCAAATCTCCATCCTATTTTATGTTTGACATCTATACTTGGCTGTCTCCAGGGCCACAAAACCTCAGCGAACTCAAATCCATCTAAGAGATAGTTTGGCTAAACAACAAGACCTTTGGCTTGGACTTGGGTACTCCTGGGTTTTGCTGCACCAGTTACTTAACCTGTCCTACAAGATGAGAGGTGATACTAGTGTCTTGTGCCAACATTTATGTGAGGATTAGAGCTAAGAATAGTATCTGTGAAGGCCTCTGCATAGTGCTGGCTGTAGCCCTAGTACTATGCATAAAGCTACCGAGTTGGCCACTCCTGTAGTCAAGGATGCCACCCAAGGTTCTGACTTGAGGGCTAAGTTATGATGTTGGTACTAAGATGGGAGAAGAATGGGGCAGGGAGAACAGTGGTTTTCTGAGGCTGCCCTTTAAAATAGTACAAGTCCAAAAACCTCATAAAATTGTACTCCTTCTAAAGGTATCGAGAGAGTCTACGTCTTACCTCCTCCAGTATCTCATGGCCATGCCAGCACTCCTGAGCTTGTAGCCACACCCTACAATTTACCTCATCTTCACTTAGCCTCTTCCTGCTGTGTTTCTATGTTTCTTCCTCTTCTTTCTTCTAAGGGTATTGTAATGACCTTCAATGCCCACTTGAGGTAATCCAGGATTATCCCTGCAGCTTTTGGCCTTTAATCACATTTTCAAAGACCTGTTTTGTTTTGTTTTTCAAATAAGGTTGCATTGATAGTCAGCAGGAGTTTATTATATCTTCAGTGGGGGCCACTTTTCAGCTTATTGTACAAAGGCAGTTGCCTTTACTCCTCATGACTACTGGATCATTGACAATCTGTATACCTCTGAATCCTTCCTGATATCACTGTACTACTATTACAAGGAATTACAAAATATAAGACTACTGTATGGACAAGACACAATGACAGAAGAATGATGCTCCTTTTAATCATTTTATTACCATTTAAATAAATACTTGTAATACTTTTAATTGACAAAAGTTGTATATGGTTGTTTTGTGCATGATGTTTTGAAGTATATATACATTGTACAGTGGCTAAATTAAGACAACAAACATGCATAACCTCACAGACTTTTTTTGACGTAAGAAACTTCAAATCTATTCTTAGCAGTTTGAATGTATGCAATATGTTGTCATTGCTGTATAGACTGAACTAAGAACAAAGTTCTGTGCATCTTACACCCTTGAATCCTTTCTTTTCCCTCTCACTACATCTCCTGTGTGGTAATTCTTTCAGTTTGTGAAGCACCTCCCAAAGTCACCACAGAAACTTTGCTGTGTTCACATAGTTAACCTCTTCCCCAAACTTCAGGCTGCTGCTTTCTCAGATTCTGAAACTAAGAACCTAAGTGCCCCAGCTAGCTGTTTCCCATGGTATATGTGGATTTCTGTTTCTCAAAAGGCATAGTAGTGACCCCACCTCTACTGATCAGATTGCAGACCTGGGCACAGATAGGGAATGTATTTCCATATTACCAGCTTCTCTCAAGAACCCTGTGTGGCCCTGATAGATACAGGCCTTTCCAACAAATTTTTCATTTCTAGAACTCTATAAAGACCTGCTCCTTCCAAGGTATCAGTGAGCTTCCTTTCTTACTGTCTTTTCTTTTTTTGTCTTGAGACCCCCAGATGCCTTACGCCTGTGTTCTGTTATAGAATTGGCATTCGGTGTTCTTTTAACTCTATAGCCTTGGTTTAATTAATGAGACTTTGTGTTCTGTACATTGTTGTAATCAGCTTGTAAGTAACAAATTGACTTTATGTTCTCCAGGTTCATTCCAGTTGTTAGTGCATGCATGTTGCCTATAGGCTGAAATGCTATAAAGCCATGAGACTCCAGTCCATCACCTCACAGAGCTTTCTCCCCACTGGCTACTGGCTCCCAGGCACTGATTTCTATGCCTAGCTCACCGCTTGACACAAAATAGGTACCCAATAAAGTCATCACTGCCTTGCAATCCAGTTCAGTTCTGTGTGCCTTTCTCATGTCCACATTCTGGGCTTCTGAATATTTTTGAAGAAAAGGCTCATTATGTGTAGATTCATGTGCTCCAGCTTTAGTTGGGCCCTCATTGCTCCTGGGTGGTCCTCTCCATTTCTTTAACCAGCTCTCCAATCTCTACAGAGGCCATTTCAACCCATTTATGGCTATACAAGTGTAAAGTCCTGCCTAGCCCCTCATTCTCAAAAACTGACTGCTTCTTCATAGAGGACAAGCTCTATCTGACAGTAACTGCCTCCCCTTCCTGCCTCTTGTTGCAGTAGAAGAGGTGGCTTTCTCCCTGGGCCTTGTCTTCCTTCCCTGGCCTCTCCTGCCTGCCCAGAAACTTTACTCCTTCATATTTCCCTCACTTCCCCTTCCCTCTCCTCTCTGCCCTCTCCATCTCTCCTTCCCTCCCATTTGTGACCCCTCCCTTCCTATCTCATCTCTTCTATACTCTCTCCCTTTTGTTCTCCTTCTCTCCTTCCCCTCTTTTTTTTTTTTCCTTAAATATTGGTCTTCCTCAGACTTCTGGGCTACTCTTCTGTCCTTATATTACATATTGTTCTGGAACACCATACA
>CAJQZJ010027923.1:0-11127 GCA_907164525.1 Lophiomys imhausi | reverse complement strand
TATATAATGCGCTTCTTTGTCTTTTTTCATTAACTTCAGTTGGAAGTCTGTTTTGTTTGGTATTAGGATGGCTACTCCAGCTTTCTTTCTCGGTCCATTTGCTTGGAAAACCTTTTCCCAGCCCTTTACTCTGAGGTAGTGACTATCTCTGGTAGTGAGATGTGTTTCTTGTATGCAGCAAAGGGACGGGTCTTGCTTGCGGATCCACTCTGTACATCTGTGTCTTTTTATTGGGGAGTTGAGACCATTGATGTTGATGGATATTAGTGACCTGGGGTTGTTGTTTCCCATTATTTTGGTATAGGTGATGGTCCTGTGTCTCTTTTGGTTTAGTTGCTGAGGGGTTTTCTATTCCCTTTGTTTTCTTGGGTGAAGTTTTCTTCTCTGGGATGGAATTTTCCTTCTAGGATTTTCTGTAGGGCTGGGTTTGTGGGGAGATATTGTTTAAATTTGATTTTGTCATGGAATATCTTGTTTTCTCCATCTATATTGATAGAGAGTTTTGATGGGTATAGTAGTCTGGCTGGGCACCTATGATCTCTCAGGACTTGTAGGATATCTGTCCAGGCCCTTCTAGCTTTTAAAGTTTCTGAGGAGAAGTCAGGTGTAATTCTGATGAGTCTGCCATTGTATGTGACTTGGCCTTTTTCTCTTACAGCTTTAAATATCCTTTCTTTGTTCTGTACATTTGGTGTTTCAATTATTATGTGGCGAGAGGAGTTTCTTTTCTGATCTAATCTGTTCGGTGTTCTGTAAGCCTCTAGGATTTTTATTGGCATCTCTTTTTTCAGGTTTGGGAAGTTTTCTTCTATGATTTTGTTGAAGATATTTCTTGGACCCTGGAGTCGGGAGTCTTCTCTTTCCTCTATGCCTATGATTCTTAGGTTCCGTCTTTTCATTGAGTCCTTGATTTCTTGGATGTTGTGGGTTCGAGATTTTTTAGCCTTATCATTTTCTTTGGATGTTGTACTGATTTCTTCCATCGAATCTTCCATGCCTGAGATCCTGTCTTCCATCTCTTGCATCCTATTATTGATACTCGCATCCGTATTTCCTGTTCTCTTCCCTTGGTTCTCCACTTCCTCTTTTAACTCTGACTGTGTTTTCTTTATTGTTTCTATTTCTATTTTCATGTCTTATATGGTATTGTTCATTTTGTACATTTCCTTCTCCAGCTTACTTGTTTTTTTCTGAAAATCTTTCATTGTTTTGTCTTTTTCTTGTTCAAGCTCTGTCACCTTGGCTTGGAGCTCTTTAATTAGGTATTGTTTATTGTTTTGGCTTGTAAAATTGTGGCTTCTTTGAATAACTTCATAGATTTAAGTTCTTCTTGAAGGGACTCTATCACTTTCCATAATGCAGAATTGTCATCGTTTTCATGTGTTACTGTTGGTGGGAGGTCATCCGAATTGGATGAGCTAGGATAATTCTGCTTTGTTGGAGTCATATTTCCTTGATTTCTATTTTTTCTTGGACCTTTGGCCATGTGTGTGTGTTTAGCTGTCTGTTCTTGTCGTTTTCTGTGTTTGGATCCACAGGGGATCCTTTGGTGAAGGAGTCGAATTGCCTGGCTATCTGTCCTTGCTTACAGGGTGATCTCAGGGTCACTGTGGTTTTAATAGCCTGAATCGTTGTGAGCTGGTGCAGCCTATTCCCAGGTAGTGATTAATGGTCCGGGATTGTTACACTGCTCCCAGTTCAGACTTCTCTATTTTGCACACTGAGTGATCAGCCTTCAATGGTTCTAATGGTATGGACCTGTTTGCCCAGGCACAGATTTTGTGGGCTTTCTTTGTCGTCACGGAGGCTGACAGGGCCCGGCTCCACACCTAATGTGTCTGGGTTTACCCGAATACAGCTATGGTCCCCTGGCTTCTGGTTACCCACTAGGCTTCTCTACCACAGGCCTGGCCGCTTCCCTCCCTAGCTGCTTTGCCGTGGGTGGGCGGAGCTTCGGCCCCTCCCGCCCTCAGAGCCGGCCTCCTTCCCTAGCTGCTTTGCAGTGGGTGGGCGGAGCTTCGGCCTCTCCCGCCGCCAGAGCAGGCCTCCCGCCCTAGCTGCTTTGCTGTGGGTGGGCGGAGCTTTGGCCCCTCCTGCCGTCAGAGCCGGCCTCCTTCTCTAGCTGCTTTGCCGTGGGTGGGCGGTGCTTCGGCTCCTCCCGCCAGAGCCGGCCTCTGCCCTAGCTGGTTTGCGGTGGGTGGGCGGAGCTGGCGGAGCTTCGGCCCCTCCCGCCAGCGTCTGCTTCCCTGCGCAACTGCTCTGCCTGCCCACCTCCCCCCCCACTCGAGGGGCTGCGGATCACCTGCTGAGCGCTCTTTTTCTTCATTTGGACAAAATGGAAAAAACAACAACAGCAAAAAAAAAAACACAAGACTTCAACTATTCTGCAGAATTTCCTAAATAGTTATAAGGTCTTCCTGAGGTGTGTGAAGCCCAGTAGGCTAGTGGACGATCGCCATGTGGCCTTTGATTCTGCCTGCTGTGTGTTGGGATCGATCTTACCAGGCACCTCTCCAAACGGGAGTTCCCGAATCCTGGATTTAATGGCTTCCGTGTCTGCGAGAGATGGGGGAGAGCCTTGCCCTGGGACTTTTAACAGTCCCTTGGGAGCTGTGCGTGTTCCCGGAGGGGCCAGACCCTCCGGTTTTTGCACAGTGTCCCACAACTCTGTGTTTTCTATGGCTCTTCTTTCCCACATTCAAAATGCGTCCGTGCAGTTCGCTGCCATCTTGGCCCCCCCAATTTGATTATTTTTTATTTATTTTTATTTTTATTTGATTCTTCAGTTTACCCTCATCTATAGCAATATATTAACCCATCCATATATGTGCTCCTTGGTAGTAGCATATAGGTTAGGATGAGTATTGGAGCTATTTCCTTTCTATATTTGTTCATTTTTAAAGTTTTACCTAGAATGCTTTCTGGATAGAGTCTTGCATCCTTACCTCTTGAAAAACAGTCACTAGAAAACTACAGGTTTTTTTTTTCAATTGGTTTTTCACATTGAAAGACAATTTGATTTATGGCCAAATGTTATTTTTCTTTGCATTGGCCATGTTATTTTGTATTACATTAACTTCAACCATATGTCATGAAAGGTATTGAAATGCCACACTATAAAATTTTAACTTATAAAACATTTAATGTCTATTATCAATAAATAATGAAAGGGGTGGTCATGGAGCTCATTGTTAGAGAATAGCCTAGCATATGTGTGGTCTTGAGTCCAGTGAGTTTTCTCTTCATAGGGGATAAATCATAGTCTCCAATTAGTATATAACTCTGCCTTTGAGACTGTTTCACTAATATCTTATATTCAGTAGCTCTTTGTGTCACTCTTTAAGATTTTCACATTTTTAATAAAATGTGGTCTTTGGTTTACTAAATGTTTATTAACCTTCTGAAATGTAGAATAATTTGAGAGTTAGAAAGTACTTTGCATTTTTCCTTTTGAATTTCTTGGCCATATTTTTGTTAGTAGGCATGTAGAGGCTATTGAAATGGAGGGCAAAAAAAAAAAAAGATCTAAAAGGGGGAGAAAGAGTAGACAACAAGTGATATGGAATGGAAAGGAGGAAAATGGGGGAGAGACTTAAGTGGGGAGAGAGAAGAGTAGGACAGGGATGGAAGTGGAAAGAGTGGTAATTAACACCTGTATACAAACCCAGTATTTCACAAACTTAATATGTATGCTTATATTTGTTCTCTGAGAATTTCATACAAAGAGTTTAATTGCAAATATCCTACATAGAAGATAATGCTTCTTCGAGAAGCCATATGCTTCACTTAGGATTACATTTGCTGTGAAGAAGCCCCATGACCACGGTATCTCTTATACAGGAAAACATTTAATTGGGGCAAGCATACAGTTTCAGAGGTTTAGTCCATTATGATCATGGTGGAAAGCATGGCAGCATGTAAGCAGACATGGTGCTGAAAATGTAGCTGAGAGTTGTACACCAAGATCAGCAGACAGCAAGAGAGAGTGACACTGGGCCTGGCTTGATTAATTGAAACCTCAAAGCCCTCTCCCAGTGGTACTCTTCTACCAAGAAGGCCACACCTGCCCTAACGAGGTCACACATACTCCAAAAAGGACACACTTCCTAATATTGCTACTCCCTATGAGCCTATGGGGGCCATTTTATTCAAATAGCCATACCATAGATTGTGAAATAAAAAGCCCAGTGTTAGAGTACCATGTGCATAATTCCTCTCATTATGTTGTTACAATTAAAGATGTCTTGAAGACCCATGAAATAATGAATTTTTAAAGCAATTATTATTGCTTTTGATTTTCCAGAACTTAAGAGTATAGCCCTATTGCTAAGGACATGTCACATTTTGGTCCAAGGACATGGAGAATTTCAGCTCAATTTATCTGGAAGCTTCATCCATGTCATCAAGTTTTCATAACACTGGAAGTTGATAATGCAGTCTTCTGAGAGAGAAACATTATCAACAGTCTTTAAGAGCTATGAAGTTTGCCTGCTATAATAATGTCCACTTAGGCATGACCATTGGTATAGAGGTGCACAAATGTTATTAGTTTATCCACATCCTTACTGATTAGAAGGGCCAATCTTTAAATTTTCATCCTTCAAACCTCTAAGCCCAATAATTATTTTCTCTATAAACTATAGAGTTATGAGTAACCTGGTAAAGCAATATAAGCTTGCCTAATTGAAAGACTATTAACACATTGATCTCCACTTTTTTAGTGCCTCATCTCTGAAACTTTTATGATAGGGTTTATGGTTGCCTTGTAGATTTTTATTTTATTTTTATTACATATTAGTCAAACAATGTAATAAATTTCATTATAATATTTCTAAATGTATATACCATGTTCATCTAAAATAGTTGTTTCCATTATATTTATCTAATTATGCCTACCATTTCCACTTCTGCATCCCCATGGATCAATTATGCTCCCAGATATGTTTCATATCTTTTGTCCTCTGCATTTAACATATTAACAGAAAAGGCACCAAATATGTGCATTTGTAAGACCAACTAGTTTAATTTAATAGTGATCTCCAGTTGCATCTATTTTTCTACATAAGTCCTTTGTTTTCATTGCTGAATAAAATTCCATTTTGTTTATAGATTACATTTTCTTTATCCATTCATTTTTTGATAAATACGTTGGCTGATTCTACTGATTGGATGTATGGATGTTTTACAATTTTATATCAATTGTTTTATCAGATACCTATACCACTGTAACAAAATACTCATTGTATGATAGATTAAAGACACAATGAATACAATTTATATTAAATTTTATGTATGAATTTTGGTGTCTTGGAAGTGTTTGTTGTCAATGTTTGCAATGGTCTCAATACTGATGCTACATTTTTGAAAAACTTGCAAGAGACATAAAACTTCCTAGAGTTTTACACAAACCTTTGGCCTTCACCTAGCAGTCTGGAAGCACTGAATTTTGACAAGCCTCTCTACATATATTTCTCCCAATCTTTTATTTATATACCTTCCTAGGATGTCTGGCTTCAAAACATGGAAGGAAAAAATTTTCACCTCTTAATCTTTAAGACCAGATACAGAATAGCATTATTCCTGTTATAATCTATGACAAAAAGATAAGACCATATGAGGTCTACATAGAATTTAAATAGATGACATTTTCATTTTCATAGGTTACATAGATTTGCAGAAATTGGAAGAATGAAAGTTTCCAGAAGTAGTGCATAACCTTATACAAAACAATGCTTAAATGATTCCAGCTTTGATGCTGTTTGAGGCTGTATTCAATATTCATTGGGAATATTTATCTTTAAAATGTTAACTTAGTTCATTAGGATGATGAAATAATGAGTATTTATAACATTTCACTCCATTCAAAACATGCTAACAGAAATATAACATATTGAGCAAAAATATAACTTATAGGTAAATTTCAGAAGACCCTCTTGATTTAGTTGACAAGCTTTGTTTCTATATTCTAAACATCTGAACCTAAGTACACTATAACCTGCTCTACTGACAGGTGACAATAAAATGACAATGGATTTTCAGAGAGACATCCTAATCCAGCTCACTTCACTATACACAACATAAAGACCAAAAATCAGCATAAGCATTTTTCAAAATATTGAATGCAAAAGGCAAACAAAGCAGTTTCTTTTTCTCAATTGTCATTGAAGCAGAACATTAAAACAATATGTACTTCTTAAGAATCACCAATTAATCAGCTTTAATATATTGTGTGAACTCTAAAATTTAAAATGAGTTTTATTCAAAGTGTTTTACGTATTATAGAATCTTAAACATGACTTGGAGATACATGAAACTAAAGGATTTAAAGAGAATGTTTTTAATATTTAGAGGGATGAGGCAGATAAAATCATAATTGAATCCAAATGAAGGGAAATTAAATTGATCAGAGTGCAATAACTATTCTACACACTGAAAAGTTTCTTTTATTCAGGATACAATACAAAATTAAGCAATTTCCATTTAAATAAATTGAAATTAGTAGTATTTCTCCATCATATTTCACCAAATTTTGATAAATTTTTCTCTTGATACTTATTGGAAAGAATTAAAGGGAATTGAAAAATTGGGATTAGATTTCTATGCTTCACCTTAAAAGTTTTAAAACAGTTAATGCCTTCTTCTTTTAAGCTGTTTATCTTGGTATTTCAAATTTAATTGATAAAGGAAATACCTAATATATGAGATTCATTTGTTTGAGAACAAAAAATAGTACTTGTTTAAGCAAGAATATACACACAACTTCATATAAAAATGGTTTCTAGAATAGCTGGGTATGGTGACACCTGCCTAGAATCTCATCATTTGAGAGTTAAAGCAAGAAGATAAATTCCAGAACAATCTGGAATATATAATTCTTTGTCAATCTAGGCTGCTCAGAAAACACACAGAACTTTTTTTATTGTTTTTACATTTAACAATTGTAATTTACATACTGTAATTAAGAAAGTGAATAGGAAGGAAAGTATTTTATGTAAATGTACAGATACAAATTTTTCATGCATTTGAATTATGAAGTTGTAGTCTGAAGTTTGATTTTTGTCAGCTATTTTTAGCTGGAAAACACTCCTCTGGTAAAAACAAGTCATAACTAGAAATTTTTTCTTCTGTAGGTTGTATTTAACCAATATTCCCACATATGTGCTTTACTGCCACTTGACTTTGAAGACAATTTGACATTGTTCATAATGGTAGTTTTCCACTAAAAAAAAAAAAAGACATTGTTCTCAGTATTGATTAGGAGTATGTTTTTTATTTTCTCCCAGAAGTCACTCACATAAAATGCTCTATGTTCTCATTTTTCTAGCTATGTGATATTGATTGACTTTACATTTTATTATGTATTTTCATTTCAAAGCTATAGTCCATTTGTTCTTTTCTCTTTTGTGTCCAATTTCCTTTGTAATCTATTCTTTCTGCTGTAATTTTTATATGCACATATGGGACTGCACAGGAGTATACACAAGAACTTCTATATTTTATTTTCTATCTACCTGTTGTTTGTATGGAAGTTCTTATAAATACAACATGTGGCAGAGTACTCTGAGGAATGTCAGAAAGTTAGTCTACATTTGATTGTGTGATGGAAAAATTGGTTACATATTTAAAATCATTAAATTCTGGTGAATACCATCAAAATGATCTTTTCTAGTTTCTGAGGTATGGAAAGTACAAAATTACCCTACTCAGCTATAAAATACCTGAAGTTTTTCCTCATAGATAAAAAGATAAGAAGATAGATATGTTGATTATCTTGATTTGATGATTATTATTATTGTTAATTGGATTTTTAATAGCATTAATATTCAATTTTTAACTGAACAAAAAATGATTCATGGTGATGTCTTTGGTATATTAAAGTCATTGTAAAAGTTTTTAATCAGACATATAAACTAAAGGTTCCCTTTGCTATACAAGTTTCTTTTGGTCCTCGTGTCTATCATAGCAATTTAGAAACCTAACAAAGGTGAGCTTTTCTTCTATTTTATGATTTCATTTTATTTCTGTGCATGTTAGGGATATAATGCACAAATAAAAGACTACCTGATCACAGTCTATCATGATTGAAGCAAAGGCAGTAATTCATACTGGACAGGAAACTGGAGGCAGGAAATAAAGAGAAATCATGGAAGTGCTGCTTACTAGCTTGCTCCCCATGATTTGTTCAGATTAAAAGACTCAGGACCAACTACCTAGGGATGCAATACCCACAGTGATCTGGGCCCTCTCACATCAATTATTATTTAAAAGTATGTCCCCACATACTTGCCTAAACTAATTTGATGGGAACATTTTATCAATTAAGGTTCCTTTTCCTAGATAAGTCCAGCTTATATCAAGTTGGCAGAAAAATAATCAGGGCCTTCGTTGATCCTCATGGTAAATAGAGTATAAATTATTTGGATAAAAGTAAATGTAACTTGATCTCAGGGATCTTCTGGTTCTTACAATCTTTCTGTTCCCTCTTCTGCAAATTTCTCTTAGCCTTTGGTACAAGAATGCTTTGTATACATTTTATCCATTGGTGCCAGGCTCCAAGACTCTGCATTTTAATTAGAAGTGATTTTTTCTATATTGCCTCTACCTGTTCCAAGAAGTCATTACCTCAAAAAGTGGTGAAGTCTACACTTATGTGTGGGTCTAATACAAATATTTAGATTGTTTTTAAGGATTATGTTTTAGTAAATTACTGGTTGTAGATTCTCCACCAATAACCATGATTTCACTAGGTTTTCCTTTTGTTCAGTGGATCTTAAGTCTAATTAGAGAGATATGGGTTACTACCAAGGTTTGCATGACACTACACGCCTTCAGGTAATTGGGCTGGGGAGGACTCTTCATTGCCTTCCTCCTGTGGAAATTTGAAAGGCACTTTCTGGTGTCATGAAAGTTAGTCCACAGGAAGAGAGCAGGGAGGAGATGCAGAAAAGAGCAAACTCCCATTCACTACCAATGGGATTGCAAACTGGTACATCCACTATGCAAATAAGTGCAAATAATTCTCAAAATAATAAACAAATTGATAATATGACCTAGTTCTACCACTTCTCACCATATGCCCAATATTTGACACCCTATTCCACAGATGCTGGCTCAGCCATGTTCACAGCTGCTCTATTCACAATAGGTGGGAAATGAAAAAAAAATTAAAAGTCCTCCAATCAACACATGCATAATGAAAATACTTTACATATACATTATGGAACATTATTCAGCTGGAATGAAAAATAAAATCCTGAACTTTACAGATAGATGGATGGAACTAGAAAAGGTCATATTGAGTGAGGTTACCCAGACCCATCAAGAAAAACATTGCATGTTCTTTCTTATTGGAGGCTCCCAGGCCCTCAGATGTGAACTGATGGTTGAGGACCTGCCCCAGAGACTGTATCATTCTAAAAGGTTAGAAAAATAATTATCAATAGGCTTAGTGGATAGGTTAAAGGGTTGTAGGAATTTATATGATTAATAGTTAAGAAATAATTGTTATTTGTTATAAGTGAATATAGTAATAAATAAATAAATGTTAAATAATCATTAAAAACTTTGGTCACAGGTGGTGCTCAATGTGGTAGGACATTATGGGTAACTTGGCTTTCAAAACTGTAGAGGAAACTGCAAATTTTGAAACTATGGAACCAGTGGTTGAAAAAATGGCAATGTTTGCAGCTGAATTCTGTCCTATTTTCCTGTCAGACCGGATGTTTTATGTTGTTTGCCTTTTCCTCTTTTATTGGTTTATCATAAAGGAGTCAGCCTCACAATTAGAAAGTTTACAAATGCAAATGGAGGAACTAAAGAAAAACTTGCCAAAGATGGTAACTTCAATTGACAACTTTTCTTTTTTTTTTTTTTTTGGTTTTTCGAGACTGGGTTTCTCTGTGTATCCTTGGGTGTCCTGGACTCACTTTGTAGACCAGGCTGGCCTCGAACTCACAAAGATCCACCTGCCTCTGCCTCCCAAGTGCTGGGATTAAAGGCGTGCGCCACCACCGCCCGGCAATTGACAACTTTTCAATGGTTGAAACAGGGAAGCAGGAGGAGGTGCAATGCACAGTGTGGCCACGTACTGCACCTTGTACCTTCCTGTCTTGGTCTCCAAAGCCATTACATGAAACAGCAGAAGATCAGACAAGTAATAGTGTGAAACCAAGTGTGTCCCCAGAGGAGCCACTTGATACTTCACAGGCACCATTAGCTCTTCCAGTAATTTATCAAAATAGGCCTGGTGGTATTAATGAAGGTCAACCCAATCCAGAATTAACATGGTATCCAATTGATATGTTGGATTTGAAATGATTCAAAGAGTGTATTTTGTCTTATGGTATCCATTCAGGTTTTGTCCAGCAAATGCTTAGTAACTGGTCAATTCACCATAGAGTCATTCCTCAGGATTGGAAGGGACTGGTATTAGCTGTGCTGGAAGGTAGCCAGCAATTACAATGGTTTTCATGGTGGAGACATGAAGCTACAAAGTTAGCACAACAAAATATGGAAAGGGGAATAAATGTTACAACCGATCAAATACTTGGTGAGGGATGGTATGCTGACTTAAGGTAACAAATTCATAAGGATGATATTGCAATTGAACAATGCCGTAATACAGCTTTAAGGGCCTGGAACAGGATTACAGAAAATGGAGAAAGATATATTTCATATATTAAGGTTAAACAAGGTCCGGGAGAAATCTTTACTGACTTTTTACAAAGGTTGACTTCAGCTGTGGAGAGAGATGTACCAAACCCTGATATCAGAAAAGGGTTAATAAATACCTTAGCATTTGAAAATGCCAAAGAATAATTAGACCATTAAAGGCTCGAGGAGCCCCAATAGACAATTGGATAAGAGAAACAACAGATATTAGTTCTGAAGAATATCAGGCTAATATTATAGGACAGGCCATTGCTAGGGTTTTTAATTGATGCTTTAAATGTGGTAAATTTCCTCATTTCCAAAAAGATTGTACAGCTACAATTTCCAGAGCTCAAACTGATTTCAGAGTTAAAAATAACAGTTATCATGGTTCTATAGTACGTGGTCTTAACAGAGAACAAATGGTTTCTGATAACAATGGAAGGTCAAGGTCTCCAGGTTTTTGTACTAGGTGTG
>CAJQZJ010027915.1:0-10408 GCA_907164525.1 Lophiomys imhausi | reverse complement strand
CAATATCTAAGTGTAACATGTTATTTATACTGCCATTTTCTTAATACGGAAGTAAATGATTATATTGCCACCTTTTAAGTGTCACAGATGAACATGATGCAAACATCTTTTCGTGAAAGAGTGCATGTAACAGAATATGAATAAAAAACTCTAATTTCCTTACACCCTGGGACACATTAGCTTGTAGACCAAGGAGGATATGCTGTTGAAAAATCATATCTGATACCAAAATTATGATTCTCATTTTTTTTTCTAATTTGGTCAGTGAAATCATGATGAAGTGAAAGCAATAAGAAAAAAAGGTGTCTAATTATTTGCTCTATATGAGGATTCCTACAACAAGTAAATGATATTCATTTCACTTTAGTACATAAGTAGTATACCACGGAGATATACAATGGAAATGTCTGAACATAGATAAATGTAGCCAGGTTGCCCTGCTCATAAAACTTTACAGGAATAAAAATAAAGCAAAGCACAATTCCTTCTTTTTACTAATGCAGCATTATCAAACTAAAAATATGGTTCTTTCTAAACCAGGGGCAGGCAATGTATGGCTTGTGACTCAAATGTACTCATTCTTCAATTAGGTAAAAAGTGTTGTATTAAAACTCAGTCAAAGCCAGTATCATGACCCAATCCTTAATCTCAGTACTCACGAAGATGAGGTATGAAAATCATTAGATTAAGTTCATTTTGAGCTACATAGGGATTTGAGAGCAATCCAGTATTAAGTAGTGAGAACATGTAAGACTCTGTGTTCTATCCATGCACTACAAAAACAAATTCTTTATAATCATTCATGGAAACTTATACAGAACACTGACAAATGGATGTAAAGTTGGAAAATAATCCACATGGCTTGCCAACCATTGAAACATAAAATAGTGCCTGCTTAGTTATAAATCTTTAAAAGTCTCTAAAATGATACACAAATAATTAACTATACCTAAGTACAGATGGAATATATTTAACTAATTGTTCCGTATTCTATAGATAGGCAAAATATTCTTTATTAACAAGAATTCTTGGAACCAACTAAGTTTCTGATTTCAGATTTCTTCAGATTTTTGAATATTTATAAATATACAAAATATTTCACGGAGGAAATAAAGTACAAAGCAGACATTTATGTTTCCTACATATCAAGCACAAAGGTAATTTGGTACAATATTTTAGTGTGCCATCATTTTGATTTATTTATCCCATGATATCACGTGTGAAATATTCCACTTTTGTGTTGACATGTAAGACTATTTTTTTTCAAGATTTAGAGCATTTTGATTACAAATAGTTTGTATTGGTTATTGTACTGGTTAGTTTTTGTTAACTTGACACAAACCTAGACTTACCTAGGATAAAGGAACTTCAATTAAAAAATGCCACAATTGGATTGGCATAGGGGACATTTTCTTTATTGCTACTTAATGTAGGCAGACCCAGCTCACAGTGGGTGGTAGCATCCCTAGGTAGGTGACCCTGAGTTGTATACATAAGTACTCCTGAAAGCCAAATAGAGGAAGCCAATAAACTGCATTCCTTCGCAGGATCTGCTTCAATTCCAGCCTCCAGATTCCTATCTCAGATTTCCTTAATGATGAACATGTAAGCTAAAATAAACCCTTTCCTCTTGCAAGTTGTTTGTGGCCAGTGTTTTATCACAGCAACAGAACAACAAACTACAACAATTAGGAATGGTAAATTTATAGCGATACAATATTTTAGGTAGTAATGGTGAAATGAAAACAAATAGGCTGTGAACAATAAAGGAGAGGCAAGATGCTATCTAATCTGGTTAACGGCAGTTGCCTGCGTGCCTAGCAATCCATTTGGTAGAATGAAAACATAATAATCATAAGTTATCCTCTGACATTTGTATATGCACCTACACACACACACACACACACACACACACACACACACACACACACTAAATCAACAAATAAATGTAAACATCTTAAAAATATAGAGTCTGAGACAGCAATTGCTAGAAAAACCTTCATACTTGCAAAACATTAATTTTTCTCCGTCACAGATAGTTGAGGGCTTTTTTAAATGTTTATTAATTAAAGTTATATCTCCATCATAGTCCCCTCCCTCCACCCCTACTGGCCCTATCCTCCCATATTCTCCTCCGTCTCCCAGAACTCATAATTTTGTTTTTGAATAATTAGGCCACAATTGTGAACATTATAAGGTATAACATACATTCCCAATGACCAGTCCATACATATTTGGCAATTGATATTAATATTCTATTATCCATCTATTTCCATTTGTTTAAAGTTCTATACCTAACTCATTTTCCATCCTAACTTGCATTATCAACTTAAAAACATCTTCTTACACCTAGAACATTCTTTTAATTCCTAAGCACCTTAAAATTTAACTTTGAGACTGTAACTATCTAGTCTTCAGCCACATCAGAGACCTGAGAACAATAAATATATCTGATAATACAGGAAATGCAGAGCCAGAAGATTCCAAAACTAAGAAATGACAGACACCTGGCTGCCTGGATAGTTCCCAATTTCTCTCCATACATTACAGCATCTGTCTTCAGCCTTTTGGCCTAGTATCTCTGACAGACATTAATTATAAAGCAGGGATTATGAAGGATTTGCCTACCCTATCTTGGCAAAGCTAGGCTGTCGACTTACCTTGCTTCCAAGTTTTGTCCTTTAGGACAGCATTCTTTCTGCGTTTGAAGCAAAGGATTTCTCTTGCCCACTGCCAGATTTTCCACTAATGCAACCATTTCCAAATGGAGATTCTTCAATGCTCATCCTCTACTTGGAGTAGAATAGGGGGTGCTCTAAGGAGCTGACATGTCTCAATATCAAAAAATCTTCAGTTAAGAAAACTTCTTTGAATGCCAAATTCTACAGATCTCTTGATGTTTTTGAAGACCACGTCTCTATCTCCATATATATGGATAAACAAATGTTGCTTATCTCTTAGCACATTGATTTCTGGTTAACTTAGAAAATATCTGTGATAAGCTATGCTATTACCTCACCAAATGACATGTTTGAATGACTATTAGTTTGCATCTCTTAATTATCCTAAACAGTTTGTGACAGTTGCTATCAATGGGCCAAAACTTCACATTGCATTTTTAAAGATTACTTAGGTACAATACCTTACAATGGGTTAACCTTAATTTTGTATCAATATACAAACATCAATACTGATGTGGCCAAATATAACCATAATTTTGTATCAATATACAAAGATATAAGAGCATATTCAAAAATCTGTCCCTTTTACTTTATCATTCCTATATTATGTCTATATCACATTTTTAAAATCTTTTACCCCCTACTTAGGAGAGAAGGAAGGACAGAGAAAAGAAAAAAGAGAGAAATCCCTGGGTCTAACCTCCAAAACCTATTTAGCAAGACCATTTATAAACTTGTAACCAATCCCTCTAAATAACAACAAATATCTATAACCCTTCAAAGAGGTTTTAAAAGAAAGTGTCAGGAAAAAAATCATATAATAGCTGTCAAGTCTGAAAGAAGTGGCTATCTGTGGTGCCTATTAGCAAACCAAAGTACATGTTGGCCTCCAGACTTTCTTAGTATCACAGGTACTTACAGCTCTTGTCAGTTCTTTTCGCCTGTCCCCCACCTTAAACTTCTCCAGATCATGGGGTTCCTTTACCCAGCTTGTCATTTCCGTTATATCTCTACTGTTTTGGCTGTGTTCTCTCTTTTCCTTCCTTTCTCTCTTGGTCTCCTTTGCCCACATTTTATTTTCCTTCTTCTCTCACTCTCCTGTTCCCTCTGTCCTCTAATGGCCTGGCCCAGTCCCTTGGTCATGTTCAGTTTAGTATTTTATCTTCTTGCTATGGAGTCTTCCCAATGCCTCTGGCTGTTCTCTTCCTCATATCTACAATAAACACCTTCCCTTCAACCATTCCTTGGAGTGGTTATGTCCTCATTTTATAAAAAAAAACTAAAATAATAACTTGTATTCATAAGTGCTTTGCATAAATTTAATTTGAAGAGTGTGCTAAATATAAAGCATTGGAATACCAAACAATATCAGCACCTTGACTTGTCATATTGTGCATTTTCTTCTAAAATAGGTCCAGCAATATATAACCCATAAGCCACAGCCACTCACTCAGAAATTTAGTAAATAGCTTCTACCAAGACAATTAAAAACCTTGACATTATTTTGTGGTAATATATCCAAATATATTGCATGCTCAATATGTGGCAAATAATATTTTCACAGTAATTAGGACTAATACATCTGTTTCTGGGTCTCAGACTTGTTAATCTTAACATTTAAAAAAGCAGCATTTTCTCTACATTTCTATTTCAGTTCTAAATTTCTTTATTTTTTTATTTACTATGCAATCAATTTTTCTTCTGTCAAAAAATTCTCTCATATATTCACACCACTTTGTTTTTACACAGCTATATGGATTATTTATTCAAAAATAACATGATATTAGTTATAATGATGAGCAAACCCTATATAAATGTCTAAGACCATTTCTCACAGTTAAAATACTTATAATTACATGGACACTTATAAATCATCTGAGAATTCACTTAAAATAAGACCATGGCAAAGATTATTTTAAAAATATAATGCCCAATTAAAATTAAAATTTTGAAAACTAAAATACATAAAAGTTCCTAGTTTAATGATAAAGTTGTAACGTACTCTGAAAATCAATTATGTAAAGGGCCAGTGTGATGGTTCCGTGGTTAAAGGTGCTTACCGAAAATCCTAAGTAACTGAGTTTGTTAGAAATGCACATGGTAGAAGAAGATAATCTACTGTTTATCTTTTTCTGCTCTCTGGGATGTTCTCTAAAAACATGTAGACACAAGCAAATGTACTAAATGTGCAAGAAAAAATGTAAAAATCTATCATAAATGTTACACATTGTTAGGTAATACATTTTTTATATTAGTCCATTATATAACAATCTTCCAATTTTTATGTTAAACTACTGAAAGTTCACTTTACCCATCATCTGATAAAGATAGGATCAATGCAGTTTACTGTAATTTAAATATAGTAGTAAGAGATAGACATCTATTGTTGTTTTCCTACTTGTTTTACAAACCTACTCACCGCATTTATTTATCTCTCCTAAAAGAATAGGAAAATTTAATGCTTACAGTTATTTTTTAAATTTTTCATGAAGGGAACACAGGAACCATCAACAAAAAAGAAGTTTAAATAAGGACTGAAGAAACTCATGATAGGTAAATTGTAAGGAAATGGTAACTCATCACATTTTTCACTCCTGTGTACACTGTTTACTATTTATTCAGATGAAGGTAATATTTTGAAGAAAATTACAAATGGAATCATTATACTTAAAGACTGTAAACCATGGACATTTCTTGTAAAATCAGCTGTGATAAATTCTATTAATAAAGATGCAATTATGAATAGATTCATGAATAGAGTTACTCCTCCAACTATTTATTAATTGATGTTCTCATGCTAATTAATGAGCAACAAAACTCCCTTTTCTACAGTTAAAGGAAATTTAAACAACCTTTCCAAGGAAACTAATTCATCCACACTCATCTTTTCCTACCCATGTAAACCAATTCTGAGAACAACTACAATGATCCACTCCACAGATGCTCATGTGCCTTGTGTAAAATGTTACTGTGTTCTCATATAACTTATACATGTAGTTTGATGTTTTTTCAATTATCTTTATATTACTCTTATAGCTAAAATATAAATTCTGATAAAATATTGTTGTTTTACTTTATAGTTTAAGGAAAGGGTTTAAAAATATTTGTGCATATTTAGTAGCAAAATACATATTTTCAAATTCCTTAAGGTGAAGATAATTCTTGAGGGTAGGTCTATGTAATTAACAGGACAGTAGTAAAGAAAGGCTATGAGAAGATTATGAATGATCAAAGCCATAAAAATGATTATCATGGATTCTAGTACATATTTCTTCTGTTTTCCAATTTTGTCTTAGGCTACCTGAATACCAAGAGACAAGAGTTACACATTACTTAGTATGATAAAATGCATACTTATAATAACAAATATCCATGGAATTTGATCCTAAAAATGTCAACTTAAAGGAATTGATGTTCCTCAATCGCAATGGTGATGTAGGAAGAGATCTATCAGCAACTTTTGAAATTTTTTAAATTTTAAATTCCCAATCCTTATACTCTCTATTTTTTGATACCAATTTCTATTCATGATTTTCTTTTATGTTTTTCCTTTTAAAATATTTGCTATAAGACTGGAGACATGGTTAAGGAGTTAAGAGCACTTAACCCTGTGGGCTATATGACTGCTTTTCCAGAGGTCCTGAGTTCAATTCCCAGCAACTACATGGTGACTCACAACCATCCATAATGGAATCTGATACCCTCTTCTGGTGTGTTTGAAAATAGAGCACTCATATACATAAAATCAAATAGATCTTTAAAATGTATTGTTATTATTATTATTATTGTGTGTGTGTGTGTGTGTGTGTGTGTGTGTGTTTGTGTGTGTACCACACATGCATGGATACCCCCAGAGGCCCAAAAAGCTCATTAGATTCCTCGTAGCTGGAGTTACATACAGGCGATTAGTAACCTGACATGGGTATCAGGAACAAAACTTAAGTTCTGGAAAAGCAAGAAGTGTGCTTAACCTGTGAGCCATCTATCCACATCCTTCTTTCCTTTATTCTTGAGTGATCCAGTTGTCTGTAAATGTAGCTTCTAACTTCTAAAGGACAATCATGCAGGCTTTATCCTAAGGCTTTAAGAAAGCAAGGTGGTATACAAACTACTGAGAGAATAAAGTAATCAACAGTTTTACCTAGTTGTGAACTCTGAAATCTACAAAAAACGTCTGACTTTTGGGATATGTCCATTGATACAATAGTGCCATATTATAGGAGTAACCAACAACTTTATGACTGGATGTAGAGCTCACTCCAAAAGATGGAATACATTCCTGGCACCATTAATAGGGCCAAGAATCCATGACTCGGTAGATCATAGGTCCAGGGGAGAATCTCCTACTATTACTTTGCTAAATGGACACAGTATTTAACTGATTCATAATAATTTATAATTGTTCCCATAGATTAATGCATCTCTCAACCCTCATCAGAATAGCTTCCTTTGACAGTAAATGTAGGTTGGCACAGAGACTTCCAACTGGTCAATGTGTAGAGATTGAGGAACTGCAGAGTACTCAGTACTAATTGGGACATATATGTCACAGCCAGTCCTCTAAGGACCAAAGATCTTTGCAGAGGTGTGGAAATATTGTAGGATCCAAAGGTAGTGGACAAGAACAGTGAAATTCTGTTTTCCAGACATGACAGAGAAGAAACACATATGTATTACAACAGCTGTAATGGCAGGCATAAAATAAAACAAGGTAAAGTCTAACAAAATACCACATGGATGGGGAAGGAGATCACAAAGTTCCACTCCTAGCTCACGAGGAGTTGTAAATTGATGGTTTCTGGAGGAAAAAGAGTCAGCTCTCTAAAGGGATACTGCCTCTAAGAGGCTACCATATTCCATTAAGTGGCTTTAGACTCATGTCCATACTACTGGCAGCACTATATGGATTCAGTGGGTTTAACACCATCACCACCACTACCAACAACAACAACAAAACCCACATAAAATTGGTGGGAATAGTTGTTAGAGACAACTGGAAATGAGGGATGAAAGATGGATTTGATCAAAACACACTGTATGTATGCATAAGATTCCTTTTATACTTTCATGAAATTATTTTGATTCAGTTTATAAAATCTACTATAAGGATGAACCTACCTTTTCTAAACTTATGCACAAAAGTTAGTCTTACTTTATTAACATCAAAATAATATTAAATAATAGTTTTATGGCTTCAGCAGTTGCTTGGAAACCACATGGTAGGAGGAAAGAACTGACTGCTGCAAGTTATTTTATGACCTTTCCATGTATACTGTAGCATTCATAAAATCCTCAAGCAACAAAAATTAGTTTTAAAATAAAATAGACTTTTAAAAATGTTAGTTGGCAGATATCTACCTTTTCTTGAGTCTGTGTTAATGAATCAAGTGAAGCAATGTCTTGGCCTATTAGAAGAGTAGTGAGACATGGATAAAATATTCAAGAAAGTTGTTCTTACAAGCAGTAGCGAAGATATCTAGGTTCACCTGGATGAATACTGTACATAAAAAGACCTGAATTCCATGTCTTCAGCAGATCAGAGTAGGCACAGTATCTTTCTTTGGCAAATCTTTGAAGTTGAATATTAATTCGGAGATCTTTCTTTCTTATTCAAGACCTGTCTTCCTTACTTAAGTCATTTTTCATTGATAATAAGTTATTTACTTATTTGTTTTGGACAAGATGGCTAGATGATTGTCTTTCTTCATCTTGGGGCTTTAAAATATGAATATTAGAGTCTTTACTAGTAAGGTTCTCTAAAATATAGAACCCCAATCAAGTATTTTTCCTTGAATTTATTGTTGGCATTTTGTTAGATACTACGGTTTAGATAAAAACATCCTCCAAAGGCTCATATATTAAAGGCTTGATTCCCAAGGCTAGAACTATTGAATATCCTGCAACGTTTAGGAAGTAGGGCTTAGTTCATGTCCTTAGATCTCTGTGAGAGTCATTAAGTGCGATGTGAGACCCTGGGCCCCCTTGCCCCTCTTTTGCTCTCTTTCTTCTTAATGTGAAAAGTTTTGCTTAGAGTTATCTTGTGTTACATAATGCGCTGCCTCAGAACAGGCTTAAAGCACCAGGGCTATCCACCCAAGGACTCAACTCTCTAAATTTAACCAAATAAATTTAACCAAACCTTTTCCTTTATGTATTGTTTATCTTGGGTATTTTGTTATAATAATGAAATTATAAGTAACACATTAGGGAAAAAGAAGTAAGAGAAGGAAAAGGAAAAGTAATGAAGGGTATGGGAATTCATTAGTCATGATTGTAAACAATTAAAACTCAGTAGCTTAGGATAAAAGATCTCCCTATCATTAATTGAGAGTTGCTTCTTGAAGAGCGATTCTCCTGAACATGTTGTCCTGCCCACTACAGAGTCTGAAGTATCTCCTAACAAAACCTTCAATCAGATAATAGCTAATGTTTATAGTAAACTTTAGTGCATTTAGGTGAATTTAAAGATTAAGGGGTAGGATACCTGAAACATTAATGGGTTCAAGCCAAAGATGAGTTAACACAGACACTGCAGTTTCCTGAGAACAATGGTTATGTGCATCTCTAATCTCAGTACTTGACAGGTAGAGTGTGGCAGAGGGATCGTGAATATTAATTCAGCCCAAGCTACATGGTGAGGTTAAGGCTAGCTGATGCTACTGCCTGAAAACAGTTAAACAAAACAAAACTCATCCACCAAACTTTCTATTTGCCACGAGGAGTTATGTTATCTATGTTACCAATGCAAGAATATACAGTGGGCTTTCTTCTACATGGCCAGCCATTTGGTATGCAAACCCGGTTTCCTGGGCATATAGTGATGGAAAATTGGAGGTCATGTATGATCTCACATGGACTATAATAGCATCTACAGACTGAATGACAAACACATACCTATTCTGGAAATTTTCTGTGCGCTAAGTTTGCCACTGACATCTTCCAGGCATACTGGGAATTTCCAGCACATAGCAAGCACAGTAGAAAGTTGCTGTTCTATATCATGGCCTATTGCTTAATGCAATCTGCCAAAAGCCAGAGGGATGGTTTTTATTTCCACTGACTCTTTCAGGTGAGATATTGTCTTAACATTATCATTATTGCCTCTATAAGTTGATTTTCTATCAAGTCAGAACTTCAGAGAAAACAGGTTTTAGATTTTTCTAAAATTCCCTTCCCCAATAGATCCCAGTGGTGAAATTAACAAGTTTGACGCAGTTAAACTTTATTCTTTTTGCTGCAAATATGGGTCTTTTACAGTATATGTAAACATACTTTTCTCTACACTTCAAAGATCTCTGTTTAGAAATACATCAGCTTTTTCTAACATGCTTACTAATATTACTTTTAGTAAAATGATGAATTTTACTTGGGCATTGTATCATGAATAGAGAACAGTTAATTGTGTCCCTAAAGAGCTCTAATCCTTCTCTATCTCTTGAAGATCTTATACATACTAAAGATTACCAAATACTTACAGAGTTCCAATCATTATATTGAAACTTGAGTTGTGACGGTATGGCCCACACCAATGACAGTCTTTTACTATACATCTCATGAGTTGATTTCCTAAGAGTAAGGGATTTTTATGCCTTAACTTTTTCTGTTATCAACTTCAGATGAGACTAATGAGACATAAAACGATTAAATTGCTGAAAGTCACAAAGTTTTCTTAACCATAAAAAGGGGATAATAATGGGTCTTTGTAAGATTATTTTCAACTGAAATGA
>CAJQZJ010027914.1:182821-203128 GCA_907164525.1 Lophiomys imhausi | reverse complement strand
AAACTTAAGTCCAAGTGGATCAAAGACCTTAACATAAGACCTGACACACTAAATCTAATAGAAGAGAAAGTGGGGAAAAGCCTCAAACTCATTGGCACAAGAGACAACTTCCTGAAAAGAACATCAATAGCTCAGGCTCTAAAACCAACAATCAATAAACGGGACCTCATGAAACTGACAAGCTTCTGTAAGACAAAGGACACTGTCATTCGAACAAAATCAGTAACCTACAGATTTGGAAAAGATTTTTACCAACCCCACTTCCAACAGAGGGCTAGTATCCAAAGTTTATAAAGAACTCAAGAAATTAAATACCAAGAAACCAAATACTCCAATGGGGAAAAAATGGGAAATAGAGCTAAACTGAGAATTCACAAAGGAGGAATTTCTAATGGCACTGAGACATTTGAAGAAATGCACAACATCCTTAATCATCAGAGAAATGCAACTCAAGATGACTCTGAGATTCCATCTCACACCTGTCAGAATGGCTAAGATCAAAACTAAAATGACAGCACATGCTGGCGAGGGTGTGGAGAAAGGGGTACCCTACTCCATTGCTGGCAAGGTTGTGAAGAAAGGGGAACACTCCTCCATTGCTGGTGGGAGTGAAAACTTGTAAACCACTATGGAAATCAGTCTGGTGATATTTTAGAAAACATGGAATATCCCTACCTTCAAGACCCAGACATACCACTTCTGGGTATCGACCCAAACGATTCCTCACCGAACCACAAACATATACCCTCATCTATGTTCATAGCAGCCTTATTTGTAATAGCTAGAAACAGGAAACAACCCAGATGTCCCTCAACTGATGAATGGATAAAAAAAATTGTGCTACATTCACAAAATGGAATACTACTCAGCTATCAGAAACAAGGAAATTATGCAATTCATAGCCAAATGGAAGGAACTAGAAAGGCTCATCCTGAGTGAGCTAAGCCTGACTCAGAAAGATGCGCATGGCATCTACTCACTTATAATTGGATTTTAACCCTATAGTACAGGATAACTTTCCTACAACCAATACACCAAAAGGATGAGGAACATAGACTTTGTTACCTATTTTGGTTGTGAGCCTAGCCTTTAACAGCTGAGCCATCTCTCCAGCCCGAATTTGTTACCTATTAAGGGGACAATTTGCCCTAGGATTGCTACCATGTTGGCCCCCAGTGCAAGAGGAAGCTCTTAGTCCTCATTTGACTGTTGAGCTGAGAGGGGTTGATATGTAGGGACACCCCACGCTGGAGGAGTGTGAAAGGTGGGAGAGGCAGGAGAAAGTGAGAGGGTGGTACAGGGAGGGGTGGAATGAGGGCCCTGTGGTGGTGATGTAACTTGAAGCAATAAATAAACAAACAAAAAATAGAAGTCACACAACTTAAAAAAAAAAGAATGTAATATGAGAGGGGCAAGATGTTGGCAATCCGATTGGACACATTCTGATGGTCAGAAATACCGATTGTATAACTACAGAGATATGCTCTGCTGAATGGCAGTTTGTGAGATGCAAGCCTATCTTGACTTGCCCAGCAAAGCCAAGGACAATAAAGTACTCAATACTGGAAACATAGAACGTGGACGAAAATAGTCACTAGACATGGGATATGGATCGCTTCCTGCTGGGAGACTGCACTCCCTGCCACAGTGGATGAGATGGCAGAATGGATAGTTTCAGGATGCCAGCTGGATGTTTCAACCTCCAATCAGAGGACCTCCTCATTTACCTGAGTCACAGCATCTGTACAGGCATTCTGAGACCCAGAAGATCAGCAGAGCCACTATGGTAAGACAGAGGCCGATGCTCCCTGGGATATGCAGCATGGCGGCATCTGGCAGGCGCTGAGCTTCCCTGAGCCCAAGCAAGCTGTGGGCAGGATATAGACTACATATTGGAACTCCCTGCCCCTCTAATCTCCACCTGGCCTCTAGGCTGGGTTCTCCACTGTACATTGGGGCATAGAGCATCTGTGCATCAGACCAGAGCAGTGACTGCACAGCTTCACAGAGTTTCAAGCTGAGAGGTACAGACTGGCTCTTAGACTTATCTGAATGTTGATTGGGAGGACCATAGCCACAGTCCTGACACCATAGCTACAGGGGGTCTGGTGGAAGCTCCTGTTGACCTAGGCAGGCTGCTCTGGAGCACTGTGATACAGGCAGGCAAAAGGCAGCAGAGGTTCATTGAGTGAACTCCATATTAGAACTCTCTGCCTGTGCTTATTTCAGCAGGGTACTGAGTCTACAGCCTCAATCCAGGGCATTTATGTCTTCCCAGAACTCTGAAACAGTTCTAGACAATGGTGTACTGCCCGAGGGGGCAGGCAGGGCCAGCCCATAGAACTTTTGACAGAGAGGCACAGTCTGTTTCTGGGATCCCCATAAGTGTAGCTTGGGAGGTGGGGAGGTCCATACCTATAGTCCTGACACCCTAGTTGCAGGGAATCTGTTAGAAGCCCTGCCGACCCAGACAGGCTACTCTGGAACACAGCACCTCTGACAGGGAAAAGGCAGCTGAGATCCCCCCTGAGTCCAAGTGCTGTAGACTCTTGATTTGTAAACTCCATATTGGAACTCCCTGCCCACACCCACTTTGGCAGGGCTTTCAGTCTACTGCCTCAATATACAGCATCTAGAGCTCGATCCAGAGCAGTAAAGCAGTTCTGAATTATTGTCTGCTGCCCGAGAAGGTGGACTGCACTGAACCAAAGAGCTTCTGACAGAGAGGCACACCTTGAACTTGAAATACCCCCCACACAGGAAAAAGAGCGTGGAAGGACCACAACCATAGTTCTGCCACCCTAGCCACAGGGAAACTGCCATAAGTCACGTCAGCACAGTCAGGCTAGACTGGGGAATAGTGATTCTGGCAGAGAAAAGGCAGCTGAGCTTTCCCGAATCCAAGAGCAGTGAACAGGGCATGAATTCCACATCAAAACTCCCTGACAGCACATACCTTGCCCCTCAGCTGAATACGGAGACTACAACACAGAGAGCGGTGACTCAGGAGAATTGAAACATCCCCTGACCACTGCTTATTGCATGGGTGACGTGGGCTGTACCAGATCACAGTACCTCTGGCTATAAGACACATATTGACCTGAGAACCCCCTGAGAGAAGCTAGGGAATACTATGAGCACGGTCCTGATGAATTAGCTGCAGGGGAGCTGTAGCTCTAGCTTACAGTCTGTGGCCTACCAACCCTCACCGGCATCACTAACAATACCAGGTGGATATCATGAATCTGCAGGCAGGAATAACAGATCCCATTCCAACCTCTGACCTGAGTTTCCGATTGGGACACAAAAGGAAGGGGTGAGCTCGGGGAGACACACTCACAACCAGCCCCCACACAAGGCCCCCATCCATCCTGTGGAGAGTAACAGATCACCAAGTTATATGTCCACTATACCAAAGCTCCCTACTTAGCACCAAGCCAAGAAGGCACCAGGAACAAACAGCTAAATACAACCAGATGGCTAAAGGCCAGCAAAACAACAGAGCTGACAAAAGTCAGGGAAATATGTCTCCAACAAAATTCAGCTCTGCTAGTACAGCAAACCCTGGCCATCCCACCACAGCTGAAACACATGAAAATGATGACAAATCTATACTTTGGAAAGTGATAGAGTCCTTACAAGAAGAAATTGAAGCCCTGAAACAATTTAAAGAGTCCTCAATTTTACAAATGAAAACAATGGAGAAGACCATTAGAGACCTCTAAAGCAACTCAGCCAAATATGTATGGGAAACAGACAAGGCTGTGAAAGATTTCAAAGATTGGCAAAGACATCTAAATAGGAGCAGGAAATATTTAAAATGTATAAAAGTGTTCAAGATTTGAAATTGGAAATGGAAGCAATAAAGAAAACACAAACAGAATCATGGAGGTGGAAAACCAAGGAAAGAGAACAGGAATGGCAGGCGTATCACAAATAAGATACAAGAGATGGAAGACAGAATCTCAGGCATGGAAGACTCGATTGAAGAAATCACTACAATAACCAAAGAAAATGAGAAAACTAAAAAAGTCCTCACCCACAACATCCAAAAAATCAAGAACTCAATGAAAATACAGAACCTAAGAATTATAAGCACAGATGAAAGAGAAGACACACAACTCCAAGGTCCAAGAAATATCTTCAATAAAATTATAGAAGAAAACTTCCCAAACTTAAAGAAAGAGATGCTGATAAAATTCCAAGATGCATACAGAACTCCAAACAGATTAGACCAGAAAAGAAATTCTCCTCACCAAATAATAATAGAAACTCCAAATGTAAAGAACAAAGAATGAACATTAAAAGCCATAAGAGAAAAAGGTCGAGTAATGCATAATGGAAGACCCATCAGAATGACACCTGACTTCTCAGAATCTTTAAAAGCAAGAAGGGCCTGGGCAGATGTCCTAAAAGCACTAAGAGATCATAGGTGCCAGCCCATAATACTTTACCCAGCAAAGCTTTCTATCAACATAGATGGAGAAAGCAAGATATTACATGATAAAGCCAAATTTAAAAAGTATCTATCCACAAATTCAGCTCTACAGAAATCACCTAGAAGGAAAATTAGAACCCAGAGAAGATAACTACACCCAAGAAAACAAAGGAAACAAAAAAAAACCTACTGTAGCTTAGCCAAAAGAAACACATAACTAGCACCTACATCAAAATAACAGGGAATAGCAGTTTATGGTCATTAATATTCCTCATTATCAATGGAATCAACTCCCCAATAAAAAGAAATAGGCTTACAGGATGGATTAGTAAACAAGACCCATCATTTTGCTGCATACAAGATCCATCAGAATTATACCTGACTTCTGCTCAGAAACTTTAAAAGCCAGAAGGGCCTGGGCAGACATCCTACAAGCCCTAAGAGAGAGAACACAAGTGCCTGGCCAGACTACTATATCCAATAGTAAAATTCTCTGTCAACATAGATGGAGAAAACAAGATATTCCATGACAAAAAAAATTTAAACAGTATCTACCCACAAATCCAGCCCTACAGAAGATCCTAGAAGGAAAACTCCAACACCCACGAAAACAGAGGAAGCAAAAAATGCCACTGCAGCTAAACCAAAATAAACAAACAAACAAACAAGTCCTACATCAAATAGCAGGAAATAGCAACCTTTGGCCATTAATATCATTCAACATCAATGGACTCAATTCCCCAGTAAAAAGAAACAGGCTTAGAGAATGGATCCATGAATAAACCTCAACATTTTGAGGCATACAAGAAATGCATCTCACTAACAAAGATAGACACTGCCTCAGAGTAAAGGGCTGGGAAAAGGTTTTCCAAGCAAATGGTCCCAGGAACCAAGCTGGAGTAGCCATCTTAATATAAAATAAAATAGACTTTTCTTTCAACTGAAGAAAATCAAAAAGTTAGGGAAGGGCACTACATACACATTAAAGGAAAAATTCATCAAGATGACTTCTCAATACTGAATATCTATATCCCAAATACAAGGGCACCCCCATTTGTTAAAGGAACTCTTCTAAATCTTAAACCACACATTGATCCCCATACATTAATAGTGGGAGACTTCAACACCCCACTCACACAAATGGACAGGTAATTGATACATAGACTAAACAGAGAAATAATGCAACTGACAGTGGTCATGAACAAAATGGACCTAACAGATATCTACAGAACATTTCAGCCAAACACAAAAGAATACACCTTCTTTTCAGCACCTCCTGGAATCTTCTCCAAAATTGACCATGTACTCGGACACAAAGCAAGCCTCAACAGATACAAGGAAATTGAAATAACCCCTTTTATCTTATCAGACCACCATGGATTAAAACTGAACTTCAACACCAACAGAAATGACAAAAAATCTACACATTCATGGAAATTGAACATCTCTCTATTCAATGACTACTGGGTCAGAGAATAAATAAAGAAGGAAATCGAAGGCTTCCTAAAATCCAGTGAAAATGAAGGGACAACACACCCAAACCTATGGGACAATGAAAGCACTGCTATGAGGAAATTTCATAGCACTAAGTGCCTTTTTCAAAAAGAAAATTGTGACAGCTCATATTAGCAACCTAACAGCAGTACTGTAAGAGAAAGAAACAAAAGGAGCAAATACTCCCAAGAGGAGCAGAAGGCAGGAAATCATAAAACGTAGGGCTGAAATTAACATAGAAATAAAACAAACAATTCAAAGAATCAATGACACCAAGAGTTGTTTTTTTTTTTGAGAATATCAACAAAATAGACAAACCCTTAGCCAAACTAACAAGAAGGCAGAGGGAAAATGCCCAAATCAACAAAATCAGAAAAGGGTGAAATAACAACAGACATTTAAGAAATATGGAGAATCTTTAGGTCTTAATTCAAAAATTTGTACTCCACAAAATCTGAAGACCTAAGTGAAGTGGACAATTTTCTTGATAGACTCCAGCTTCCAAAGTTAGATCAGGATCAGGTTAACAGATTAAACAGTCCTATAACCCCTAAGGAAATAGAAACAATCATTAAAAGTCTCCCAATCAAAAAAAGCCCAAGGCCAGATGGTTTTAGCACAGAATTCTACCAGACCCTCAAAGAAGAGCCAGCACCAATACTCTTCAAACTCTTTCACAAATACAATCAGAAAGAACACTGCCAAACTCATTCTATGAGGCCACAGTTACCCTGATTCCTAAACCACACAAAGTCCCAACAAAGAAAGAGAACTTAAGACTAATTTCTCTCATGAACATAGATGCAAAAATACTTAACAAATTATTTGCAACTCGATTCCAAGAATACATCAAAACTATCATACACATGACCATGTTAGCTTCATCCCAGGAATGCAGGGGTGGGTCAACATATGAAAATCCGTCAATGTAATCCACCATATAAACAAGCTGAAAGAAAAAAAAAACACATGATCATCTCTCTAGATGCTGAAAAACATTTGATACAATCCAACACCCCTTCATGATAAAAGCCCTGGAGAGAGCTTTCATGCAAGGACCATACCTAGAAAAAATAAAGACAATATACAATAAGCCAGTAGCTAGTAGCAAATTAAATGAACAGAAACTTAAAGCATTTCCTCTAATATCAGGGACAAATCAAGGATGTCCACTCTCTCCCTATCTCTTCAACATATTACTTAAAGTTCTAGCGAGAGCAATAAGACAACTAAAGGAGATAAAGGAGATACAATTGGGAAAGGAAGAAGTTAAATTATACCTATTTGTAGATGATATCATAGTTTACATAAGTGATCCCAAAAATTCCACCAGAGAACTACAACAACTGATAAACACCTTCAGCAAGGTGGGTGGATACAAAATCAATTTTTAAAAAAATCAGAAACCCTTCTTTATACAAAAGATAATTGGGCTGAGAAAGAAATTAGGGAAACAACACCCTTTACAATAGCCACAAACAATATAAAATACCTCGGGGTAACTCTAACCAAGCAAGGGAAAGACCTATATGACAAGAACTTCAAGTCCTTAAATAAAGAAATTGAAGAGGACATCAGAAGTTGGAAATATCTCCTATGCTTATGGATAGGTAGGATGAACACAATAAAAATGGCTATCCTGCCAAAAGCAATATACAGATTCAATGCAATTCCTATCAAAATACCAGCACAATTATTTACAGTCCTGGAAAGAACAATACTCAACTTCATATGGAATAACAAAAAATAAAAAATAAACCAAAATAGCTAAATCAATCCTGGACAATGCAGAAAACATATGGAGGTATCATCATCCCTGATTTCAAGCTCTACTACACAGCAATAGTAATAAGAACAGCATGGTACAGTTATGAAAACATACCAGTTTATCAATGGAATCCAATTGAAGACCCAGAAATAAACCCACATACCTATGGACACTAAATTTTTGACAAAAAAGCCAAAACCATACAGAAGATAAAGTACAGCATGTTCAACAAATGGTGCTGGTCTAGCTGGATGTTGACATGTAAAAGAATGCAAATTAACACATATCACCTTGCACAAAATTTAAGTCCAAGTGGATCAAAGACTTGAAAATAAAACTTGACACCCTAATTCTAATAAAAGAGAAAATGGGGGAAAGCTTCTAACTCATTGGAACAGGTGACAACTTCCTGAACAGAACACCAATAGCTCAGGCTCTGAGACCAACAATCAATAAATGGGACCTCATGAAACACAAAATTCTGTAAGGCAAAGGAAACTGTCATTAGAACAAAATGGCAACCTACAGATTGGGAAAAGATCTTTACCAACCCCACATCTGACAGAGGGCTAATATCCATAATTTATAAAGAACTCAAGAAATTAAACACCTAGAAACCAAATAATACGGTTAAAAAATGGGGAACAGAGGTAAACTGAGAATTCACAAAGGAGGAATCTCTAGTGGTGGAGAGATACTTGAAGAAATGCTCAACTTCCTTAATCATCAGAGAAATGCAACTCAAAAGGACCCTGAGATTCCATTTCACATGTGTCAGAATGGCCAAGATCAAAAACTCAAATGACAGCACATGCTGATAAAGCTGTGGAGAAAGGGGAACACTCTCCATTGCTTGCGGGTATGCAAACTTGCACAACCACCATGAAAATCAGTCTGGCAATATCCTAGAAAACTTGGAATATCTCTACCTCAAGACCCAGTCATACCACTTCTGGATATACATCCCAATGATTCCTCACCAATCCATAAGGACTCTTACTCATCTATGTTCATAGCAGCCTTGTTTGTAATAGCTAGAAACTGGAAATAACCCAGATGTCCCTCACCCGAAGAATGGTCAAAAAAGAACTGTGGTACATCTACACAATGGAATACTACTCAGCCATCAGAATCAATGATATTGGGCAATTTGCAGCCAAACGGATGGAACTAGAGAAGCTCATTCTGAGTGAGCTAACCCACACTCAGAAAGATGCACATGACATCTATTCACTTGTAATTGGATTTTAGCCATGTAGTACAGGATAACTATCTTACAACCAACACACCAAAAGGTAAAGGAACATAGATATTGTTACCTGTTAGTGGGAAACTTTGCCCTGAATAGAGTTGCCATATATGCCCCCAGTGCAATTAAATATATGAAATATATTTAATATATATTATAACAGGTACATATTTATATATTACATTTTAATATATCTACATGTAAGAGAGTGTATAGGAGAACATGTAATATTAAATATACAAAGAATTCACATACCACCCTTTTTGTTTTATAATTCTATGTCCTCTAGTTCTGAATTGGTAATCCTCCTTGTCACAGACTTTTAACTACTGGGTTTGCAGTCATTACCTGGGAAGGTTAGGGATCATATATATATTTTATCAAGGAAGAATAAAGTTCTATATAGTATTTTAAAAAATATGCTTAGATTTATTGCAAATCAGATAATGTTACTTAAGTTATATCCCTTTCACATACATTCATGTACACAATAATACCCATTAATATCTCTTGCAGCATAAGTATTTAAAATCATAGGATGTGACTCAACATTCATACTAACTTGCAACACAATTTTAAGAGTATCTTCTTAGATCTATAACACCCTCTTGATTCCTAAACAACTCAAAATTTAACTATGAGACTCTAGCTGTCTATTCTTCAACCACCTCAGAGACCTGAGAGGGATAAATATATCTGCTTATATAGGAAGTGCAGGGCCTGCAGCTTCCAAAACTAAGAAATGACATACCAGTGACTGCCTGGACAGTTGAGTCAGATATAGACCTTTAAACACATGGAGATGGTTAGATAGTAGAATGTTAAAGTCAGGGGCCAAATATGTATAAACTGGACATTGGGAAGGTATACTGGGCCATTTAACTCTCTTAAATGGGTCATATTTATATCTGTTGTTTTATATAGTATTTACTGTTATAAGAGAAGGAACCATCTGTTGGACTGAAAGGGGAAACTGCTGGGGGGAAGAGGGTGGAATGGAGGGATAGGAAGGGGGAATAGGGAGGGGTTTGTGACTGAGATGTAACTTGAAGAAAAAAAAATAAAGTATTTAAAAAATAATAAATGAAATAAAATAAATAAAATCATAGGATGATAGCTCTTCAGGAAACTTGGTTGAAGTCATGCTTAGGTTCTCTAAACAACTCTGCAGCCAGTACATTTGAAATAAAATACCTATGAGTTATTTTGTCCTACTATTTTTTAAACAATAACAAGCCAGAGTTTGTTGAATATACTTATGCAGACACCAATGTAAACAGTTTAACAAATGTGTTGAATACTCATAACAAAAATTAAATGATAGGCATTAATTTTTAATTAATTTCTTATTGATTTTGAAATGATAGTATAATTATATTACCCTCTTCCTTTTCCTCCCTGCAAACACGTCCATATATCCCTCGCTGTTTTGAATCAAATTGATAGCCTCTGATTTCACTAATGAGAAAATGAGAAAGGAGGAGGCTCTTTAGGGAAATGGGAGGGAGGCAAATACAGAAAGACAGAGGTGGGTAAAATGACAATAAGGGTCCTGAAAAAAAAGCACAAAGAATTATATGATCAATTATTTACCAAGAAAATCTATAATACATGTAACTTCATGTATAACAATAGAGTTTTAACTAATTTTTTCTCATCTACATTGACAGTGCTCCGTCCAAGAGTCAAAGACTAACAAAAACTCAAATACTAGACATGGAGAGTCCCTATTGAGTTTATGATCCTACTCTTTTAAAAATGCTACCAGATTTGATTTCTAGTACAAATTTCTTCATGTCTCAAAAACAGATTCCTTCTATAAAGTGGACATAGTATTTTTCTAGTGGAGATGTCATCATTGCAAAAACATTGATAGATTTATTATTTATTACCAACAAAATGTTGCTCACATTTGAATAAGTAATTTTTATTTATATAATTTTAATACAGCCTCTTGTTATATTACTATGTAATATGTTAAGTTCTGCACTGATTTCAATAGGCTATTTTCTCTGGATGAAATAATTTGTTAATGCTGTATTTTAATAATGATGTGAATACAACTACAGTGGGAAACAAATCTCATGTTCAATTATACTTAACCATCTTTCATAAAAGAAAACAAAGACATTATGGTTTCTGTCTTTGTCTCCAAAGTTCTATTTTTCATGTTAAGTTGCTGAATTTTTATTTCACGTATACAAGAGTGTATTTGGGCAACTGACTCTCTTGAAGTTATTGAAAACATATTAATATGTAAAATTAGTAAAACTAAAACTCAGATTATTAGAATATTTAGTTCAGTTGAAAATATTGTATATGTATAAATTTATTGTGCATTTTTAAATGTCATCTCATTCATTATTTTTGTAATGTACTTTAACAATGACATAGGAACATAGTAGGTTTGCTTACAATCTCATTTTAAAACAAAACATTCTTGGAAACCAATGATCACATTAAGTTTTCAGAACTTAGAAATGATTTTTATATTATGGCAATTAAAGTTTGTCTTTGTGGTATTAACCCTGAAAATTGAGCTGGAATTGCTCTTCTCTGACCTTTTGCTTACCTAAGGTTTCTTGCTGTTACTGAAGTTTTATGGCTTGCTTATAAAATCATTGCTGAAAGTTACTCTCACTAAGATGTATATGAGTGTTTGTGTGTGTAAGGAGTGAAAGAAGTAGAGAAAAAGAATTATTTAAGTGAATAATTGTTTTTCTCTTCAATAGGTAATGTTTTAGAGAAATAGACAATTGTACTTTCAGTTTTAAATAATAAAATATTTTATGTTTATACGTTTTATTTTTGAATTTTGAAATATGATTGGTAATAACTTAATGAATAATATTATTTCATAAGAGAATTATAAAATATTTAATAGTCATTTAATGTATGTGCTGTGTCATGTAGATAAGAATTCTCCCAACAAACTGCCATCACTGTATAAATGCATGTGTACTGTAGAGTATACATTTTAGAAATGTGAATGCAAAAACAAATTTTTGATGGTGTTATTCAACTACAATCAACAAAACACCAAATGAGTGAGAACTGGAACCAAAATAAGCAAATCATATGTAGGCTGATACATTTATGATTTTTTTGCTTTTGTGCTTTTATCTCTGCTATATAACACATTAAACTCAGCAATAGTAATGGATTAAGCATACATTTGCAAACTTCATGTTTTAGGTACAATGCAAAAGCGTCTGAAAAAGGAGAAAAAAGCTAAGAGGAAACTTCAGGAAGCCTTGGAATTTGAGTCAAAGCGCCGAGAGCAAGTGGAGCAAGCCCTTAAACAAGCTACAGCTAATGACAGTGGCCTGAGGATGTTGAAAGGTAATGTTTAATTAGGACTTTCACTCGTAAGGTAAAAAATGAAAATGTGAAGTAAGAGAGAAACAGGAGGTTTTGTCAATGAATATAATTTTAGGTCAAGTGCTTTAAGTCATAAATCAAACAAAAATAGCCATTTCTCTGGAAGGTAGAAAAAATAATCATAGGTAGATTATTTAATGCAGAATGAATCAAAGTTGAGGTCCTCAGGGAGAATTTGTTTCAAAACGCATTCTAAATAAATCCTTGAAGATTCTATGTAAAGGGATGCATGAAAGAAAGGATGGAAAGTCAAAAGTTTTCTAGTTTTACTTTAAGCTTGTAATCACCTAACATTGCTTCAATTGATTCAGACACCATGTGAAGTGAATTTTCAAGTAAACACACCCTGTCACAACATTTTTTACAACATAATTGCTAGCTTGTGTAAATTACCTGAGCACAATAATAACTCATAACACATTTGTTCCTCCATTATGTAGCTAAAATATAAATATATATATATTTATATATAAAACAACAAATCAACATATGAATATTAGTTTCACTTGCACTTATCATAAACCAGTATCATTAACTCTCATATCTTACAAGAAGAAATTACACTATAAAGATGGCTTAATTCCTTTAGTTAATTGTATCCATCATATTTTTTGTTATTTTTGTCATCAGAACATGTTAACTGAATAGTTTTAGAGGTTTTTTTTAATATAGACAGTTACTTTCCTATAATACATCTTAAGATTATCAAATGATGAAAAAAGTATTTACCATGTACCTTGAAATATATTCTTAACTATATGATTCAGTTATAATATGTAAACTTCCTTTCTAGCATTAACAATAGAAATACCAAAAGAAAAGTAAGGGGGAAACTAAACAAAACAAAAAGTATTTATGTATTTAGGTGTGTGTGTGTTTGTGTGTTGTATATATGCATGTTTACACACTTATATATATATATAACAAAACAGCAATTAATGAAAAATAAACTGAATTTGAAGAACTGAAAGAGAGGACATATGGGAGAGCTTTAGAAAGGATGGAAAGGCATCAATAATTTAATTATATTATAATATAAAAATAATAATTTAAGGAGCAAGAGATGATTGAAGACCAGAAAAAAATACTGCTCAGAATCTTGTGTTATGTATAATACAAAAATACTGGCAATTTTTCTTTCTATGCAATCAGTAAACCTGGAATTGTCCCTTAATACTGAATGTCAATTCTTTCAGATACTGGAATTCCAGATATTGAAAAAGAAAACAATGGAACACCTCATGACAGTGCTGCTATGCAAGGTATTATAAATAGCACTCTCCTTCCTTAAGTGCTTAATGTGTCGTCCATGGAAGCAGGGTAGGGAAATATTTCTATATTGATCAGTTTCATTCAGGTAAAACATGGTCAGCTTTTCACATTCTGACCAATGAAGCAATCTACAGTGATCATGAGTGGAGAAAAACATATATGATATATGGTACGACTTTGAAAACTAATAACAATGCAACTACTTAGGTATTTCATAGATTAAATGTGAACAAAGTTCTTCCCTGTTAAGTTAATAAAAATTATATATATTTACATGTTACTCACATTCTAAAAGTGGATAAATATGTAAGAAACCTTCACAAGCATTCTGTATATGTGACTTATAGACTTCACTGCTTCACAAGTGACCATGCTACTGGGCAGCTTCAGAAAATTTAGAAGCCCATATTTCTGTAGTTTTGAAAGTTTTTTTTCTTTATAAATCCAGAAGAATCATATATCATGGAACTTTTGATAACGTTTGACTCTGCTGCATCTTAATAGGCTAAATAAATTAATTTAATTAATTGTGAAAAACATCTATGTTTAACTTGTTCAATGCTGTTTGGACTGTTTCTTAGGGCTCTTTTTGCTGGCCTGCCTTCCTCTCACATTTTAAAGGCCAAAGATATGTATGTAAAGTGAATTAAAATAGGATTAACTGTTTAACCAGTTCATTTACCACAGCTAAATTCATAAGGAAGCTGCCTCTATTAGCAAGCTTATTGACTGTGGTTCTTGTTATACAAGCAGATAATAGCCTAAACCATTTATTTGATCATTTCTCAAATAGTAATAAACAGATACACACAGTCTTTACAGAGCCCAAGGTTTGTCTGTGTGTCTAATTTGCATGGGATATAAGATTAGTGTTGGTGCTGAAAGGAGAATACAAACACAGCACCAGTAGATTTTACCCACATTACTATTTATTATCATATTACCATCCAAGTCATTATAGTTTTTTTATTTTTATAGTTCCTTTAGATGATAGAAATAATATTTTTCTCAATTCCAAGATAAATGGATTGAATTGTCATAAATTTATTTTATTTTCACATAAAAAACATATATGTTTATTATATATTATCAATATAGTCATATGAGTAAATTTAGATTTTCATCCTATGTTCACTTAATAGCTTTTGTATATTAATATATGCTTAGAGAAGCATAATATTGGATTTCCCTGAACATATTTTTATGAAGTTCATTAAAAATTAAAGAATCAGATGTGATATTATAAGTATTGAGGTAGTTTATTTTTAAACAAGAAAACTGTTTCCAAAATAATAAAAAAAATTGTTTGCTTAGTATCCATGGTCAGCATTGTACATATATGATAAAATGTAATTTAATACTTGCTCATTGTCTTAATTATATAGACTTCAAATGGCATTCAGAATAAATGTGGTAACTCTGAAATTTATACATTCTTCTCTCCTTTATTTCAACATTTAAGCACTATATGAGATTAATCTCCTGTCAGTACTTTATGGAAAACTGAAATGACAGTAGAATCACATATCAAAAGACCATGTGTGGTGGCACACACCTATAATGCTAGCCTGAAGGAAATAGAGGCAAGTGGATATATGTGACTTCCAGATCAGACTGCTCTTCATTTTGAGTTCCAGGGCAGCAAGGACTACATAGTAAGACCCTAGCTCCAAAACCAAAAGATTTTTGTCAACAAAAATAATTTGTTTTAATAGAGGGATAAGCTATCTGAAATTATGAGCAGAACTAATTATAAATATACTTCACAAAATAAAACAAACCTAGTAATAACATAAAACCATTATTTAGCCTATCATTTTAAATATTAATAATTGAAAGATTAATTTTATCTTTATTTGTACACTTTAGGAATTGTATAATGCCTGAAAATTATGAAATGCAAAGTTAGCTATTATTTTTTCTATTTTTGCTAATAGTTTTTTTTGTATGCTAAATTTTTTTTATTTACCTTGAACTGTTTATATATTTTTCACCTCCCTCCCTTGCTCACTTTTGTACATTGGAAGATTACTTCCTTTCTTTGTGAAAATCAATTCATATGTGCCAATACAGTGCTATTGCCAAAACTCATCTGCATCACAGGAAACAGTTCAGGCTTCATTGATGTTCTTTCTCTTCCTATTGTTGATATCTCTTCTGGATACATATCTATCATTAACCTAGTGCTCTCTCTTTGAAATTCAAGTAGTTCTACCCGAGATATCTTCCTAAGAAGTTATAAAGGGAGCTTGGTAAAATTTTGTGTGGCCACTCTTAGAAGCAAAGCAATCAAAACCAGTTTTATAATATGTTTACATAAATTTGAATACAGACAAACTACTCAGGATTATTATATCTTTTATAAGGCTCATTGGTTTGCTTATTTTCTAATATGCCTTGAATGTTGTTTAAAAAAAGATAACGCACACAGACAACCTTAATAAGAAGAATTTTGTATTTCAGAAGTCTATGATTATGCCTCCACCTAAAGATTTTCAGGTGGTCAACAATATGTAAAGTCTCCATTCTAGTGATTATGTCCACAACCTCAGGAGCTGAATTTTTCAAAGGAACATATGAACAAATGTGGTTCAATTCAAATTCCTCTTACTCAGCTGGGGACCAGCACATCAACCATCATATCAGCCAATCTCTGCTTCACATAAAACATACCAGGTGCCATTGAGTGTAGCTTCAGATCAACAATTTTTGCAAATGACCTTTAAGTGACATTTGTATGGTGAATTTTAGCTGATAAAAGCAAATTAAATTAGAACTAGAAGTGAGCTGATAAAAACTAAAACTGAACAGCAGTACCATTAGCTAACAAAGTAATATTTTTTCTTTACTGCATTCTGCCATTTAGTTATTATCCTATTGGAAATCTAATTATAATCCTTTTACTCCCCAGTCAAACTTCACAGTTTTTGCAAGCTTAGCTCTGGCAAGTGATTTCATTACATTTGATTGCCCATGCCCAGATTTACTTAACTTCACTTGGAGACCTAAAAGCCCTCTCAGTTTCTCAGATTCCCTGTTTGCACATTACTGAAACAGCTCCTTTAATTAATTAGCATGAACAGCAGTAACATGAACTGCTGAACAGAAAATAACATCATTTTATGATCACAGGGAGACTTCTCCTTTTGCATGTTTATACCTTAGTTAACTTTTGCATGACTCTATTTTGTTAAGAGTGCCTCATAGAGCTGATAGTGCAAATTTCTTAAATTTAAAAAAAATGACACCATTATCATCTTAAGAAGAAGAAGAAAAAAAAAACAAACACAGGATATGAAGCTCCTAAATTTTAGGTAAAAGCCACAATTATATATGAAATTTCTAGTCATGAAATAAGACAGTAAAAATGAATTCATAAAGCACAAGGGCATATTGACCCACTGTGTTTGTGCATGACAATTCATTGTTTTTCATATAAAGAAAAGCAAACTATAAAACTGTTAAAAACTGTTTTTTTGCAAGTGAAATACCTCTATGAATAATTTTTAAATATGCTTACTTCTTAATATTTTTGGTTAATATAAGGTAATTGAACAGTAGAATGTTTTTTCTGATATTTTTCTCTAAAAGCAAATTAATTTTTAATAATTTCCTTTTATTTGTGGCCAACACCATCAACAGACTTAGAATATTTACCAAATTTAGAACATTTACCAAAATTAAAAAAAATGTTGTGTAAAAATAAGCTTACTAGATTGTTTATTTTTTCATTATGTAGTTCAAAAACATGAGACCCAAAAACTTCTTTGGAATGGAGACTGACAACTGAAAGATATAAAATTTATGATTTCTTATAAATAGTATACCCTAGATATGTCAATGAAAATTTGAAAAGCAAGGTGCCATTTGACAGAAAATTGAAAGATGCAATTTTAACTTTTATATATTAAAATTCCAATCTCTTCACAACATATTTAATACATGTATATTATTAAATTTCTAAATATATTCAATATGAACTATATACAAATATGTATTTTTCTAAATATACATCATATAAATTCTTCCCCAATTGCAAAATCATCTTAAACAATATTTATTGTTCCTGCAACTTGTATTTTATCTTTGCTGTCCCCATACTAACTCAGAGTTAGTTAAATGGTGTTAATAACTGTTTTCTTTATATCCAAATGATTAAAGGTGAATACCCATAATTACTAAAATAATTACCCTCATTATATTACTGTGGTTGCATAGTTTAGTGCAATGGTAATAAAATTGATAGTGTGGCTATAAAATATGATAAAAGCTAAATTTCACATGAAATCTTATCTTGAATATATGATTTTAAGAAACAATAGAATTTCACTAAGGAAGATCTTTACTAATTCCCAACACAGTGTGTTCTCAATCTGTTCTTAGAGAGTCCATTGCCTACTTCTTGCCCTAATCCCATCAATTATTAATTCCCTTCATGTGATATCTTGTACTGTTGGGAGATATATTCAGTCGCTAATGTTCTCCTTGAACTGTCCACGTAACACCTCACAAAATGAAGATTATAGAACTGTGAGTCAGTTTAATGACTTCTCTCAAATGTTTTCTTTGAAATTGGAGTGCTGTACTACTGTCTCAGTGTTCCAATAATATGAACAGACACCATGACCATGGCAACTCTTATAAAAAGAAAGCATTTAATTGGGGACTTGCCTATATTTTCAGAGGGTTAGTCCATTATTATCATGGAAGGGAGTATATGGCAGCAGATAGACAGGTGGTAAAGAAGTTAGCTGAGAGCTACATCCTGACTGTCAAGCAGAGGGGGGGGGGAGAGAATAAATGCTTGGGACTGGTGTACACTTTTTGAAACTTCAAAGTCCATCCTCAGTAACACATTTCCTCCAAAAAGGCCACACTTATGCCGACAAGACCACACCTCCTAATCCTTCTCAAGTAGTGCCACTCCCTGGTGACTAAGCATTCAAGTATAAGAACCTATGGTGGTTGTTTTTTGTTTCTTCAAACCACTACAGCTATCTACAGAAATATTACTGCAATCACAGAGAAAAGGTTATGCCAGAAGCCCTATAAAGTAGGTTCTAGTGTCTTTCTCTAAAGTGTCAAATATGGATGTTATTTTTCTCTACATTTCATTAGATGGCTTGAGTATTTTTTGCCGTTTTTACCCTCAGAAGGAATACATCTTAATTTTTTTCAACCTTTAGGATTTTTATCTTGATCAGTAATGCCCCAGATAATACCATACTTCTCTGATCTGAATTACCTATTACACTATGATACACATCATGTTTCTAGATCCTTCCTTAGGAAGATGTGAAACTACTTTATCATTGATAGCCTAGTTGTCATAGGTAGCTTGCACCATGTCATTGCAGAGTTAACAAAATAATTTGTCCTGAACAAAAAATATCAGTACTCATCATATTACCATTACATCTCTTGTATTGATCTAAAACTTACATACTTAAAATTACAGCTGCGTTTCACTTTGTAACAGACGAAATTACAGTGATAGCAAGATAATGAGAAGGTCACACTGAAACATGTTTTTCTCCTAAGCATTTTGAGTCTACACAAGTAGTTTGTTACTAAGCAGGTTTTTCTTTCACTACCAGTGAGGAGGATTTATTTATCTTTTCTCTAGTGGTTGCTATTTTAGGACCTATCTTTAAAAATACAATATAATTTTTAAAGGTTTATTTTTGTTATTTTGTAACTGTGTGTATGTCTATGTGATTATATATGCATGATTGTAGATGACTACAAAGTCCAGAAAGTTTCAGATCTACAAGAGCTTGAGTTTCCCACAGTTGTGAACCATTAGAATTAGGTTCCAGAAACTGTACTTGGGTTCTCTGGAAGTGTTCTTAATCACTTAGTGTCTCCAGATCCTATTTTTTAAAACTAGAATTCACAATACCCTGTGTTTAATCCATAGTACCTGAAAAGCTATTAAAAGAGTCTTTGATAAAAAAGTTTTAATGTTCATTTTCATTCCTAAAACAATAAGTAAAATATGTAATGTTTTCATAGACACTTATAATCATACCACCATCCTGTTACTAATTTCACAATTTAGAATTATTATATGACTGCCACCTGACTATACAGTAGTTCTGTGCTAATATTTTTATCATTCCTGAATAGGGAATTTATATACCTTAAATTTTGAATAGTGTAAAAAAGAATAACAATTCATAGTATATTTGCAGCAATATGACATTTTGTATTGATTTTTGACAATATGTCCTAACAATATTATTCTTTTTTTATTTTTTATTTATTACTTCAGATTACATCTCCATCATAGTGTCCTCTTTCCACTCCTCCCAGGCTCGCCCTCCCCCCTCTATCCTCTATCCCTTCCATCCCACTCCTCTGGAGTGGAGTGTCCCTACATAACATTCCCCTGCCCCAGTTCAGCAGTCATATGAGGGCCAAGAGCCTCCTCATACACTGGGGGCCTACAAGGCAGCACCACTGGGGAAAAGTGTCTCACTGCCAGTGCCAGGAAAAAAAAGTCTATGTTCATGTTCCCTTTAGTGCATTTGTTGTAGTATAGTTATCCTGTACTATAAGGGTAAAATCCAACTATAAGTGAATAGAATATCAAATGTGTGATTTGTTCTTTTAAAAGTATGAACTACCCCAAGAGAACTGAATTTGTTTGCTATAGATAATGGGAATGAACACTGGCCCTGTGACTAATTGCCCTAATTATAT